>CM046882.1:281384089-281784089 GCA_025667525.1 Glebionis coronaria | reverse complement strand
CTCTAAACTTCATTCTTTTGGCACTTTTTGGTCCTTTGACTTTATCTTTGACTTTTCTTCGATAAATGACCGTGAAACCCCGTGTTTTCTTTCCTTTTGATCTTTTGTACCTATTTCACACAAAAACACAAAACCACGCGTAATTCCGACTTTTACGATATTAAACACATGATTAGCTCTTGTTTTTCCTTGATTTTAGTGGCAAAAGGATAAGTGTTTACACACTTATTAGGAATCGTCACGTTTCTGTGCTCTAAAGGCTCGTGTATCAGGAGGAGTAATCGATGTTTTTAGAGCTGCAATCTGTTTTGCCTGAACCTCCAATTGTTTTTGAAGTTTCTGAATGAGTTGATCATTGACCGTAAGAAATGGATTGGAGGTGGATGGTACTTGTTGTACGGTTGTTGGTATAGGTGTTACCACAAGTGTTAGAGGGGTTGTGGATGGTACAAGTTGTGAGTTGGTGGTTAGTACAGGTTGTTGGATGATCGGTGGCGGTGTCGGGATAGTCATTTGGGCGATGGTTGGTACGGGTTGTTGGATGATCGGTGACGGTGTAGGGATAGTCGTTTGGCTGGTGGTTGGTACAGATTGTGGGGTGGTGGTTGATACCGGTTGTAGGGTTTCGATTGTGGGTTCAGTCAGGGGAATGGTTGTCAAAACAGTGCTAACCAATGGTGACGGAGGAGGTGTTTGTTGTTTGGTAGGAATCACCGTCAGATGAGCATCGTCTGATGCAATCATTGTTGAAGGAATATGAAGTGGTTTGCTAAGGTTGACGTCATCGTGCAAAAGTGTTTCCATATCTTCTTCTCCACCTCCTAGAGTTTGGTCTTCATAGTCATAGTTGATGTAATTGTAACACCCCCAAATCTATACGATTCAATACAGCGGAAGACTCGTTGGTGTTACGGGATAGCACATTACTCACATCATGGACAACGCTTAAAAATCGCGTTGTTTAATAGTAAAGCATTTCCATTCATAAATATCAAAGTTACATAGGTCCCAAGTCATTGTATTTTATACAGGTTTTACAAAGCATTTGAATGGAAATTAATATTTAAGTGCGGGCCATGAATTCTTGATGTCTTCCCGAGAATTACCTTCAAGTACCTGAGATAAAACATGTTAAAAGAAAAGGTCAGCGAAAACGCCGAGTGAATTCATAGATTTAATAAAATCCATCAATATATCATCGGTATATAATTATTACCGAAAATCATTTTGTACAAATCTTTATAATAGGCCATAAAATAGCCAAATTCGTTTTATACAAATCCTTATCAAAAATCATAATATAGGCATTTGCCTTAGAAATCATTATACGAACCATTGTCGTAAAAACATCATACAATACGTTTTATAACGTTGTATAGATTAAATAAAAACCGTTATATGAATATGGTTATATAAAACCAAAACACAAACATAATATCAATAATATGACCCCATATTGCTAGTCATGCAATATATCGTAATTCGGTGCGTATAGCAGTATTTCATTAATTGGATTATTATAAGCCGCATGACATTGTTACCTTACTACAAAAAACAACGGGTAGCTAGCCCGAAACTCAATTTACCCATCTAAATTAGCGTGTCGTCACAAAGGTCACGCTATGGAAATCTTCTCATACATAAATTCGCTTACCAATCAATGTGGCACGACGGGGATCAACCGTCAAGGCGCGAACTGGGGTGATCGTCCCCAAAGAGTACTATTATATGCATAAGCGTCTACCAAATCCCGGTAGTTCACAATTCATGCTAATGGGACTTTTAGTGACATAACCTAACTTTAATAATCCATTTCATTTCATCTATCGGGTCATTTAATCATTCATCGGGTCATACAATCATTCGGGTCCAAATCAACAAACAAACAATCGGGACAACTAGTGTCCTATTTCATTAGAGGTAACATGTTATCTCCCTCGCGAGTTTATTAAACATTTCATAAAAACATTTAAAAGAGTGCGAGGCTATGAACTCACGTTGATGTGGGAAAGCGGGTTATCGGCAACTCGGACGTACGGTACGTGCTTCAATCACGGAAACCTAGACAAATAATACTCGTCTTAGACTTTTGTCCAATGACTTTACAAAAATAACAATTATGTATACATATGATGATTTTATATGTATGATGATCAAATGGGTTTACATATTCTCATTTACTCATTTTAGTGTTATGTGTTGATAACTTTTATACTAGTTTACTAGTTTTACCTATTTACATGTTTTAGGCCCTATAGGCCCATTACAAGCCCAATATATTATATTAGCCCAATTATACTTTTATTATCAGTATCACACTTTACATGTTGGGCCCAAATGGGTTAAGCCCATTAAATAAGTTTATAAGTGTTTTAGCCCATTTTGTTGTATTATTAGTCCAATAACGTTAACTTAGCCCGTTAGTGTCCGTATGTTATATAGTTCGGGTTTTATCGGTTTTTACTTGTTATATATGTTTATATATCAGTATGTGAGTTTATAAAAGTTTACATTAGACGGGTCCGACCGTCTAATTTTTATTTGGCAAAAACGTTAATTTTATGGTATTAGCCGAAAAGACGTAAAAATCATGTTTATAGTTTTATAACTTATAAAACTTATCAAATTACCATTTTTATAAAATGTATCATTTATTTATCATTGTACATACTTATATAAATGTAATATATAAGTTAGTGGCTTTTAATTCACATTTTATACTATATTTATTTGAGTGCTTATATAATACTATTATACTTTAATTTCCCAAAATCTGATTTTTACTTTCACTTTCAACATTTTTACCATATATTGAGTTCTACAAGGAGATAGAAGCTCATTTTTGGAAACCATAAACTACATGATATGTGCTACAATTAACTTAGCTTTAGCTACTGCTCAATCTAACTCTAAATATCCTTAACAGTCCGTCCAAAACAGACTATTTAGATTGGTACTCTAAACTTGTTTTGATAATATCTCACTCATTATAATGATTCCATTGAATGGCCAACTCTCACATGTGTACAAGACCTAATACTTACTGTATATTTATTCCACTTTGCCATTTTATCAGTCTAACATGTGGTTAGTTACTGTTTTTATACAGCCTACCATTTAAGCAAGATTTAACCATTTTTACATGTAGTTTGTCCATCTTTTTACCCATGTTTATCAAATTTATCAACACCAAATCCCCACACAATACTTTTATCATCATATAATCATCATATACATATACAATAGGAAAGAAA
Source organism: Glebionis coronaria (assembly GCA_025667525.1). Lineage (NCBI taxonomy): Eukaryota > Viridiplantae > Streptophyta > Magnoliopsida > Asterales > Asteraceae > Glebionis > Glebionis coronaria. The sequence goes on along the minus strand of CM046882.1, from coordinate 281,780,835 downwards.
ATACATGATTACATAATCAAAACAACAAGAGGATGGGAAGAACAATCTTTATACCACCAAAGTGATGAAATGATGAGTTTTTGGATGAACAAGACATGGTTTTGGGTAACCAATCTTATGAGATATCAACACCACTTCTAGGATCACCAAGTATTTGTATATTCCTCCAAAAATCAGCCCTTGTTCTTCATGAAAACTCCTTGAGAAATCAGCCCCAAACTCCCTTGAAAAATCCTTTTTACATGTTAAGATCACCTCCAATCTTCATCTTTTCAAAGGGTTATCAACATATGTTGAATATAGATGAAGTTTATGGTTAAATTGATGATGATGATGGGTGTTTTCGGGTGGTGTTTGGGCGTTCACCATGAGAGAGGAAGGATGAGAGAGTGGTTTGCATGTGGTGTGTGTGAAAAATGGTTTGTAGCTAGTAGTTTTTATGTGGTGAAGTGGTTTGTAAGCAAGCTAAGGACAAGTGTCCTTAGTTAGCTTATTAAGTTGACACCAAGGTGTTTGTATGGCTTATCTTGGCTGGTTATAAGTGGGGGTGGGACAAATGTCCCACTTGTCTCATCTCCACTAATTTACGGGTACTCCTTGATTCTAGTTTCCTCGATTTGCGTGCCCTCGGGTCGTTTTACGAAAAATGTTTTTCTAAATTATGAATCAACCGCACAAAACGAATCTAATAAAAATTGTCTCATCAAAAACGGAGTTCAAAAACGTAAGTACGTAATCCTAAGGTTTTCGGTTTAGTCGTAAAGGACGTTAAATTATTCACGTAAGTCCTAATCTCTTCTCGTAAATTTGTGAGTTTATGAACCAACTCAAAATTAAAATCCCAAAATAATATTCACGGATAAATTTATTTTCTGAAATGTCGGGCTGTCACCAAAGATGGTGTATGTAAACGTAAGCACGTAACGTTGAATCCTCCGGTTTAGACGTAGTCGATGCTACTTCAAGACGTAAATCCAAATTACTTCCCAAAAATAAGTGAGTTCATAATATAACATTAAAAAAATATTTTTAAATAATATTTAAGAATAAAATATCAACCATAAATTGACGGATTGTCACAGTAATCATCTATGTTTTCATTGTCTTGGTTTGATTAGTCTTTGGTTCTTTCCTCTATTCTGAAATCTTGTTCTTCTTCATCAGTTGAACTCTCCGCATTTCCAAAAGCTTCAAGGGCTAGTTCTTTAGGAGTCTTTGATCCATAACGACTCCCTCTTTTCTTAGCAAGTTTTTCCATCCAACTCTGCTGAAGTGCAATTCTCACCTATTTATCTTTAGACATGAATGTTGTGGTGTCTTATTCCTCTGCATCTTCATCACGGAGTTGCTCTTTCACTTTAGCCTTGCCTTTGGCTTTGGATGAAGAAGTCTTTTGGCGCTTGGCAATCTTTTTCTTTCTTGTACCCTTTTGCTTAGCAGATGGATCTTCGTTTGATCTTTTTATCTGTGCTTCAATATCCCTGAGCATTTGTTTGTATGAATCACTCTCCTTGATCCCTTCATTGATCATTACACCGGGCACTAGAGCTGGACGCAGTGAGTACTTAGTACAGTAACCGTCTTCATTCATATGCTTCATCACGTAGTCTCTATCGGTGTATGGTAGAAAAAGTCCCAACGCTTGTCAATGGATGGATTACTCTTCATGAAATGATTGATGATGAGCTTTGTCAACTATGGAAATAGAAGATGCATAGACTTTTTCTTGGCGCTGCTGAACTGGTAGCAAAATTCATCCCAAAGTAGTAGGGCGTAATCCACTTTAGATGTAGTGTAGAGACCCTACAATATATGAGCCTGAGGGGGTCTCATTGTGTCTGATCCACGAACCTTATAAAGTGAAGCACTTGATGATGATAGTGAAGATTGCTTTCCATGGTTGCCCGATGTTGGAGGTGTGAAACTGAGACAGATTAAGCATCTCTCCATCATAGTTCAGATCTCGAATTACTTGAAGCATCTCTACTGTATCTGGGTTAGGTACATGCTTTTCATCTTTTGCTAACCTAGGGAACTTGAACAATTGCCTAAATTGACTCAAGTCAAGCATCATTTTCTTCTTATCGAGCATGAATGTGATAATATTCTTTGATAATTGTTTTCCCTGTGAGATAGACGTTGTGGCCCAAAACTCGTGCATATAAACTTCAGGAACTGATGCAGTGGCTCTTAGGACATCCTTCAGGGGTGACATGTCCAGGATATCCATTGCGACTTTGAAGGCTGCAAATGTTGGATCAAAGTCCTCTTTCAAACGACAGTTGTTCTCTGTAGGTGGCAGCCTGGCACTGAGTGGAACGAGTGCGAGGTCTAGTTGTTGTTGTTGTTCTTTGGTGATTGACATGGTTCTTGCTTAAGATAACAAAGACACAATTGATATATACAAACATATACATCTCATTATCCATGTAAATCCGTAGCATGGTGAGTATATCACAACAAATGTCATCACATATTGTTAACCACATTAGGATAATACAGACAACGTTCATGTGAAATACAATCATACATTCAGATTAAAACCTATACGCGTGGAAGTATAACACGGATATTTTATTCTAATAGATAAAGACCTAGCTTGAATTCCCCGAGGATTTGGGTTTCCTGGTTGTCATAACCACTACTTCTGTGGGAGAACTAGTGAAGCGAGAGCGTTGAAGTTCAATCACCATCTCTATAAGCCTTGGCATAACTACGACCTCAGTAGGTGTTGGCATAACCACAACCTCAGTAGGTGATGGCATAACCACAACCTCAGTAGGTCTTGGTATAACCAAAACCTTAGTAGGTTTGAACGCAGGGTTTGGCAAGGGTGATGCATTATCGTCCATGGCCTGAATACAAGACACAAGATATGGAATAAGTAATTTTATCTCTTTTGTTTACAGAAATATCAAGTTATTAGATAAGATGAATTTTTGTAATAAGAAACCTTTCAAGTATTCTTATGAGAAAAATTAAATAATTCCAATAAAACTTGGTTTCGTTTTATTGGCCCTAATTTTATTATACCACAAAAACCCGTATTGTCATCTAAGTCGAATGCATTAGTTGGTAATTTGTTATCTTAACAGTTATATGTAATTTATTCCTTAACCACAACAAACATATCGCAATGTCTCTAGTTCCACTTATCGTAATGTCTATGAGTCTTAGTTGTCGTAATGTAGTTATATGATATTTATCGTAATAATTCATAACTATTGTGTTAGAAATAAGTTTTACGTATTAGAAAGACCGGTCACTCCAACAATAGTCTAAGAAGTAGCTCGTAGTTTAGTTATTGTAATAGTAAACAAACAAGGCCAAGCCATGCCTACAACTTGTGTAGGCCGGTGGCCCAATGTAAGCCCAAGCCCATCTCATGGGCTTTGGTATATAAACCCTCTCCTTAGTTGGAGAGGGTGGTTGGTTCACATAATTTACACATAGTTAAAATGTGTTTTCCACACTTTCTCTCTCTAAGTGTATGTGTACTCTCACCATCTTTCTATCTCTTTCTCTCTCTAGATTATACATAGATTTACAATATCCTACAAATGGTATCAAGATCCATGGGATGATTGTATTGTTTATGTGTTTGTGTTCTTGATTTTTCGTGCCTTATTTGATCTATATCATGCGAACCAATTTTTTTTTGTGTTTTTATGATTTAATCTTGATACAAATCATCTACATACTTGTGGTAGTGATTTGGTATTCTTACTTTGGTTAAAAACACAAAAATTTTAGGTGTTTGATTCATTTTTTGGCTAAAAATCTCAACTTAGTTGTGTACTTGTGCTCACGTATTACGACAGACTCAATGTTTGAGGGTTTCTACATTGCGATCACATATTGCGATCAACATTGCTATCAACAATGTGATCACATATTGCGATCAACATTGCGATTACATATTGCGATCAACATTGCGATCAACATTGCGATCACATATTGTGATCAACATTGCGATCAACATTGCGATCAACATTGTGATCAGTATTGCGATCACATTGCGATCAGTATTGCGATCACATTGCGATCAGTATTGCGATCACATTGCGATAACTATTGCGATCACATTGCGATCAGTATTGCGATCACATTGCGACAAGGTCATTCCGATCACATTCCGTCTGGATTAAAGTTTGGCATTGCGATATAGTGACAAGTATTCCAAGATTTTTCAAAAACGTGTTTTTGAAAATTCGTGTGTAATTTGGTCTTGGAAACTTTGGTTTATCGAGAACAAGTATTTGGGGATTTTAACATTATTTCTCGAATTTAACACACAACAACAAACTCATTTAGTTTCTCTCATTGTTCGATCAACGTTTGTAAATCTTAACTTATCGAAATGGAGTACACATCTCTTACGGGTAAGTCCATCCTCTCGGGTACGGATAATCGTCCACCAATGTTGGTGAACACTATGTACGAGGATTGTACTTCCCGAATGGGACTTTACATGTTGAACAAAGAGAATGGACATCTCATTTGGGCATCGGTACTCAATGGACCTGTAGATTATGGTACAGTGACGGAAGGTACAGTTACTCGTCCTCGCACAACGGGTGAACTAACTGGAGATGCTAAGATTCAAGTCAAGTGTGATAAACAAGCAACTAACATCATTCTCCAAGCCCTTCCTCCAGATATTTACAAACTTGTGAGTAAACATAAAGTTGCCAAAGAGTTATGATAGAATTCGTGTTCTAATGCAAGGCATCTCGTTAACTAAACAAGAACAAGAGTGTAAGCTTTATGATACATTTGATAAGTTTGCCTATGTTCCCGGGGAGACTCTCAATGATTACTATTTTAGATTTACTCTATTATTGAATGAGCTCAATATCTATGGCATGTCAATTCCTACGTTTCAATTAAACACCAAATATTTGAACACTCTTTCATCTGAATGGCGTAAGGACGTGACGGCTGTTAAATTGGCTAAGGACTTGCATAACACCAATGTGGATCAACTTCAAGCTTTTCTTCAACAACACTAATGCCATGTGATCGAGGATCGGTTGTCTTCAACAGAAGTTCGTGATCCACTTACCATGTATGCTTCTCAACAAATGACCCCCAACAAAATATGGCTTACACTTATCAACAACCATCATACTTGCAGCATCCACCACAACACACATATCAGCAACCACAACAACCATCTTATCAACCACAAATAATGCCACAACAAGCATATCAACAAAGTGTTCTTCCACAACAACCAATACATCAAGCATCACCATCACAAGTTATCACTTCTCCTATGGGCTATACTCCTCAGCAAGGATATTTTCTAATTGAAGCACCACAAGAACAAGCTTCTACTCCAATGAACTTCCACCAATTAAACCACCGGTCTTTACTTCAAATGATACGCCTACAGATGTCTTAAACCATCTCACTGCCTACTTGTCAAAACTTTTTTCTACTAGAGGTTTTCCACCAACGAACAATCAGCTCCGCACTTCATCAAATCCTCAACAACAAGCCACTGTTCAAGATGGTCAAGTGACGGTGCAAACCATTCAGGGAAGGCAAAATTCATATGGACCTCCTACAAGGACCGTTAACGCTCAAGCTGTGAATTCTCAAGCTAGTGGTAGTGGAAGCACTATTGGTCCTCAAAAGGTTGTGACTTGCTACAATTACCGAGGACAAGGTCATATAGCTAGGAAATGCACTCAGCCGAAAAGGAGAAGGGATGCAACGTGGTTTCATGAGAAGATGTATTTGGTCGATGCTCAATCTAAGGGAAAGATCTTGGATTCAGAGGAATTAGGCATTGCAGTCGTATCTACGTCTAATGCAGCATATCAAGCAAATGATCTTGACGCATATGATTCAGATTGTGATGACATTCACTCAGCCCAAGCTGTACTCGTTGTTAATCTCTCTCACTACGGTTTTGATGTCACCAGTGAGGTACAAACCACATCTAATATTGCTCATGATAATCCACATCAAGTTGAGCATGAGAATGACAACCTCGAACAGCATTCGGGAACTAGTAACTCAAATGATGTGGTATCCAATCCAACACATTTGAGTGAACCTCAACCAAATGCTTCGACGGGTATGGAATCTTATGATCAACGTGATTTAGTAATGGTGCCTAAACATATTATTGATAACATGAATGTGGCTGTTCGACAAACCGTAGATATGAATGCCAACCTAACCGCTGAGCTTGCGCTGTATAAGAAAAAGGTCAAAACTTTTGAAATGGTCCCTCAAGCAGAAAAAATAACTTATTCTTAATTTGAACAATTTTGTTTTGAAAATATTGAACACTTAAAAGAAATAGAATCATTAAAAGCTAATCTTTCCAATGAATTAAAAGAAAAAGAGTCGGTTGTCAATGATTTTCCGAAACTTAAAATAGATTTCAAAACTCTCGAGTCTAAAAAGTTTGAATCGGAAATTAATGCTACCAAACTTCTTAAGTTCAAAGAAAAACAACTTTTAAAACAATACGCTTCCACAGAAAAGGTTCATCTTTTAACTAAATCGTTTAAAGAACTCGAACTTAAGCGTCTTCAAGATTTTACCACCTAATCCTGGTTATGCAAAACAAGCTCAGGAATATATTCCTTGTCTTTATGATGTGACCCTAATTGGAAAATCTAAAGAAGCACCTTATGTTCGTAGTACTGAGGAGACAATGTCACTTACGGAAGAAAATCGATCTAAAATGCTTTCAAAATTCCATAAGCTTGATTATGATAAGCATAATAAAGATCAATTTTCTAAAAAGACTCGTGTTCGCTTACAAAAGGAACTAGCTCAATTATCAGCTTTTGTGCCCCAAAGTTTGTCAAAGGAAAACCTTTCTAGTACGTCTCCTACACTTGTCAAAAAGGATTTAACTAAGTTAATTCCACCGGTAAGTAAGGTGTCAGATATGTTATATGTGGTGCACCAACACTTTGCCGATTTTGACAAGGTCATTACGGAACGTATGACGGCTACGGCCATAACGGAAGGTGAATGGAATTTTGAGCACACTAGAGCTGCGTTTCGAGACGAAATTGTTCTGTTTGTAAACAATGTTAAAGCTTGTCTTAGCAATATTGATCAAGATTTGATTTTGGAAATAGAAGAAGTTAGACGCGTTTTCAATGAAATGGACGATGCTACAGTTTACTTGAAATAGAATGAATTTCACGCCAAAATGATCAGCTTCTTAAGCAAGTGATGTCGCATGATATTGTTTCTGTCTGTGTGAATAATAGTGTTGATAATGATTCTATTGTGCATAATGTTGAATCTGTGGATAATGTGGTAGATAGTACTTGTCACGAATCTAACGCTGAATTTTTAAAGCTTCAAGATTCTTATTCTTCGCTTTCAAAACATTTTGATGAGATTCAAAAACATTGTATTTCATTTGAATGTACACAACAATTTCTTCAAGAGATTTTTGAAACGTCATTCGAAGGTGTTAATATAGATGATTCAAATATTCAAAAGAATATTCGATCGAATTTACAATCAAAACAGCGTCAACCAAGTGACAAGGTTGCTAAATCATTGCCGATAGACATAGAGAAATCTAAGGAGATTAACTGTGTGAACGTACTTGAGGCCGCTGAGAATATTAAACCTGATCTAAATAATCGAGTTTCCAAGATTTTGTCTAAAGTTGATAACTTAAATCAGAAAAATACACAACTCTTCGATTCAGTAAAGCCCGCATGTGCTAATACCACTACACAGAATCAATCATTGATTGAACGATTGAATCAAAATTCGGTGGAAATATCAGATTTGAGGGAACAAATTTGTGATAAAAATTTGGCTATGGCTGAGTTAAAGGAAACACTTCGTACCATAAAAGGTAAGAATGTTGTGGATAACGCAACCACTGTCTCAACATCGTCCTCTAGTGCAATAAAAAAGAACCGCATCGCCTTTACACCACTTAACAAGGGCCCCAGGACTAAACCATCTCAAACATTGGTCACTAAAGATAAGGCAAAATCAAAACCAGCTTCTAATATTCCCGTGTTGCCTTCTACAGGAGTAAGCACCACTACTAAGGCTCAAAGATCTAAGCTTAAAGAAACAAGAAGAATGATATGATCTTACCCCCATCTAGTAGTCAAGTGAAGAAGAAAGTAGAAGCCCATCCTAGGAATGTTATTTCTGTTTTGAATAAAAAGAATCATGTAGCTAAACTTAAAGGCTCTGCAGTTGTGCAGCGTTCTAAGCCTACTGTGAATTCTAATTTGAAATGTTGGAATTGCAATGAATGTATGTTTTCTAGTCGTCATGATTCTTGCCTTATTGACCATGTGAATGAGATGAATGCCCGAAAAAATGGTTTAGAATGGAAACCGACTGGGAAAGTGTTAACCCAAGCTGGTTAGATGTGGCGCCCTACTGGTAGACCTTTCACTATAGTAGGAAATGCGTGCCCTTTTACTAGGATCACTCCCACTAAAGCGAAGAAAGCGTGCCCTTTAACTAGGAGTACCAAAGCTACCCAAACACAAGCGTGTCCTTTAACTAGGAACGCCGACACTATTGTAGGAACCAAGTGCCCTTTAAGTAGGTGTACTCCCACTGTAGTGCCCGCTAATACTCCAATACCTCAGAACGTTGGAACAATAAAACCTGTTATTGGTATAACTCACATTAGAAAACACAGGAAATCTAAGGATAACACAAATGTTAGCAATTATGATAATATCATATCTATATCTGCTAACACTCCAGAACCAATAGTTTCCAATGCATTGTTTACTGTCGTTACTGAAACAAGTGGTCCAAATTGTTCTCTGGTATTTGGACTCTGGTTGCTCCAAGCATATGACCGGAGATCGCTCTCAGCTCAGAAATTTCGTTAGCAAGTTTCTTAGTACGGTTCGCTTTGGAAATGATCATATTGCAAAGATAATGGGTTACAGTGAATATCATATTGGGAATGTTATAATTTCAAGAGTGTATTATGTGGAAGGTCTTGGTCACAATTTATTTTCTTTGGGACAATTCTTGATGCAAACCTAGAAGTTGCTTTTCAAGAGCATACCTGCTTCATCCGTAATTTGGAAGGGGTTGATTTATTAAAATACAATTTATCTCTACAAGATATGATGGCCGCTTCTCCCGTATGTCTTCTCTCCAAAGCATAAAAGACTAAGTCATGGTTATGGCATCGACGGTTATCTCATCTTAACTTTGACGCTTTTAATCATATGACGAAAAACGAACTTGTTCGTGGTCTTCCTAAACTTTCATTTAACAAGGACCATTTTGTGTTCTGCGTGTACAACGGGGAAAATCACTAAGAAATCATAAAAACCTAAGACTGAAGACACCAACCAAGAGAAACTTTATTTGTTGCATATGGATCTTTGTGGGCCAATGTGTGTTGAAAGTCTTGGTGGTAAAAAGTACATTCTCGTCATGGTGGATGATTACTCTCAATTTATATGGGTGAAATTTCTTGCAACAAAATATGAGGCACCTAAAATCATCATCTATTTTCTCAAGATGATTCAAGTGCGTCTCAACACTACTGTCCGACGCATTCGTACAGATAATGGAAGTGAATTTGTGAATCATACTTTGCGTAAGTATTATGAAGAAGTTGGCATATCTCATGAAACATCCATTGCTCGAACTCCAGAACAAAACGGTGTCGTTGAAAGGCGAAATCGCACACTTATGGAAGCAGCTCGAACAATGTTAATTTATGCAAAGGATCCATTGTTTTTATGGGCAGAAGCAGTATCTACAGCAGTGTACACCCAAAACCGATCACTAATTCGTAAACGCCATGGTAAAACACCTTATGAGCTTCTACATGGAAAAGTACCAGACTTATCATATCTTTATGTATTTGGTTCTCTTTGCTATCCAAATAATGATGGTGACAATTTGGGAAAACTTCAACCAAAGGCTGATATTGGTATTTTCTTTGGTTATGCACCCACAAAGAAGGCATATCGAATCTACAATCGTAATTCTCGTAAGATCCTCGAAACTATGAATGTTGATTTTGATGAGCTGATGGCAATGGCTTCTGAGCAAAGCAGCTCTCAACCCGCACTTCATGAAATGGGATCCAGTGATATTCACTCTGGTCTTGTCCCAAACAACTCCACTTAGTTATCATTTACACCACCTTCTAGGAATGAATGGGATACGTTGTTTCAACCGTTCTTTGATGAATTCTTTACTCCTCCAAGTATTGTTGCTCCAGAACCTAAGGTAATAGCTCCGGTAACCGAAGTTGTCGCTCCAGCAACTGAAGCACAATCAGATACGTCTACACCTACAAGTGGTCAAGATATACCTTCAACGAGTAATTCTCAACCAACACCCGAATCAACTACCCATGTCATACCTTTTGATGATGAAGAGGATGATGATGATCACAAAATTGGAATTCACTCAAATGCGTGAACTTCCGTTCTTTGGTGTACCAATTCCCGACTCTAATTAAGTTGGGTCATCCACCTTAGAGGAAGCTCCTACTACGGTCTACTCCAATCCACGGATTCGTGAACATGACAGCAAGTGGATAAAGGATCATCCTATAGATTCTATTATTGGTGACCCTAATCGTCAGGTATCCATACGAAGTCAGTTACAAGAAAGTGCAATGTTTTGTCATTTTGATGCTTTTCTTAGTGAATCTGAACCTAAGACGTGGCAACAAGCATTTACCCAATCTTGTTGGATAGAAGCCATGCAAGAAGAACTTAATGAATTTGTACGTCTTGAAGTATGGGAACTTGTCCCATGCCTGGATCAAGTGAAGTTACTCACTTTGAAATGGGTTTACAAGGTGAAACTCGACGAGTTAGGAGGAATATTGAAGAACAAAGCTTGACTAGTAGCTCGTGGATACAAGCAATTCTTAGGCATCGACTTTATGGAATCCTTTGCACCTGTTGCCCGTTTGGAAGCTATTAGAATATTCCTTGCATATGCAGCCCACATGAATATGATCGTCTATCAGATGGATGTGAAAACGGCATTTCTTAATGGTGAAATCAAGGAAGAGGTCTATGTTCAATAGCCGGATGGTTTTTTGAATTCTAAATATCGTAATCATGTGTACAAGCTTAAGAAGGCTCTCTATGGGTTGAAGCAAGCTCCATGCGCATGGTATGATCTATTGTCACAATTCCTCATTACGCAAGGCTTCGTTAAAGGAAAGGTGGATCCCCACACTGTTCATTCAGAAACGAGGTGAAGATATAATTATGGTACAAATATATGTTGATGATATTATATTTGCTGCCTCGACCCAAACCTTATCTGATGAGGTTGGGACACTCATGTCTTCTAAGTTTAAGATGTCAATGATGGGAAAGGTATCATTCTTCTTAGGACTTCAGATATCTCAGAGTCCTAGAGGCATCTTTATCAATCAATCCAAGTATGCCCTTGAATCTCTTAAGAAATTTAAAATGGAATCTTGCGACCCCGTGGATACTCCAATGGTGGAACAAACTAAGCTTGATGCAGATTCACATGGATTTGCGTTGATCCGACACTTTACCGTGGAATGATCGGTACCCTTCTGTATATCACAACTAGTCGACCTGATCTTCAATTTGCTATATTTATGTGTGCTCGATATCAAACTAGGCCTACTGAGTTACACTTAGCTACTGTTAAACGGATCTTTCGATATATTAAAGGAACCGTTAATCGGGGACTTTGGTATTCGAAGGACTCTTCGATTGCACTAATGGCATATGCAGATACGGATCACGCGGGTTGTCTAGATACGAGGCGTAGCACGAGTGGAACTTTGCAACTACTAGGAGATCGACTAATCAGTTGGGCATCTAAAAGGCAGAAAAGCGCTGCAATTTCAAGTACGGAAGCAGAATACATAGCTATGTTCGGTTGTTGTGCTCAAATTCTTTGGATAAGATCGCAATTAACCAACTATGGTCTAGGTTTCAACAAAATTACGATGTACTGTGACAACAAAAGTGCAATTGCTTTATGCTGCAACAACATTCAATTCTCTCGGTCGAAGCATATTGACATTCGCTACCACTTTATCAAGGAGCAAGTGGAAAATGGAGTGATCGAGCTTTACTTTGTCCGATCTGAGTATCAATTGGCGGATATTTTTACAAAGGCTTTAGATCGCGCTCGAATGGAATTTTTGGCCGACAAGCTAGGTTTGAGAACATTCTCGCCCGAGACTCTAAAGGAATTGGCAGATGAAGCGAAAAAATAGTGGTGGTAAACTATTCTTCGTATCCTTGGTGATCATCTGTATATATTGTTATTTTTTTATCCACAAAAGCAAAATACAAAAATATAAAACCATATAAAAACCATACAAATTGAGAATTTTAGAAAAATCCAAAAATATTTTTATTTTTTTTCAAAGGCATGTCTTTTGGTACGATAATATTTACGGCCTTAGAAATGTCGATTATGAAATGGCGCCATAAATAGAGTTCGTACAAAAGTTATAAATATTTCATAAAACATGCCTATATGGCTTGTAGTTATTTCAGACTGCAACCCGTTTTTCACATTAAAGTCACGTATTTCTTTCGAAAACATTGGCTCACGACGGGAATTAATTTTATCGGGCATGGTTTACTTTATAACCATGTAAGGGATTGTGTTTACGTTATAACACAATCTAACACGGATAAATGTACGCATCAGTGCATTTATTTGTTAAAACAAGAGAAATCTTGTTTTTATGAAGCTATCATCTCTACAAACCGAAGCAATCTGCAATTGGTATCTACATACTCGATGATGCAACTACTCAAACGACGACTACAGCTCTTTCAATAGAACACGGGTCAACAATTAAGGGGGAGCAATTGTCAAGCATTCAGAATCTTCGATGACGAGCGTGCCAAGTTCACAAATTGGTGTCATGACAACAATACCAATCATACATGTGGTGTCATGAGATGACTTCAGACGTGACGAGGTGACCAACATTTACCGAAAAGAACCATGTGATCTTATCATATGATGTTCTCATCAATCAGGTCAAACCTTGTCCATTTATTCTAATATGGTGAATTTGTGATCATTTTACTAATCAGTATCATTTCTTAACATTTGGTATCATGAAGATTAAACAGACTTGCATTTTTCTTCCCAAAAACTTAAAATTTTATTAAATCAATTGATATTAAAAACATCGATTGGGTTAATATTTTTAATATGGGGGAGAAAATATGATTTAATATGAGAAATGATTAATCAAAAATGGTTTGACTTAACGTGATAGCTCAACCCGACATGTGCAAAATGTTTTCGAATATCGTGGCATATGTTAAGGGGGAGCAAAATGGATTTGCTATACCAAAATGGATTTCATGGTGATTTATACTTACCTACAACCCATTTATTTCATGACGATGAAGATTGTGGTGACATAAGGATGGTAGGATAGGTAAAGTCTAATGATTCTTCCAAAACCGGAGGAATCTTCCCAAGGACATTCCACAGCTAGAAGTAGTAGTCCTTAGGAAAGATGGAGAAAGATTGTGAACTTAGCTGAATGCCGACCAAGTACTTAAGCTAGCACTGGAACAATCACAACAAGGTGCTAGTTATGACGTATTGGTAAGCATTGAAGGGGTTGAAGAATGAAAAAGAATTGTTAAGATAAAGGGTCTAAAGAAAGAAGCCCTCCTTACAACCTTAGGCAGAAACCGGGTCAACACACATGCTATTGAGATCATTTTAATGATGCTCGATATTGAAGATAGAAATCATGGACACAGTGATGCAATGCACAACCCATCCCAGCTAACTCAGATATCTCTCAAAAGGTATTTGTTTAATTCACACAGAAACAACGCATTATCTATTGATTTATTCACTCCGAATATATTGATTTTGAAAAGGTGGCACTCCTCTCCAGCCTCCGATCACTAATAATATAAAATGCACTATCGAGTCTAGAGCCATTTGAGATCATCAAATATCTCATTAGGACAAACTTCTTCTTCACACACTGTGAAAAGTAAGAAAGATCTTAAGAGTCCTACGCAAAATCTTCATGATCTTGCCTGAACATCCGAGTAATACGAAAGTATTTACAATGAAAATGGAAATCCTTCTTGAGAGAATATCAAAAATCTCATGGTAGGTGACTTGTGCGATTCTTTATGAATCAAGCTTGTGATAACTGGAAAGCAACAGTGGTTTAATTCTTAACTAAACTTAAACACGTTCCAGTCCTCTATGCAATATCTTAGTGATGTTACCAGAACACTCAGAGTGACACTCTATAGTGTTCACAGTGATGAGTGGAAATCCTTCTAGTGTTAACCTCAAACAGCACTTGGTAGGTAACTTGCAAGATTCAATATGAATCAAGCTCGTGACAACTGGAAAGCAACGATGGTGCGGTTCTTTAATGAATCAAACTTGTTCCAGGAATCGGAATTGACGGTTTCAATCATGCGGATAATTTATCCAAATGATTCACTCTTTACGTTCGCAGTCAGCTTTAGACGATCAAGTAAAGAGAACGGGTTACCCGCGAAATCTTGTCAAGGAGATTTTAATTAAATCTACCTGCCACAAGTACGATATTTTATATCGTCCAACAGTCTTCACCAACCGGAGGTAAAATGCTACCAAATTGGAATGAAATGTTCAAAGCCATTTCATTCGTGTCTACTTATGTTGCGACATTTGAAGACGGGGGCGTTGCGGAATCCGAGAAGAAGTCGTCCCCACATGCTTATACTTTATGCACTTAATACTTCATCTAAATCTAGAAAGCCTAAAAGTCAAGTCTTCCGCTGTATCAAACTCTGAAGCTTTCAAGAATTACGAAGGTATAAGTATGTGGGACATGAAGTCACGAAGAGGCGAAGATCACAAGTGAAGGATGCACAAGATCAAGGCAAGAGATTAATGCTAAAGATTGATATCAAATATCACATCAGCATGTTCACCAGAAAAGAAAAGAAAAGAAAGACGAAGACTACAAGCTCAAGACAAGCATAGAATGCTAGGTTTATTTGATTATTGTAACTTGGGTAACGCCCTTGTTTGGAGTGACCTCCCTTAGGGGGAGATTGTTGGAAATATGTTTTACGTATTAGAAAGGATCGGTCACTCCAACAATAGTCTAAGAAGTAGCTCGTAGTTTAATTATTGTAATAGTAAACAAACAAGGCCAAGCCAAGCCTACAACTTGTGTAGGCTGACAACCCAATGTCAGCACAAGCCCATATCATGGGCTTGGGTATATAAACCCTCTCCTTAGTTGGAGAGGGTGGTTGGTTCACATAATTTACACGTAATTAAAGTGTGTTTTCTACACTTTCTCTCTCTAAGTGTGTGTGTGCTCTCACCATCTTTCTATCTCTTTCTCTCTCTAGATTATACATAGATTTACAATATCCTACATATCACAATGTCAAACTGTCGTAATATCAATATAATACATGTGTTGCAATGACAGTCATTGTCATCGCAATATCCATCACAATCATTTCCATCCCAATAACATACAAGCATTTCCATCGAAATATCAGTGAACCATTTCAATCGCAATAACAGTTGCAAAAATAATCTATCGCAATGCCAGCATCCCAATATTTCATCGCATTCCATAACAACTTGTCGCAATACAGTACCACAATACACCATCGCAATATCTATCCATCGCAATACAGTTACTATCGCAATGTCATTATTCATCGTAATAGAGTCACCATCGCAATGCCACTGGTGACATGTGGCAATGTGCCATCGCAATGATCATCGCAATATGAGGCGAACATTATGATGCAAATCTGTTAAGCTGGATTACAGATTCGATATTATGATTTAATCAAAACCATTCTAAATCTATGTTTATAAGGGTTATAAGAACAAAACCCCTCAATCAATTTCATCTTTCATAACACATGAAAATTCGAAGCCCTAATCTTAATAGAACGAGACATATGGGTTCGTTTGTATGAAAAACAGAAGTAAGATATAGAAAGGCTTTAAACTGATTAATACCTAGAAGGGTGCACAACAAGAATCACAAGGAAAAATGAAGCTTGGGGATATATGTCAATGGCGGCAATGGATGGAGAGTTTATGTGTTTGTGTTTTGCGATGAAGGGAAAGGCATAGGGGGGGGGGGGGGGGGGGGGGGGGTTGACTAAGGTCAAGACCTAAACACCATTTTTGCAAGTTTTCACTTTTGCCCCCCCCCCCCCCCTTTTTGCAAGTATTTTCTTTTAGAAACTTGTATAAACAAGTTAACAAAAAACACATTACCCCGTAACCTCTTATCTTTCATGAAAACACGATCACACAACTAATGCACTTAAGGCATGAGATTTTACCTAAGGCTAATTTAACTCCACATATATAAAGCACACATAGCACATAAGGCACACATAAGGCATTTTTTTGAAAAATATTTTGAAGACCAATTTGAAATCCAAGATGAAAAGGCATTTTCTGCCCCTTAAACTCTGACCCATTTTCTATTTAAAGAGTTGTAGTCAGTGTTTAAAGAGTCAAACACTTATGAAGACGTTTTCCGTTAAGTGATTTTAAGAAACAATTCTGGTGGCAATAAGATTTCTCTTATTTTAACAAAATAAATGCACTGAAGCGTACATTGTTTTGTGTTAGACCAAGTTATAAAGTAAACTTGATCCCTTACAAGGTTTTAAAGTAAACCTTGCCCGAGAAAATTAATTCCCGTTGTGAGCCAACGTTTTCAAAGAAATACGTGACTTTAATGCGAAAAGCTGGTTGCGGTCAGAAATAACTACATGCCATATGGGCATGTTTTAAAATATGTACAACTTTTATACGGACTCTATTTATGGCGCCGTGTCAATATTAATCGACATTTCTAAGACCATAAACATTATCGTACTAAAAGACATGCCCGATTTAAAAAGAAAAATATTTTTGGATTTTCTTGATTTTATATTTTTTATGGATTTTGTAAGTTTTATATTTTTGTATTTTTCTTTTGTTGGTTTATATATATACGATAATATACATGATCATGATAACAAGGATACTCTAGAACAGTTTTCCACCACTATTCTGCAGATTCTTCTATCAACTCCTTAAGAGTCGCCGGTGAGAATGATTTCATGCCCAACTTGTCGATAAAAAACTCGATACGTCCTCGATCTAAAGCCTTTGTGAACATGTCAGCCAACTGATACTCAGTGTTGACAAAATACAGCTCGATTACTCTATTCTCTACTTGCTCTTTGATAAAGTGGTAGCGTATGTCAATATGCTTCGCCCGGGAGTGTTGAACGTAGTTGTAGCAAAGGGCAATGGCGCTTTTGTTGTCACGGTACATTGCAATTTTGTTGAATCTAAGACCGTAGTCAGTCAATTGTGATCTCGTCCATAGGACTTGAGCACAACAACTAGACATGGCAATGTATTTAGCCTCTGTACTTGATATCGCAGCGCTTTTCTGCCTTTTAGATGCCTAACTAATCAGTCAATCTCCAAGAATTTACACACTGCTAGAAGTGCTATGTCTAGTATCTTGACACCCAGCATGATCCGCATCTGCATAAAATATTAGTGCAATAGAGGAGTCCTTCGGATACCATAGACCACGATGAAGTGTTCCTTTAAGGTACCGAAAGATCCTTTTCACAACATGTAAATGCTTTTCGGTAGGCCGAGCCTGATACCGGGCACACATGCATATAACAAATTGCAAATCAGGCCTGCTAGCAGTCAGATAGAGAAGGGTGCCGATCATTCCACGGTAAAGTTTAGGATCGACAGCAATCCCATCCCTATCCTTATCCAACTTGGATCTCTCCACCATTGGAGTATCCACAGGGTCACAGTTTTCAAAGTATACTTTTTCAAAGATTCAAGAGCATATTTGGACTGATTAATAAAGATGCCTCTGGGATTTTGAGAAATTTGTAACCCTAAAAAAATGAAAATTTCCCCATCATGGATATCTTAAAGCGTGTGGACATGATTTTCTCAAAATGGTCAGACAGTCTTTGAGTAGTGGGAGTAAATATTATATCATCAACATAAATTTGTACCAGTATCATGTCGTCGCCTTCCTTGAGAATGAACAATGCCGGGTCCACTTTGCCTTTGGAGAAGCCTTCTGAGATGAGATAAGACGATAGGAGATCGTACCACGCGTGTGGAGCTTGTTTCAACCCATAAAGAGCCTTCTTGAGCTTGTACCCATGGTTAGGATACTCCGAGGTGATGAATCCATTCGGCTAGCTTACACAGACGTCTTCCTTTAATTCACCATTAAGAAATTCTGTCTTAACATCCATTTGGTAGACGATCATGTTCTCGTGAGCAGCATAAGCAAGGAATAGTCTAATAGCCTCCAATCTAGCAACAGGAGCAAAGTAATCTTCAAAGTCAATACCCAAAGCTTGTTTGTAACCTTAAGCAACCATTCTAGCCTTGTTCTTTAAAACACTACCCAACTCATCGAGTTTGACCTTATATACCCACAACAGTGTAAGGATGTCGACGTTTTCGGGTAAAGGAACTAATTCCCATACTTCAAGTCGTTGAAATTCATTAAGTTACTCTTGCATGGCTTCAACCCATGAAGATTGTGTCATGACTTGTTGCCAAGTTTTAGGTTCAACCTCGGAGAGAAATGCATCAAAGTAACAATATAATGCACTTTCTTATAATTGATGGAGTGTTAAGACTGGTTGGTCGATGTCACCAATAATATTTCGGATTGGGTGATCCTTTGTCCATTTGGTGTTGTGATTTTCAATCCGTGGTGGTCTGGAGTAAACAGTTACAGGAGCTTCCTCTGAGGTAGACGCACCATTAGGGTTTTCGGTTATTTATAAACCAAAGAATGGAAGCTCTTGATTGTGAGAAATTGTCTAAATTATGATCATCATAATCCTTTTCAACATCATCAGGGACAAGTGTGGGTGTTGATTCGGGTGTAGTTTGAGAATTGTTGGGGGATGGTGCATCTGGTTCAGTAGTGACTGTAGATGCATCAAATTGATTTCCATTATCTTGAGCAACAACTTCGAGAATCGGAGCTACTACTACAGGTGCTAGAGAATCATCACTTGGCGAATCAAAGAATTCATCAAACATAGGTTGAAATAACTCATCCCACTCGGGCCTTGTAGGTGATGTAAATGATGTTGATCCCAAACTTAGATCGATTAGCTTTGTATTATCGAGATAGAATCAAGATTAATACGTAGAGAAACTTTGTTGTTATGAAGAATCCAAGTGTTATGCGGAATTAACACTTAGAATAAAGAACAAGGAAACAAATAAACCAAACTTTAACTTTAAATTAATAATCGAACTTGCTTACAATGAAAGTTGTAAAAACTGAATAATATATATATTGTATAAACCCTACGACCCCCTTTTATAACATAAAGAGTCGTGTACAAAGGATAACCTATCAACTATTCTAGGTAAAGATAAATAAAGAAAATACAATATTGAGCATATCTTTACTTCAAATATTAAACGTGTTGACTAAGTACTCCTATCAGTGGTTGGACTTCTTCTTGTTAGCGCTTGGATATTTCTTGTCAGTGCTTGATCTATCAGCGCTTCATTTCCTCTTGTTAGCGTCCAGTTTCCTCTTGTCAGCGTCAGAGTGAGTTAGCTCATTTTATTCCCAACAATCCTCCCCTAAAGTTGATATCTACTCTAGCAATCAAGTTTCTGAATAAAAACTAAGTACAAGGAGGATTCTTACAAATACAAACTACTTGTTAATTAGAAAATAAACAATTCTAATTAAATCCTTGCTAACATCACTAGTATAATCCACGTCTAGCTGTGTAGACACCATGTTCTTCAAAACATCCTTAGACATAGGATATTGAGCATCAACCAGAAGATACTCTGAAAACTTTGTAGTGCTTAGATGGTAAACACCAGCAGCTGAATGTAGACGCCATTTTAACCCACTGATATCATCAAGATCCAACCATATTGGATCTGCTTCATCTGGTGTAATCATCCTCTTGAATTTTGTCCAGATCTTTATTCCATTTGCTGAAGTAGGTGCTTCAGCCTCATACTTGGTCTTCATCAAACTCCACAGATCTACCAAGTCTTCTTTATCCATGCTTGCAAATAATGAGATCAAGGAAGTACAAATATGTACCTTCTTGCCATATCTGGTGATCATCCGGAACCCAGTTGCATCTTCTTCATAATTAACTATTGGGTTTCTGAAATCCAAGGGTAATACCTCTGCAACATCTGAAGCCTCCAATGGTGAAAGCTTTATACTCTTTCTGATCACTGCTTCACTAGGATTCAACTTGTCAAAGACTAGAAATTCAATGAGAATTCCCTTATTCACTGGCCTTGGCACAATAGAAGCCCTCTTAATATGCATATTCTCCTCAATTTATTCTCTCCTTTTATTTGATAGAAGCCTCATAGTATTCTCCTCACAAAATCTTTCCCAAATTTGATAAGCATGAAACTCCAATTCTTCAAAGGATAGCTTCATTAACCTTTCATAGGTCCATCTACCTTGATAACACCTAAGAAGCATAAAGTATAGCTCTCTTTTATCCCTCTTGAGCTCAGAAAGCACCTTGCTAGCCTTATTCTTAAAAATCACTTTGCAGTCTTCCTGAACTCTCAGTAAAATCTCCAATCCCCAAATTTGTCCAGTGATAGACATATCTGGATTCTCTTTAATTTTAGACTCCCATGCAAAATACATTTCTGTCACTTCAGGCATGTCAAAGTCTTCTTTCATCTTCAACTCTCTTAACCTTTCCTTGGCTAAGTCATCCTCCCCATACTCTAACCTCTCTGGCTCCTCTATAATCATAAAATTGGAACCAGAGCTCTCATCACCATCACTACCATCTTTATCCTTTCCTGTGGTAGTTTCCATCCTATCCTGTTCTTGCAATTGTGCAGCCAAAACTGAATCAAAATGTACTGGGCTGCATTCTTTGGTACCTGAACCTCTTCGAAAATCCCTTTACCCATATCTTTTGCTCCAATAGCTGGTAATGTAGTGGTTGGCACCTATGTAGTAACATCCCTAATGATAATTGGTGGTTGGGATAAACTAATCATACTTGTAGGTCTGTCAGCGCTTGGTTTGCTCTTGTCAGCGCTCAAACTCTGAATGTCAGTGGCTGACTTTATAGCTTGTTCCATCATCTCTACAAACGATAGCTTCCTTGGTGTGATTGAAGAAACATCAAGAACTGGTTTCTCCTTCAAACTGGTCAATGCTTCAGCTATCTCCACATGACCAATAGAACCACCTTCTTCATGTGAGCCATTGTCACTCAAATTGAATGGCTCAGTAGGTGCATCCTCCTCCCCTTTGTAAGAATCCTCTCTTGATGAAAGGACTCTAGCCTGCCTTCTCCTAGCATTGGCAGCCTCCAAAACAACTATCCTCTCCCTCAATGACTTAAGTTCGAGGCCTTGACCTGTGACAACTTGTACAAGGTTTGCATTTTGCTTTTGCAAGCTAATGCAAACCGCCACCAATTCCAAAAGCGTATAATGTTCCAATCTGCCCTCCTCTATGATGGGAATTTGACATCCCAAAAGAGATTCAGCGGGCATGGATGAGGTCTTAATGATGTTAGGACTGCCTTGACCTGCTACTAAGCCACAGTCAGTAGTCCTAGCCCCACCCATTTCACCAGCCACACTTGTGGTGGTGGTTCTCTATGCTACATGGCTAGGACCACTAGAGGAGAACACTCCAACAGTCCTTTGGTGTTTCTCAAACCTAAAATCTGGTTGTTCAGAAGAGAAAGTGGATTGAGGGTCTGTTTGGGTGTGAGGGGGTGTTTGGGTGTATGGAATACTGGTGTCGGCCTTTGGGTTAGATGTGTCAGCGTCCACATTATGAGTGTCAGCTCCTGATGGTTGAGGGTTGATGTTCATGTCTTGGGGGTGATGGAGGGTGTTCTGGTAGTGGGTCTGGTTGTGGTTGTGGTTGAGGTTAAGGGTATGTTGCCTCAATGACAGCCATCATGGATGGGGTGAGTGGTAAGTCTCTATATGGTGGTGAATTCATATTCCCAAAAACAGTTTTCTTTTGAACAGGGACCTCATAAAAGTGGTCATGGTCCCTATTGCATTATCCTTGCATATCAAAAACCATTTCTAAAAAACCTATGATAAGCAAGAGTCATCTTGTTACCCTTGTTGTGACACATGCCATCAAAAATCAATTTTGAAAAATTATATCGTTGCCCAGTTGCAATACAAACAATGGCACTCCCGATTGAACGGTTGATTTCATTGAATGAAGAACATTTGGGACTCAAACATTGTAGGATGACATGTATAAGGAACTTCCAAGATGGGGGAAATTGTTGTTTGGTATATTTATTTAAATGGCCCAATGGTTCAAAGTATAACCCAAACCTTGGAGTCCTAACTCTAGATCTGTGAGGGGAAGAATGGTTATACCATCAGCATCATCAAGATGCAAAGCTTGGCGAACCAAAGCTTTAGTAGCCACCCATGGAGCCCCATGAACAGTAGCAGTCAATGTACTCACTCCATTAATTGTTCTGGAACTCACAGTGTTCCAAAACTACTTAATGTGTGTGATAGGAACGAGTGGAGTATGTGAAATTGCATACCTTAAAGGAGACGCATTCAAATACGTAATCATCTGAGTGTATTGGGGATGTAAAGTATTATCAGCTTCCAAGTAAGCCACTATGTTGTGTTTGCTTCTGAACCCCAATTCCACTTAAGCAGGTTTAAACTTTGGTGCCATGAAGATTGATTATAGAAAACTGTGATATGAAAATAATGAAGATATGAAGGTTTGAGAGATTTTAGTAGACAAGAAATAGCAGTTACACTGTTTGAAAGAAAATAGCCATATTTATAGGAGAGGTAAAAACATACTATTGGTTGAAAAATGAGGCAGTTATATTCAATAAGTAATCATGACAATCTTGAAAAATATATAACTTATCTCATACATAAATTAAAAGTTACCAACTCGCTAAAATTGCGGCTGATATTTTCGTCAAAACGAACAACTGGGTAGGACCCAATGTTTTTCAACGGTAAAAAATTAAACATCAGCGTCTAACGGCTATATTATTGTCAGCGTTGAAATTTTGCCATGTCAGTGTTTAAACTGGTCTTATCAGCGTTTGGAAAGAAAACATGTCAGCATCCAAAAATAAAAATAATTAAAAATAAAAAGGACCCTAACAAAGAAGTTTACCCTAGTGAAGATAACTATTAGACTGTAAATGACTATAGGGTGGCAAGCATTGTCCAATCATGCACACTTGCTTAAGCAAGATAGACATAATTGTCCTCAAGTGTCCCTTGCTAACCAAAGTTCTTAACAGTGAAGTTACCTCATATAAACCCTTTTTAACTTCCTAGGTAAGCCCAATGGAAACGTCACCAAGTCTCCCAACCGACAAAACCCAATTCTAGGCCAAGATGTCTTGGCAGCGTGCACAGTATATCAACTTTGCATGCTACAGTGCCTCACGAACTAGAAAACTAAATCGTACTCACCAGTAGACACAATCAATAAATGTGATAAAAGAGTTCTAAGAATACCCAAAATCCTAAAGGTCTCCTAAACCTCCCCTTAAACTATGATATACAAAGATTGCAAGATAAAAATTATGTGAAAAAAATTTATGTCAAGATAGGAATGTAAACAGTCCAACCATCATACATAAACTTTAACACATTCCTTATAAGCTCCAAAGATCCATAAGCAACTCTGTATCCATTTGTACAATGCTCATAATGCCTGCATGATTAGATCAAAAACCACAAAACTAACATATTGCTGTCAGCCGCCATTTTAACACTTGTCAGCGTTCAAATACCTTTGTCAGCGTTAGAAAAATAAAGTGTAAAAACAAATCTTGTACAAAGACTAATAACAGTACACATCCTATACAAACTATACAATGATTTCAAAAACACATTTAGGTGAGATTGATCATTCCAATACTTGTTACCAAGTATTGGAACCTCCCAACATCAAAAGGTTTAGTTAAAAGATCAGCCACATTTTCTTCTATGTCTACCCTATCTAGATCTATTAAACCTTTTTCAAAACAATCTCTTATAAAATGATGCCTAATTTCTATGTGTTTTGTTTTAGAATGATGAACAGGATTCTTAATAATGCATAATATACTGTTATTATCTACAAATATCTTGGTATGCATAAAATTATACCAATAATCCAACAACTAGTTTTTATCCATAGAACTTATCCACAAAAAGCAGCTGCTGCAACATATTCTGCTTCAGTTGTAGAGTTGGCCACCACTGTTTGTTTCTTGCATTGCCAAGATATCAATCTGCTCCAAAGAAATTGGCATCCACCAGTTGTGGATTTTCTATCGAACTTATCACCTCCATAGTCATTGTCTGAATAGACAATAAGATCCAATGGAGAATCTTTAGGATACTATAATCCCAAGGTGGGATAGCACCTAAGGTCGCGAAAGATCCTTTTGATAGCATGAAGATGACACTCTTTGGAAGTCACTTGATGGCGTGCACATGCACACACAGCAAACATAATGTCAGGTCTAGAGGATATAAGATACATTAATGAACCAATCATTGATCTATAATGCCTGACATCCACATCTTTTCCATCTCCAGTCTTTCCCCAAGGGTGTTCCCTATCCATGGGTGTGCTAGCCCGTTTTTCATAAGGAGAAAAACCAAACTTCTTCAAGATCTCTACTACATACTTGTCTTGAGAGATAAATATACCATATTCTTTCTGTTGGACTTGTAAAACTAGAAAGAAGTTCATCTCTCCCATTACACTCATCTTGAATTTGTCTGTCATGAGCTTGGAAAAGTCTTCACTCATCTTTGGATTTGATGAACCAAAGATAATATCATCCACATAGACCTGAACAAGAACAAAAGTTTTACTAACCTTTTTGGTAAATAATGTCTGGTCTATGGTGCCCCTCTTAAACCCATTTTCCACCAGGCAGGTGGATAATGTACCATACCATGCTCTTGGGGCTTGATGAAGTCCATACATTGCTTTCTTGACTCTATACACCTTGTCTGGATGCTCTGAATCTTTAAAACCAGGAGGTTGCATGACATACACCTCCTCCTCAATTGTGCCATATAAGAAAGCACTTTTCACATCCATCTGATAAACTGTAAAACTGATAACGCTCAAATCAAACATGTTTTCTTGACCATTATCCGTATATTTTGCATGGTTTTTGGTTATACTAACGAGATATTTAGCTCATATATGTGTGAACTTGTGTTTTGTGTTGTTAGTTATCCAAGAACAAGGAAAGAGAAGAAAAGAAAGAATAAACGACGATTCATGCATATACGAAGGAATCCTGACAAGTACAAGTCAATCCGCATGGAAGTTGCCACCAACATATTTGAAGTTGCCACTGGCGGTCAAAGTTGCCACCTACTTTTGTGTTGGAAGAAATTTTCTACATACATGCAACTTCTCCAAGCCTTCATGAAGCTTCTATGGAGAGTTCTAGAATCACTTTGGGACCAAGTAAACTACTTTGGCTACAAGAGAACTCCTTTGGCTCCAAGTATATTACTTTGGCTCTAAGTTCATGCATTGAAGACAAAGGCCTTGAAATCATCTATAAATAAGACCCATGGGGTCATTGTAACATATCACTTCATCAATCTCATAACCAACCTCATTATTCACCAAGGGAACCTTGGTGAAGAACCCAATTCCCGGATTTTATTGGAGTGCCAAAAAGTGACGTTTTTGGAGCTCCAATCATCAAAATATCCTTGCCAAACTCTAAGGGATCATTACCCTTATCATTGGTAGTGTTTCTTGATACCAAAATCACCACCAACTTTCACCAAACCTCTCCAAAACCTGCCTCAAATGTCAAATACGAATTTCATTTGCATAACCCGAAAGACCACAAAACTTGTAGTCAATTGGAGCCCAAGGATTGCTCTAATTCCTTCCATTTACTTATTGTATTCATACTTTGGGTAAACTCTTGTTATTTTTATTATGTTGAACTCTATGTCATATGTTGAATGTTTGTTGATTAATATGATCATGGAGTAGTTTTCTTTACACTTGTTTGGATGATATTGTGACATGAGGATTGTTTATGTTTTATCATTGTTTTGATCAATTTCATGTTATGTTTGAAATCCAATTGTGCTTAAGTTCCATTCCATTTGCTTATCATACTTGATTAGTTGTTGATGATTTCATAGGTCGAAAGGGTTATCATTCATCAACTAGTTATAATCGTTTTGTCTATGGATGATTATCTATTGTATTGACCATTTATTTAGTGGTATGATTATGCAAAGGAACTTAAGTGTGATTGTTAATGATTTTGTGAAACGAACGTGAATCAAACTTGTTAAACTAAACATAGTCTTGAATTGGTTGATTTGTCTTAATGCTTGATTTCATGGATGTATGATCTTTCGTGAGGGTTATATACTTTAAAATCAAAGGTTAGAATTTGTGACCATCATCTTCTATACATGTAATCAATTTATCAAAACCATCCTCATATGAACAATCCAAATGTTATTAACTAATCCAAGCAAGTGTTGTCTTTAATATTATTTGTTATCTCGTCTTATTAGCTTAATCATCATCTTAAGTGTTACTTGTTATTTATTTGCTTAGTTGTTACTTATATGGTAATTGTGGGAGTGACAACCATTTTTACTACTAACGTTACATTTTTACTTAGATTCTTTACAACCGAAAACACCCAAATCCTAGTGAACGACCTCGGCTTACCACAACAAGCTAGCTACAAACAAAAGGGTCATACTTGCCCGTGTGTTCTTAGCTTATTTTGAAATACGTGTTATAAATTTAAAACTTGTGTAATCGCAAAGAACACATCAAGTTTTTGGCGCCGCTCCGGGGGATCTGTTTGTGTTTTTCATGTATTAGAATCTTTGTTTCGTCTAGTGTTTCGTTCATATAATTCATGCTTATTGTGTTTAAAAAAATGTGTTGAGATTACGCTTTTTAGTGATTATTTTATCAACCCCCCAAAAGTTTTTTTTTGTGCTCTAAGTTTATAAGTGCCTAAATCCAATATATATATATATATATATATATATATATATATATATATATATATATATATATATATATATATATATATATATATATATATATATATATATATATATATATATATATATATATATTATCAGCAGCCAAGAAGCCGACCGACAAGCCCTTTTGCCGCCGGCAACTTCGTAACAGACCCCAAGAAGCCGACCGGCACCCCAATCTTGCCGGCGGCAACTCCTGAATCTTAATAAAAAAATTAATTTTTATTTTCTTTTGTTTTTTTGTTTGTTTTCTTTTGCTAAAATATATAAAAAAATTATGCAAAATATTTTCTATTTGAGTTCCTTTATATTTTATTTATCTTTTTCGTTTTTATTTTTAGTTGTTAATAAATTTTTCGAATTATTTTGATTTGTCATAAATCCACGTCTTAGAGGTAAATGAATCGTTAATAAATTTTATGAACTTAAACGTAAGTTCAAGAAGAAGGCTCGTGAACCCGATAAAACCAAATTTGACATCTAGTCACCCGAACCGTTCACCAAGGAACGTGTTGTCATAATCGACATACTCGAGTCGAAATTCGAAAATCCATTTCATACCGAAGGAATCTTCACCTATGAAACTGAATCCGATTCCTCAACCATTGCTACCATTGATCCCGATGACCAACCAATGTGGTCAAATGTAACACCCCCAAATTTATAAATTCAATACAGCGGAAGACTCGTTGGTGTTACGGGATAACACATTACTCACATCATAGACAACGCTTAAAAATCGCGTCGTTTAATAATAAAGCATTTCCATTCATAAATATCAAATTTACATAGGTCCCAAGTCATAGTCATTTCATAAAATTTTACAAAACATTTGAATGGAAATTCTTATTTAAGTGCGGGCCATGAATTCTTGTTGTCTTCCCGAGAATTACCTTCAAGTACCTGAGATAAAACATGTTAAAAGAAAAGGTCAGCGATAACGCCGAGTGAATTCATAGAGTTTAATAAAACCATCAATATATCATCGGTATATAATTATTGCTGAAAATCATTTTTGTACAAATCTTTGTAATAGGCCATAAAATAGCCTAAGTCATTTTATTCAGATCCTTATCAAAATCATAATATAGGCTGTTGCCTTCAAAACCATTATACGAACCAATGTCGTAAAAACATCATACAATACGTTTTATAACGTTGTATAAAGTTAAATAAAAACCGTCATATGGATATGGTTATATAAAACCAAAACACGAACATAATATCAATAATAAGACCATGTATTGCTAGTCAGGCAATGTATCGTAATTCAATGCATAAAGCAGTATTTCATTAATTGCATTATTATAAGCCGCATGATATTGTTACCTTACTACAAAAAACAACGGGTATCTAGCCCGAAACTCATTTGCCGATCTAAATTAGCGTGTCGTCACAATAATCACGCTTGTGTAAATCTTCTCATACATAAATTCGCTTACCAATCAATGTGGCACGACGGGGATCAACCGTCAAGGCGCGAACTGGGGTGATCGTCCCCAAATAGTACTATTATATGCATAAGCGTCTACCAAATCCCGGTAGTTCACACTTCATGCTAATGGGACTTTTAGTGACATAACCTAACTTTAATAATACATTTCATTTCATCTATCGGGTCATTTAATCATTCATCGGGTCATACAATCATTCGGGTCCAAATCAATAAACAAACAATTGGGACAAATGGTGTCCTATTTTATCAAAACAAACATGTTATCTCCCTCGCGGGTTTATATAACATTTCATAAAAACATTTAAAAGAGTGCGAGGCTATGAACTCACGTTGATGTGGGAAAGCGGGTTATCGGCAATTCGGATGTACGGTACGTGCTTCAATCACGAAAACCTAGACAAATAATACTCGTCTTAGACTCTTGTCCAATGACTTTATAAAAATAACAAATATACATATGATTATTTTGTACATATGATGATGATCAAGTGGGTTTATATATTCTTATTTACTCATTTTAGTGTTTATGTGTTGGTAACTTTTTACTAGTTTACTAGTTTTACCTATTTACATGTTTTAGGTCCAATAAGCCTATTGTAAGTTCATTAACTTGTATTAATCCATTGTATACTTGTATTATCAGTATTTATACTTTACATGTTGAGCCCAAATGGGTTAGGCCCAATAAGTAATTTTTATAAGTGTTTAACTTATTTAGTTAAATTATTAGTCCAAATATGCTAACTTAGCTCGTTAATGTCCGTATGTCATATAGTTCGGGTTTTATCGGTTTTTACTTGTATTAGGTACTTATACATCAGTATATTACTTTTAAAAACTTTACATTAGACGGGTTTGATCGTCTAAGTTTTAATTGGCGAAAAACGTTAATTTTACGGTAATAACCGAAAAAGTCGTAAAAATCATGTTTATAGTTTTTATAACTTATAAATATTATTCAACTACCATTTTTATAAAGTGTCCATTTATTTAACCTTATACATATTTATATAAATGAAATTTATAAGTTAGTGGGTTTTAATTCACATTTTATACTATATTAGTTTGAGTGCTTATATAATAATATTAAACATTAATTCTTCAAAATCTGATTTTTAGTTTCATCTTCACCATTTTTATCATATCTTGAGTTCTATAAGGAGATAGAAGCTCATTTTTGGATGGCATAAACTTCATATTATGTGCTACAAATAAGTTAGTTATAGCTACTGCTCATTACTTGTCTAACTATCCTTAACAGTCCCAACAAAACAGACTATTCAGATTGGTACACTAACCTTGTTTTGATCATATCTCACTCATTTTGATGATTCCATTTCATGGCCAACTCTCACATGTGTATGACATCTAACACTTACTGTAAATGGATTCCACCATGCAATTTTATCAGTTCATAAGTTGGTTACTTACTGTTTTTATACAGCCAACAATTTAAGCAAGATTTTAGCCTTGTTTCTTATGGTTTTTCATCTTTTTAATCATTTTTATCATCATATATTCATCATATACATATACAATAAGAAAGACAATACATGATTACATAATAAAAAATAACAAGAGAATGGGAAGAACTATCTTTATACCACCAAGGTTGTGTAGTTTATGATCAAGGCTTGGATTTTGATGGAAGAACTTGTGATAGATCAACACCAATCTTTATGGCCACCAATACTTGTAAACTTCATGTAGAAATCAGCCCTTGAACATCACCAAATCTTCTCTTTGGATGTTAAAATCACCACCAATCAATAGAGCTTGAAGAGGTGTCCATCATATGTGTGAATAACATAAGATTTTGTGGTTAAATTTGATCAAATGAGGGTGTTTGATGGTGGAAATGGGACGGCAATGGGGAGGATGATAGAGTTTTGGATAGTAGTTTGCATGTGTAGCTAAGTGTAAATGGTATATGTGAAGTGGTTTTGTGGTTTTGTGGTTTTGTGTAAGTGTTAGCTTACATGTTAAGCTTAGCTAACATGTGTTAGCTTATGAGTTACAATGGTGCCACATCTTATGATGTGGTGTCCTCTTTTGGCCGTCCCTTTTGAGTGGGGTGGGGCAAGATTTATCTTGTCTCATCCCACTAATTTACGGGTACTCCTAGATTCTAGTTTCCTCCATTTGCGTGCCCTCAGGTCGTTTTACGAAAAACGTTTTTATAAATTATGAATCAACGGCACAAAACGAATCTAATAAAAATTGTCTCATCAAAAACGGAGTTCAAAAACGTAAATACGTAATCCTAAGGTTTCCGGTTTAGTCGTAAAGGAAGTTAAATTATAATCGTAAGTCCTAATCTCTTCTCGTAAATTTGTGA
The DNA here is from genome assembly GCA_025667525.1 of Glebionis coronaria. Classification (NCBI taxonomy): domain Eukaryota; kingdom Viridiplantae; phylum Streptophyta; class Magnoliopsida; order Asterales; family Asteraceae; genus Glebionis; species Glebionis coronaria. Next base: position 281,749,948 of record CM046882.1, on the reverse strand, counting down.
GTTTATGAACCAACACAAATTTAAAATCTCAAAATAATATTCACGGATAAATTTATTTTCTGAAATGTCGGACTGTCACAAAAAACGGTGTATGTAAACGTAAACACGTAACATAGAATCCTCCGGTTTAGACGTAGTCGATGCTACTTCAAGACGTAAATCCAAATTTCTTCCCAAAAATAAGTGAGTTCATAATATAACATCAAAATAATGTTTTTAAATAATATTTGAGAATAAAATATCAACCATAAATTGACTGATTGTCACAGCATTTACCCCTAAACAGGATCTTTGTCCTCAAAGATCATCCTATCTTACTACTCGCTTCTTATAGAGTTAAATCCATGTGGGTATTTCCTCCACATTCGGTCTTTTCTCACAAGTGTAATTCATTACAATACGCGAGTTTCATCAAACATAACTACGGGAATAAGATCAGGCTTAATGTTGACTTACTTTCTCTATCCATGATGTTCACGGGTTTTTGATGAATGCAACTTTTCGCCGATCTAAACTTCATCAAGAAGTGATCAGATTCTCACTTGATAGACATTTTATCAAGTTCGATATACGAAACATAATTCATGCAGCTCTTGAAGTCCTAGGGTAGATCCAGCTTATATGCCTATCAAATCAATCTTTTACATCATCTCAGTGGTCCCATATAACGGGGACTTATATCCCATGATCTTTCAGATCATCAATTCATTTTTCCATGGTTAAAATTTTTGGCATAACTTCGCTACCCATCTGGCACTTCAAGATCTACATTTCATATTCACATAACCTCCTACCCACTACCGGCAGTCAATAATCAGATCCTAATTTCAACAATCATTTCAGGTCTCGCGGGTCGAGTATTTTGTAAGGTTAGGTTCGCCATCATAGAAAACCTTAAACCTAAAAGACATGTCCAACTCACAATGGGTGTATGTCGGGTGTCTTTATCCCAACTCCTGCTTACAGATGCTCTAATATATATCCTCACAAGATTCGATCTCGATCCTAATACGATAGTTTTCAATGATAATCTCTCCAAATGAAAACGATTATACGGTTTATTACCAAAGGTCAATTATTCAAGCATAACACAAGACTTCTATTGTTTTGTATCGTTACTTTGCCTCGTCCCTTCGATTGGGGTGGTAAATAGTACTCTCATCAAGGTTCGTTCCTAATGACTTCTGAGCAAATCTCTAGAAATTCAATGCGAAGCGAGGATCTTGATAGAGATGATTGGTACGGCACACTATGTTTACACAACTCCTTTAAATACAAAAGAGTCAATTTCTTCATCCAGAATCTATCATTAACAGGAATGATATTAGCAGATTTGGTCAGTCTGTTGACGATGACCCAAATCGAATCAAATTCAGATGATGACCTTTGCAATAATTAGACGTTTAATAACGTATGAGGCGGTGTTTTGCCTTCATAATTTTCCATCAGTACAACTTCTTCAGATAAAGATACATTAAATCAAAAATAACATGAATAGAATACTTAAACTTACGAGATTCCAACATGACTACATCTCAAAATCTCCATATTTAGGCAACCACAAGTGGACTTTTATACATTTAACGCCATCGGCTCCTCAATTCTAATGGTTCATATTAGCCGCGAACCCCTTTTTATTATCTATATTATCCTTCTTACAAGCATTGTTTATTTTTATATTGTTCGGCAATTTATTTTGCACCTTCATTATTAAGGAACACATCCTATGTGATTCTTTATCTTTTCTACATAATGCGTCGGTATCTACATTCACCTTTCCTTATAAAATAATTATCATGACCGTATTTGTAACACCCCCACAATTGTTATGCGCAGCGGAACTACAACAATGGGTGCTACACAGTATTCATTGCACACAAGAGATATCAAACGACGCTAAAAAGACGTCATCTTAAAAATTGAAATTTAAAGTTGTTAAATAATACATGTCCACAGTTTTTCCAACCCCAAATAGTGCACAGAGTTTAGCGTTTCGGTCCCCATGAATCTCAACCCCAAAAACTTCAGTTTTACAACCACATGACATTAAACATAAAAAAATTGTTTAAGTAGAAAAGGAGGGAAAAACAAGCGGACACCAAGCCGATCACACAACATCCATCCCATGCATGCTCCATCCTACTGCTCAGCGGTTACCTGAAATACATGCCAAAATTTTGGTCAACGAAAACGTTGAGTGGAATTCATAGGTTTTTCAATCCATTTGAACGTATATATATTAAAAACCATTCGTGATCATTTATAGTCTTGTCGATCAAACAAACTATAATCAGGATACTGACAATTGTGTTTAAGCTCATGACACTAATCCGTTAACTCAATCACCCGCGTAAATATACCGGCATGATTCAGATGAAACCAGTGCCCCTCTAAAGGCATCAGTTGCAATTATACCTTATTTCTCATACAAAATAATCTACCGCAGAACTTACTATAAGTACAGCTTCTCGGCTAGCATTGGGTCGTTAACCCCGTAGTACTACAAATTGCATAAGCGGCTATTTCCCCCTTCGCAAGGGCAAGACAATAGTTAATAGTTCATGAATTTAGGGACTTTTGCAACTTTGGTACTCAACACAATTTCTAAGGCAACTTTCGGGTCTAACAATCATTCATGATATACGTTCCTTTTAAAAACTAGCATGCATTTCCCTCGCGGGTAAAACAATTTGAAATAATATAAGCGAGGCTATAAATTCACACCTTAGATATTAAGTAGTCGGTAGTTCGAGGAGTGTTCACTGACGATGTTACGGATGCCCGGGTAATTCAACACCTATCACAAATAACGCGTAATGAGTAATCTCATTTAAATACTTACGGTACTGTATAAAATACATATATATAAGTCACTTAAGACCAATATAACTCACGCCAAAAACAAAAACAACAAATATCATTCATTTTATTCCATTCGTTCTTATAACCTACGTTGTCCATTTTTACACGTTCTCGCCGGTACTTGACTAAAGTACGGGCTGATTTACCTTATTAAACCATGCTTATAAAATTTGATAAAATTTCCAAAAATCCTATATGACCTGTAGATAACATGTTTTTAAGTCCAACAAAAGTTTTCACTTTTACGACCCGTTACGCAACTCATTTCCACGACTACATTTTACGGGCTGAAATTGCGCTTCGACCAATTTTGACCACTTTGACCTATATGAAAAATACCTTTGACTTTCTTGACTCATAAGTCAACATATAGACTCATTTGTACAGGTTAGGGACCAAGTTTTGACCCTTGATCATTCACCAAATTATACTTGTGACCCTCGGGATTTGACTAAAACTTTACACAAATCCGGATTGTGAAAGTCCTCGTCTCCCGGTACCCGATCTTTAAAATGTCATAACTTTTAGCTCGTTTTGAGTCACGGGCTCTACCTTATACCAAATTAAAGCTAGAAAAACCCTCTATCACTATATTTAGTTTTCAAGACTTGAAACAAAAATCATTTTTCCAAAATAGACCAAATGTTTCTGCCTAAAAATGACTATACCAAAAACATGCTTAGACTCGATTCCAAGACTTCTAACCAACACTAAACATCATCCTAAGACTTCCCAAACATATCCTAACATCAAACTTCCATCCTACCCCTATTGATCAACCAATCTCAATATCAAAATCAAAGAAAAATACACATGCAAGTAGTAACACCTATGTAAATCATCATAAAACAAATAACCAAACACAATAATAACATGCATGATCAACAACCACCATGGCTCCCCAAACACCCCCCTTGCCGTGGGGTTTGGGTGACCCATTCACCACAACCAAATTAATTTTGGTGGGTTTTCATGGTGTTTATACTTCCATAACACTCAAAATTAACATGCATTAGCTCAAATAGCCACAAAAACGAATTTTGGATCATATGAAAAATCTTGAAAAATTTTTATCAATGCATGTTGGATTTGATTACATGAATAGGTGGGTAATGACCAAACTAAGCGTGGTCTAACCTTAGATTTTTGAAAAATCAAGTAGAAAAGATTTTTGGTGAATTTTTGTGTGTTGTGGGTGTGCCGTGAGTTTAGAGAGAGACAAGGGAGGGAGTGTTTGATTTTTCTTGTAAATTTTTGTATGTGTTTGTGTGTTTGTCCACTTTGCCCCTTTTTGTTAGTTAGGAGGGACCTAAGTGCAATATTGGGCTTCTTTTGTCCTTAAATAGAAAACAACCTCAAAACTTTGCGGGTTTGACCCATTTGTCAATTTTGAAAATTTTACGGGAGTCGGAAATCTTCCCGAACGCTCCAAAATATTTTTGGGATACTTTAAATGTACTTGGAAGGATATAAAACTCACACGACTCAACTTAACACGAATCGTAAATAAAATTCTCGAAAAATTACATTATTGATAAATCGTCAAAATTTATATAAAATTGGGCATCTCTCGGGATCGTAATCGTCATCGTCCTTCTCAAAACGTCAAACGTAAAAATTTTAACCTCGAACATCGGCTCTAACCAAAATACTTATAATTATAGGAATTATAATTTATCAAAAATTTCAAAAATTAGCGTAATTTAGGGTATCGTTAATGACCTCGATTCTAGGGTGTCACATCCACCCCTCCTTAAAGAGAGCGACGTCCCGGCGCTCGCCTCTTCTTGGGCTCACATTTCGTCTATTGGAACAGATGAGGATACCTTTCCTTGAAAAAGTCCTCACGTTCCCAGGTGTATTCCGGTCCACGCTTAGAATTCCATCGGACCTTCACAATGGGAATCCTACTATGCTTCAACCGCTTGACCTCCCGGTCCATAATTTCCACAGGTTCTTCCACAAAGTGCATTTTGTCGTCTAGTCGAATCTCGTCCAAAGGAATCACCAATTCCTTGTCCGCCAAACTCTTCTTCAGGTTCGATACGTGAAACGTGTCATGAATAGCACTAAGCTCGGTCGGCAATTCTAACTTGTACGCTACTGGTCCAATTCGTTCAACGATCTTAAACGGTCCAATATACCTCGGACTCAACTTTCCTTTCTTCCCAAAACGAATTACACCCTTCCATGGCGATACCTTGAGCATAACCATATCTCCAACTTCAAACTCCAACGGTTTCCTTCGGTTATCGGCATAACTTTTCTGTCGGCTTCTCGCAGCAAGTAGTCGGTTCTTGATCTGCACGATCTTCTCTGTCGTTTCTAAAACCATTTCGGGTCCAGTCAATTGACTTTCCCCTACTTCACTCCAACACACGGGCGATCTACACTTCCTTCCATACAATGCTTCGAACGGTGCTGCTTTGATACTCGCATGATAACTATTATTGTACGAAAATTCCACCAGAGGCAAGTGGCGTTCCCAACTTCCTCCAAAATCAATTACGCACGCTCGGAGCATGTCCTCCATCGTTTGAATCGTTCGTTCACTCTGGCCGTCAGTTTCCGGGTGATAAGCCGTGCTTAAACTCAGTTCAGTGCCCATCGCACGTTGAAGCGATCTCCAAAATTCCGACGTAAATCTACTGTCGCGATCCGAAATGATCGATAACGGCACTCCATGTCTACAGACGATCTCTTTCACGTACACGCTGGCGAGTCTTTCCATGCTGTCCGTCTTCTTCATAGGTAAGAAATGAGCAGATTTCGTCAACCTGTCCACAATTACCCATATCATATCGCATCCACTAGGAGTCCTAGGTAAACCCGTCACAAAATCCATTGCGATTTTCTCCCATTTCCATTCTGGGATTTCCGGTTGTACCAACAATCCAGATGGTTTCTTATGTTCTGCCTGAACCTTCGCGCAAGTCAAACACTTACTGACGTAACGAGCAATATCTGCCTTCATATTCGGCCACCAATAAACTTTCTTCAGGTCGTGGTACATCTTATCCGATCCAGGATGTATCGAATACTTCGACTTATGCGACTCATTCATAACCAATTCTCGAACTCCAGGCTTTCCTTCCTCAGATGAACACAATGGTAACCAAATTCGATTCTCAAAATATCTTAGTCCGTCAGACCTAATCACGAAAAGAGGTTTCAACATTCGTCCCAAATTCTCGGCTTCAACATTCCCTTTCATCAATCCTCTCTCCTGAGCCTTCAGTATGGTTTCGGTTAAGTCAACGCTCTCACTCATCACTAAAGCTCTAACCCTCAAAGGTTTCTCCCGTTCTTTCCTACTCAATGCATCCGCCACAACATTCGCCTTCCCAGGGTGATAGCGAATTTCACAGTCATAATCACTCAATAGTTCAACCCATCGTCTTTGTCGCATATTCAACTCCTTTTGATCTAAAATGTGCTGCAAACTCTTGTGATCAGTGAATACAACACACTTTGTCCCATACAGATAGTGTCTCCACAGCTTCAACGCAAAAACTACCGCTCCTAATTCCAAATCGTGCGTCGTGTAGTTCTCCTCGTTCTTCCTTAATTGCCTTGACGCGTAAGCTATCACCTTTTCACGTTGCATTAACACTGCTCCGTAACCCTTACGAGACGCATCACAATACACTACGAAATCTTCGGTTCCTTCAGGCAATGATAATATCGGCGCGGAACATAACTTATCCTTGAGCGTTTCGAAAGCAAGCTCTTCCTCAATTCCCCATTCATACACCCTATTCTTCTCGGTAAGCCGCGTCAATGGTTTCGCAATCAACGAAAATCCTTCAATAAACCTTCTATAGTACCCAGCTAAACCCAAAAATTGTCGAACTTCAGTCGGCGTCGTCGGTGCTGACCATTCCCTGATTGCTACGATCTTAGCAGGATCTACACGAACTCCTTCCTTATCAATCACATGACCTAGAAACTGCACTGATTCCAACCAAAACTCACACTTAGAGAATTTTGCATACAGCTTCTCCTTCCTTAACAACTCCAAAATCTTTCTCAGGTGCTTCTCGTGCTCCTCCTTACTCTTAGAGTAAATAAGTATGTCGTCGATGAAAACAATAACAAACTTATCTAGATACGGCTTGCACACGCGATTCATAAGATCCATGAATACAGCAGGCGCGTTCGTCAACCCAAACGGCATCACTCGAAATTCAAAGTGTCCATACCGCGTACGAAAGGCAGTTACAGGAATATCCTCCTCTCTTACACGCAGTTGATGATACCCTGATCTTAAATCGATCTTTGAGTATACACTGGACCCTTGCAATTGATCGAACAAATCATCAATCCTCGGTAATGGGTACCGATTCTTAACCGTCAGCTTATTGAGTTCTCTATAGTCAATACACATTCTAAACGAACCATCCTTCTTCTTTACGAACAACACTGGCGCTCCCCAAGGTGATGAGCTCGGCCTAATAAATCCTTTGTCCATCAACTCCTTCAATTGATCCGCTAACTCCTTTAACTCAGATGGTGCTAAACGATAAGGTGCACGTGCAACCGGTGCAGCTCCTGGCACTAAATCAATTCGAAACTCGACCTCACGATTAGGCGGTAAACCTGGCAACTCGTCTGGAAAAACGTCCGGATACTCGCGAATAATTGGTACCTCTTCAATCCTCGCCTCTACATCACCATTGCTCGAAACCTGTGCCAAAAACACATCGCATCCGCTCTCTACGTACTTCATCATCTTCAAACACGAAATCACCTTCAAACGAGAAGTGCATTCGTCTCCCTTTACCGTCAAAACCCTATTCCTCAGCGGAATCTGCACCAATCTCTCACCACAGACGATTGTAGCACTATGCGCCATTAGCCAATCCATTCCCACAATCACGTCAAACGATCCTAGCTCTATAGGCATCAAGTCGATTTTAAAAACGTAGTTTCCTAACTTCAAGGTACACCCTTTCAGTATAGAATTCGTACTAACAATTTTTCCATCGGCTAATTCAACATTATAACTAGTCGTTAACAATACCGGTTCTCTATCGATATGACGACTAAATCTAACGTCTACAAAACTCTTGTCGGAGCCAGAATCAAATAAAATACTAGCATAACAAGCGTCTAGCAAAAACGTACCGGTAACCACATTGGGACCTTGTGGTTTATCAGCAGTTCCCACTTGATACAAAGCTGCCGCATTATTTCCTCCCCGTCTGTTCCCTGCCTTCGGGCAATTCGCTTGCACATGCCCCCTTTCTCCACAGCTATAACATCCTCTCATCCTGATAGCATTAGCCCCAGTGGCTACTCCTCCCATTCGACAACTAGCAGTCCTATGACCTGCCTTTCCACACTTGCCGCATGCCTGCGGGCAGTTTCCAACATGATACAAGTTGCACTTTCCACAATGGGGGTTCACTTTCACACCTCTAGGGTTTGTCACGGCCCTCCTTCCTTCGTTCCTTCTCTGATTAAACTGCTGATTACGGTTCGGCCCTTGGTTGTTTCGGTTTCCTCCTCGGTTCTGGCCTTGGGATTGATTGCCTTGTGCTGCCTCCCATTTTCTTTTGTTACCCTCAGCAATGTAATTCTGCTTATCCTGAAGCTTAACGTCCATCAAAGCGTGTGCCATTTGAACCGCCTCGTCAAACGTTCCAGGTTTCGACGAAGTTGTTTCACCCTTGATGTTGCTAGATAAACCCTTAATATACTGCTTCATTTTCTTGGCGTCATTGGCAAATATGTCCGGACACAAAAGACTTAACTCATTGAATCTCCTGGTGTAAGCAGCTATATCGTTGTTCTTTAAGGTCAAGTGTCTCAGTTCGTCCTCCAATTGCCCCAATTCCTCCTCTGGGCAGAACTTCTTTGTCAACAGAGCTTTGGTCGCATTCCACGTTCTCGCATTTGCCACAGCCAATCCCACCGTAGCTACCTGGGTATTCCACCAGCTTAACGCATCATCCAGAAATGTAGCTGCTGCAAACTTTACTTTATCCGCCTCTGCACAACCACTGATTTCAAACGTACTCTCAACTTTTTCCAACCATCGCCTAAGTTCTAGTGCTCCACCCGATCCACGGAACTGCGTAGGACCGCACTTCATAAAGCTTGAATAGGTACACACTCTCGGGGCTGGTTGTCTCCCCGCGTTCCTTCCTGGATCCTGATTTCTCCCAGCTCGGTCTGCTTCCAACGCATTAGCTATCGCTTCCTGAATCATGTTGTTAACACGATCGGCAGTCAACTTTGGAGGCATTGTTTTATCGAATATCTCTTTCTGCAAGACAAGAAAAATAGAAAAACAATGTAAGTATTCATGTCAAGTTTCCCAGACATAAAATACATACAACGACACATCACTACGGAGTTACTAATATTCATCAATTCACACCACAAAAGATCAAATTTAAGACATATCACAGATCATGAAAGGTAACATAGATTGTATTGATAGTTAACCAAAATCGTGACAAGTAATGCCACTACAATCATTCACCACAAAACATCAAGTACTTGAGTTTCTCGTCATAATACCATCATACAAAGGTCTAAAATAGTTCTATTACAATGATCAAAGAAAAATACAAAACAAGTAACTAGGCATGTGGTGATCCACACGGCCTCTTGGATGGCGGCTCGTCGTCGTCCTCGGTTTCCTCATCACTCACGTCCTCGTCCACATCATCCACTTTTCCTTTTCCTTTCTCATCTGGCCCACATTCTGTTTCCTTTCTCGTCCCTGATGTGGATCCATGCTCAATCGCTCCTTGACTTCCCACCGAAATACAAGCACCTCCAGTAGGCGGCTGAACCATGAAGTCATTCGCCTCCATCTCCACATCGTCCACGAATCTCCAATCCGGGGGCAATGAATCCCTCACACGATGCTCCCAACTCTGCATCCTTGACAACCTCATCTGATCTTCCCTCACACGATCAAGACTAGCACTTAAATTCGCAACCATTGATTTCAAACTGTTGATGGCACTTGCGTTCATCATCCCATCATACGCAATTCTTGAAGTCCTTTCCAACAATCTTTGATGCTCCCTCTCAGTCTTATCAAACTTCTTAATCACCCTAGTCTCAACTACAAACCGCTCATACATTAACCTTTCCATCCTCCCCAAACGACCTGCGGGATCCCAGTAGTGACTCGGTCTCGGAAAATAGACCCTTGTAATATTCTCGTGAATCGATGGCGACTTGGATGACTCTCCACTGCTCCCATTACTATTGTCCATCGGGCGATCAAAAGGTTGCTGCTCATAACGACCGGTCGGTGGTACCTCATAACTCTTCGGCGAATTCGGAGATTGAAACAAATCGGGTTCGGTCTGGCCTACGGCATCCTCGGGAATGCCATCATCCAATAGCTCCTCGGGCTCTTCTTCGGAATCCTCATTGTCGTCACTACTCATGCTGAAGTTATCCACCTCACTTTCGCCATTGTCGTTTTCCGGCCCTATTTCGTCTTCTGGAGCGATCCATCCGTTATTATTGTCCGGCGGGTTCGGAGGAAACGGTCCCCCTTCGTGACCTTCGACGTAATCGTTCCCGTTATCGTTGGGCGGTACCTCGGCCATTCCTGCAATAACAGCGAATTTCGGAGGGTACATAAGTAATTATACAATAATTATAAATATATGCATGCAAATGCAATGCAAAGGTGGTACATATGCCCGAAATGTAATAATATGATGCTCATGCATGATTAATATGAAAATTACGATGTCGGATATTTCACGTAAAATTTAACGTCTACATATAGTAATTCCATACTTATATAATAATTACCCACATATATACTTTACTCAAAAGTATACGTCAAATGCCATAAATACAACAATAAATCTTACCGGAGCCATGCAGGATAGTTGTGTGTGCTTGGACCCTTTCTTACGACACCAAAAGTTATAGTTTAGGATTTTCAAAAACGACCTAGTTCTCTATAACTCGTGGCTCTGATTACCAATCTGTAACACCCCCACAATTGTTATGCGCAGCGGAACTACAACAATGGGTGCTACACAGTATTCATTGCACACAAGAGATATCAAACGACGCTAAAAAGACGTCATCTTAAAAATTGAAATTTAAAGTTGTTAAATAATACATGTCCACAGTTTTTCCAACCCCAAATAGTGCACAGAGTTTAGCGTTTCGGTCCCCATGAATCTCAACCCCAAAAACTTCAGTTTTACAACCACATGACATTAAACATAAAAAAATTGTTTAAGTAGAAAAGGAGGGAAAAACAAGCGGACACCAAGCCGATCACACAACATCCATCCCATGCATGCTCCATCCTACTGCTCAGCGGTTACCTGAAATACATGCCAAAATTTTGGTCAACGAAAACGTTGAGTGGAATTCATAGGTTTTTCAATCCATTTGAACGTATATATATTAAAAACCATTCGTGATCATTTATAGTCTTGTCGATCAAACAAACTATAATCAGGATACTGACAATTGTGTTTAAGCTCATGACACTAATCCGTTAACTCAATCACCCGCGTAAATATACCGGCATGATTCAGATGAAACCAGTGCCCCTCTAAAGGCATCAGTTGCAATTATACCTTATTTCTCATACAAAATAATCTACCGCAGAACTTACTATAAGTACAGCTTCTCGGCTAGCATTGGGTCGTTAACCCCGTAGTACTACAAATTGCATAAGCGGCTATTTCCCCCTTCGCAAGGGCAAGACAATAGTTAATAGTTCATGAATTTAGGGACTTTTGCAACTTTGGTACTCAACACAATTTCTAAGGCAACTTTCGGGTCTAACAATCATTCATGATATACGTTCCTTTTAAAAACTAGCATGCATTTCCCTCGCGGGTAAAACAATTTGAAATAATATAAGCGAGGCTATAAATTCACACCTTAGATATTAAGTAGTCGGTAGTTCGAGGAGTGTTCACTGACGATGTTACGGATGCCCGGGTAATTCAACACCTATCACAAATAACGCGTAATGAGTAATCTCATTTAAATACTTACGGTACTGTATAAAATACATATATATAAGTCACTTAAGACCAATATAACTCACGCCAAAAACAAAAACAACAAATATCATTCATTTTATTCCATTCGTTCTTATAACCTACGTTGTCCATTTTTACACGTTCTCGCCGGTACTTGACTAAAGTACGGGCTGATTTACCTTATTAAACCATGCTTATAAAATTTGATAAAATTTCCAAAAATCCTATATGACCTGTAGATAACATGTTTTTAAGTCCAACAAAAGTTTTCACTTTTACGACCCGTTACGCAACTCATTTCCACGACTACATTTTACGGGCTGAAATTGCGCTTCGACCAATTTTGACCACTTTGACCTATATGAAAAATACCTTTGACTTTCTTGACTCATAAGTCAACATATAGACTCATTTGTACAGGTTAGGGACCAAGTTTTGACCCTTGATCATTCACCAAATTATACTTGTGACCCTCGGGATTTGACTAAAACTTTACACAAATCCGGATTGTGAAAGTCCTCGTCTCCCGGTACCCGATCTTTAAAATGTCATAACTTTTAGCTCGTTTTGAGTCACGGGCTCTACCTTATACCAAATTAAAGCTAGAAAAACCATCTATCACTATATTTAGTTTTCAAGACTTGAAACAAAAATCATTTTTCCAAAATAGACCAAATGTTTCTGCCTAAAAATGACTATACCAAAAACATGCTTAGACTCGATTCCAAGACTTCTAACCAACACTAAACATCATCCTAAGACTTCCCAAACATATCCTAACATCAAACTTCCATCCTACCCCTATTGATCAACCAATCTCAATATCAAAATCAAAGAAAAATACACATGCAAGTAGTAACACCTATGTAAATCATCATAAAACAAATAACCAAACACAATAATAACATGCATGATCAACAACCACCATGGCTCCCCAAACACCCCCCTTGCCGTGGGGTTTGGGTGACCCATTCACCACAACCAAATTAATTTTGGTGGGTTTTCATGGTGTTTATACTTCCATAACACTCAAAATTAACATGCATTAGCTCAAATAGCCACAAAAACGAATTTTGGATCATATGAAAAATCTTGAAAAATTTTTATCAATGCATGTTGGATTTGATTACATGAATAGGTGGGTAATGACCAAACTAAGCGTGGTCTAACCTTAGATTTTTGAAAAATCAAGTAGAAAAGATTTTTGGTGAATTTTTGTGTGTTGTGGGTGTGCCGTGAGTTTAGAGAGAGACAAGGGAGGGAGTGTTTGATTTTTCTTGTAAATTTTTGTATGTGTTTGTGTGTTTGTCCACTTTGCCCCTTTTTGTTAGTTAGGAGGGACCTAAGTGCAATATTGGGCTTCTTTTGTCCTTAAATAGAAAACAACCTCAAAACTTTGCGGGTTTGACCCATTTGTCAATTTTGAAAATTTTACGGGAGTCGGAAATCTTCCCGAACGCTCCAAAATATTTTTGGGATACTTTAAATGTACTTGGAAGGCTATAAAACTCACACGACTCAACTTAACACGAATCGTAAATAAAATTTTCGAAAAATTACATTATTGATAAATCGTCAAAATTTATATAAAATTGGGCATCTCTCGGGATCGTAATCGTCATCGTCCTTCTCAAAACGTCAAACGTAAAAATTTTAACCTCGAACATCGGCTCTAACCAAAATACTTATAATTATAGGAATTATAATTTATCAAAAATTTCAAAAATTAGCGTAATTTAGGGTATCGTTAATGACCTCGATTCTAGGGTGTCACAGTATTCATTCAAAATTTCTTTCTCCATATTTTCTAAGTTTTAGTTTCGTCTCAACTATTACTTTTATCAGTTTTGCTTGATCCGACGTTTTAAAGCGTCGATAATTATTACACGTAAATTAACAATAAATATTAAGTTTTTATGAAACGTAAACGTTAAGAGTTTAAATTTCTTAGTACGACAAATTATAATAAAATGTTCAAAACAAATTTGAATTTAATTAACACGATTTTGCTTATTTATCAAAAATAATTAATAAGATTCGTAAATGTTTGAAAAATCTTTGGTTATACTTTGGTCAAAATTTTCTTAGTTGAAAAGCAAAAAGTGTCGTTTCAAATTTCAAGTCATGGTTTAAATGGTTTTGATGTAGTGATTTGTATACCTTTTTAGGAAAAGAGGCAACAAAATAGGGCAAGTGAGCACGACGATTTAGGAAAACCGTGTGTGTATGACCCTAAAAGTGAGTTCGTTCTTGAGGAGGCACGTGTGTTGTGTAATGAATTGATTTTGATTGATGATTTTATTAAGAGGAAAAGAGAATAGAAATAAGAAAGGAAAGAAAAGACGGTTACGAAAACGGATCGAGCTAAGACGAAAACGCGTTCACATAAAACCGTAAATAGTACAAAAATAAAAATTTTAACCTAAAACTTCCTAAAAATTACTAAAAACCCACAATAAAATATTATGAGTTTACAAAATATCAAAACTTGCAAAAACCTTTTAATTAATTAAATAATGACTTTTTAATTCTAATTAAAGCCCTAAAAATCACAATTAATTATTAAAAAGCCCCAAACAAGATTTTCAAGTTTGTAAACCTCAAAAATGACCTAATTAAGCTAAAAACTATTTTTAAAAATTTTAAAACCAAATTAAACTATTTTTAAACTCCTAAAAACTATTAAAATCTATTAAAACTTAAATTAATTCTAGAAAATAAATGAAAAGTCCTAAAAAGATTTGGAAAGTGACAAAACTCCTAATTATGTGTTTACAATCTAGAAAAAATGAAAAAAAGTAGAAAAAACAAACTTTTAATTTTTAATAATAAAATAATATTAAAATAATCAAAAAATAAAAAGTTTATAAAATAATTCTAAAAAATTACCGAAAATCCTAAATAATGTAACTAAGACAAAAATGAAATTAAAAGTTCCTGAAAGCTTTTTATTAATTTTATATTAAATTTTAAAGTTGTTTAAAAACCCTAAAATCAAATAAAATTAAAAATAAGACTTTTTGAAAACTTTTTGGAATGTAAACCTCAAAAATATAAATTAAAACCTAAAAACTATTTTTCAAAAAATTAAAACCTATTTTAACTATTTTTTATCTATTTAATAAAATACGGCTAATAAAAAATGAATAGAAAATAAATAAATAATGAGAAAATTACAAAACCTAGCTAGAAAAATCCCTAGCTAGAAGACAAACCTAGGAAAAATGAGCTTGCACAAATAAGCTTATTGAATAAGCTAGAAAAGCCCAAATAAGCTACGGCTTGATTAACAAAAGCCAAAACACAAAACTGCTTAAATAACTATTTAAATGAGACTATAACGTAAAAAACCATCCAGATCACTGGTAAACATGTTACTCCTCCAAACGGGAGGTCGCGTGTTCGAGCCCAAGCCAGGTGAGTTTTTGGTTTTTATTTTTTTTTATTTTTTTTAACTTTAAACTCAAATCTTGTTACCCTTTTTAGTCACAATTTCACAAACACAAACCAAATTAGCCAAGATTAAGACTTAATAAGCCAAAAACGTGCTCAGGTTTTCCTGAGTTACTGATGAACACAAATGAGTGTTCTTCACTTGTGAAGAATGTGATCAAAAGGACTTGATCTTGCTTTTGTGGATGTTTGATTGGACAAGAAGGCACCCTTATACTCTTTGGAGTATAAGGAGTCAATAATAACACAAATCAATCAAGCTCTAACACACAAATCACACAAATAGGCCAAAACAAAGTTACTGATATGCTTGTGTGTGGTTAGATGGACAATGGACCTAAATTACTTGCATAAAAATGAGTTTCCAAGGCCAATATCTTGAGCAATCATCAACCAAACAACAAATAAACAATAGCACACCCTGCTTAAACCTATGATTCAACAGATGATCAAACTTTGAAGCACAAATTCCAAGAAATCAAGCATAAAAGCAGTTCACTGGATTAAGCTAGTTAATACCTTTTTTAAACATGCAAAAGTGTTCAATCTCCTATCAAATGGAAAACTAAGCACACACAATACCTAGCAAGTACCTAGTGAGTAAGTAAAACTGATTTTTAACTCAAACATCTATCAAATTCCTCAGTCAATCAGCAAATCCAAACACCCCTTTAAATGCTGAACATGCAAATTTTGCAAACAAAAACTCAATAAAACACAACCAATCTGATTTTTGAGACCTCTAACATGTATATAACACCAAGTAAACTTAAATCAAACCACAAGAACACACTTGAACACCTTTTCATGCAAATCACACTTAAACTGGAAAAATGAAAAATGAAATAGGATTTTTACCACAAGGGACCTACATCCAGGTCCCTTAGTGACAGCAAGGTCACCTCCAATAGGCCCGGGCCTATGCTGATCCTTTAACAATAAATCTTCAACAAACCTGCAAATCAAACAAGAACAAACACAAGCAATATTCTTTCTGATTTTCTTAAAACTTTCTCAAACCTTTCACAAACTAAAAAAAAAACTTAAACCAATCACACTTTTGAAAACAAGTCCAAATTCAGAAAGACAAGAGTGTTACTCCACTTTCACTTCATAACATCTTGGATTTCTGAAATTACAAAACCCTTTTCAAAACCTTTTTGAAATTTAAACACACAAAGTGTTACACAAATGATGATGGAACTCAGATTAATTACTCAACAAAAATATATCAATTTCTAAAACTCATAAAAGGAATTACACTTGTTTCAAACACAAATACCAAACTTTATAAATATTTAAAAAGATTACAATTTTTTGAGTAAAATCTGGAACAACTGATAAGGGACACAAACGTCTCCTTATATACAACTGAAAAGAAGTATCTAGAACTACTAAACCCTAGTAACTGGAATTACTAAAAAGCCCTTGGAAAAATCTTCAAGTCTTGGTCAATCTTTGCCTTCATGTGATTTTTCAGAGGTCCATGTGATGATAGTTGTTTGGAGTTGATCTAAAGCGTCCATTTTGAACTTGGGGGCAAGGAGTAACATGGGACATTGGTTTGGTCGGGTTTAGGGTTTTGAGGTGAAAGTGATGGGCACGGGAGGGTCCCACAAGACACATGGGTGTGTCTTGTGGTGAGTTGGAATGTGGGTTTTGGTGAGATTGGGGTTAATCAAGATTCTGGAAACAATTGGGTAAAAATCCCTTGATTTGGGATTAATTTGAACCTGGGAAATTTAGGGTTTAAGGGTAATTAGAAAGGGGGTTTAATCCTGATTGGGAAAGATTAGTTTTTAAAAAAAATGTTTGGAGGGAAATGGGGTAAGTGTTGACTGGGGTTTGACCCAGTATTTAATTAACTGGGTTGGGTTAATGGGTGGGCAGGTCGGGTAAGGGTTTGGGTATTTGGGTGGGTTATGTGACGTGTCAAAGTGTGAGTGGGTGAGGAGGTTTGGTTGGTTGGCAGTTTAAGTCCCCAAGTTTCTCTCTTTTGTTCATGTTGTAAAAATCAGCACAAACTTATATTCCCTTTGTATTTATCTTTGGCAAATTGTCATTTTTGGCACAAAAGGTTTCCAAACTTTTATCAAGGACCTTTAATGCATATTCTTCATTTTCCAAGGGCTTTTCTTGTATAGTCTTCAAACTTTAGGGACCCTATTCATAATTTTGAATATTTGAGGGGTATAAAGTGTAAATCTTCAAAAGTTGAGGGACCAAACTTGACAATCTTCAATTCTTCAAGGGTATTTTTGGAAAATCCAAACTTGGGCCTGGTTCATTGTGCGACTTCGTTTCCCGTGTTCGTTTTTGAATGATTCTTGTGATCTTTTGCCTTTTCCTCAATATCCGTACCTAAAAATACACAAGTAACAAACACGAGCATATATTTGGTATATTCAATGATATTTTATGCATTTTAAGCTCGATTTGGATGATGAGACTATGTATAAAAGCAGTCTCATCACTCCCCCATACTAAACCATTGTCGTGCCCTCACGCAATGCTAGAATAAAGTATCATAGCATCTCCAAAATTCATTTTATTCACTTTATTGGAATGATAAACTAGCTATACTACTACTATTACTACTACTATTACTACTACTTGCGTTATAGACATAATGTACGATTTTCATCGCAAAATGGGATGCTAGGTTCATAGAATAAGAACACGTGAATGCTTCGTTAGAAATAATTTCGTCGTCCTCGATTTTCACCTTAATTCCATGCCAAGCGTGCAACGAGATCATTGTCATTATAAGTTAGTAATGCTAACACTACTCATATGCCCTAATCACGTACTTATCCTCCCATTATTCCTAAGTTGTATCTCTTATATTTTATTTTGTCTTGAATATTTCACGAGGATACATTATTGACTTATGCGATAATAGAGATTTAGGTCTAAAAATAGAGTCCTAACGGTGTAACTAAGACCATCAAATCAATAACCCCTCCTAATAGACAACGATGTTAAAAAATTAAGTTGACAAGAAGAATCGATAAACACGGTTTTATAACGGTTTTGAACATGAGACTTATTACCAAGACTTTTATACGCCCCCTAACGGAAGGGCCTTATTATCTTTGGTTTACCTCCATCTTTATTCAACTTCGCCATGAAGCTTTTATTATGACTTCGGTCTTGCCTTGCCTTTTATTATCCGCCTCATCGGTGGTTTTATTAGCCAAAGACGTATATCCTCACGCTAAGGCGAATTTTGGATCTTTAAAGCTTCGAAGATTAAGGATTGATTCAATTTCAATTTTGCATAGATTTTAAGGCCTTGTGGGGCTTCAAATTGTTTGCTAGATTTAGGTGAGCACTTGAAATCTTATTATTGGGTGAAGCTTTCGATTATTCGGGTGTCAATACTTCAAAACCGTGACGCTGGCAATACCTTAATGTCTTCCTAATTTAATTACACGGAAGCTACTAGAAAAGACTAGAAATCCAACAATCCTAACTAAACCGCTAAGTCAATGTTTATTAAGCAAAAAAAAATATATACATGCGAAGGGAGAATAAGCAAACAACGAGAACACATGAGTTTTTGATAGAATACGAGTACTCTACGTTTAGCATAGTAACTTATAATTAACTCTATCATTTCTCGTCCTCATTTAAGAGACTTAGCCTAATGTATAGTTAAGGAATCAAAGCTAAGTGCTCAACACGCACGGTCGAGTCAAAAATTACTCTTATTCTCGCCATCGGAAAATCTACATTCGTGTCTTCAAACACTTATGAAGCATGAGAAAAATTTTAAAATTTGGCCATTTTTAGCCTTATTTTGCAAAAAAAACGATAAACAAAAAGATAAACTTTGGATAGCGTGAAGGTTTAGCAAGGCAAGTATCTATTCACCCCCCCCATACTAAAGTTAAACATTGTCCTAAATGTTTCGAGTCTAGGGGTGCAGACACCCCCATACTAGAGACGTAGTCGAATGCCTAATCTAGCATGGAAAGGGTGTAACCAATAAATTAATAGCCGTTTATGAGGTGTGCTAAAAACCTAAGGTTAGAACATCAAAAGGATATATCATGGATATTGAGAAATGTCTCCAAAGCAAACGATCGAGTGTTCCCATAAACAAACACGAGAGGCTCCAATCGTGAAGATCATGATCTAAAAACCACAATGCACAAACAACCACGAAACAAAGGTTGGAAGGGCTCAAATCCCCTCACATTAAACTAATTAGAAAGCAATAATATGTACATGGATAAGCATGGGTCTCCCCCACGAGGCACCTAGTTTTTTGATAACCGAGTCAAAAGCTCGACTCGAATCCCCATAAATGTGATCATTTAGGGATAATCATTGTATGGTCTATTTTTGGTGGGGCTTACATGATAAACAAGGCCCAAAAACAACCGGTATTAAGGACTAAGTCCTTTGATGGTGCAAAATACCGGCATCGAAGATGGCGTTCTCGTTTTCATTGGAAAAACAAATTAACGCCACTTCATCAATAGTCAACAAAAACTCAAAGAGTTTCAAGAAAATAGGTGAGAAGAAATAGAAGGGTGGGACAATGGGTAAGTCAAAACATTGAGCTACTCGAGGTAGACTCGCACCAATCAAATGAAAAGATTTTCCATTTATTGCATCGGTGGAAGACCGAGATTTCCCTATATAAGCAATTCTAGGATCAAATATCTCGTCCTCGGTGGAGAAAGGGGAGGGAAAAAATGGGGCTTCCCCCACACTAGGTACACACAAAGCATCGTCAAAAGGAGAAGACGAGCTTGTAGTACTCAATACACGTGGTGATGACGGAGTTAGAATTGTAGAAAAATCTTTTAAATTCAATTCAAAATCTTTTCCTTTTTCATCTTTTACACTCTCCTTGTGAAAACCCGATTTGATTATGTCAAAAATATTTGGTGTATCTAAAGCAATGTTAGTCACACTAAAAATTCTCACATTTTGAAATCTTTTTGGTTTAGGTGGTGGTAAGTTTTCAAATCTTTTGTCAACAAAGAAAACCTCCCCATCGGGATCAACGTATTCATCATCCGAAGAATCACTCGAGATTGGAATCGTAGGCTTAACACTCTTAACCTCCACCGGAGGAGGTGACGGAACTCCATTTTTCTCAACAACTCCTAAAACTCTATTTGAAATCTTTTGACAAATGTTTTTGATGGGATTGACATTGTACAAAGATGTGATAGAATACACATGAGAAAGTGTGGAGTTTTGGGTTGCATTAATGACGAGTTCTTCCTCATTGAAACGAAGAGTGATTTTTCTTGCATGCACGTCGGTAAGTGCTCTCGAGGTATCCAAAAAAGATCGACCTAAAATTAACGGAACTTTAGGATCGATAGGAATGTCAACAACAATAAAGTCTACGGGATAGTAGAACTTTCCAACTTTCACAAAGACGTCCTCGGCAACTCCACAAGCTAGAATCATAGAATGATCGGCCATTTCGATTGACATTCTTGAAGGAGTGAGATTGGGAAGATTGAGCGATTTAAAAATCTCTAGAGGCATCAAATTAATACTAGCACCAAGATCGGCCAAGGCGTAGCATTCTTCCATGTCTTGGATAGCACATGGGATTAAAAACTTTCTAGGATCACCGACTTTTTGAGGTATGCGGCCTAGAAAAACCGATGAACAACTAGACGATTTTTGCAATTTTTCTTTGTTATTCAACATACTTTTGAAGTTCGCGGCAAATCGAGGCATCATGACTAAGGCGTCGGCAAAACTTATATTAAAATGCAAGTCACGAAACATTTTCATAAAAAGTTCAAATTGATAATTATTTCGTTCTTGTGCCTTTTCCTTGTCTCGTCTTGAAGGGTAGGGTAAAGGTGGTGTGGGTTGGGACATAGTAGGCATAGGCATCGGCCTTGGAATCTCGGGTTCCATGATTAGTGTGGGTACAACCGTAGGTGTGGTTTGAGCGGTACTTCGTGGGCTTGTAATGTGCTCCTTTTCAACCACAACCTCGGGTTCTTTCTCTTTTTCCTTCTCCATAGAAGCACTTGGACGAGAAATGGGTTCTTTGAAAGTTTTACCACTACGAGTAGTAATAACCTTCAATTCTCCTTTCGGGTTCACGATGGTATCACTAGGAAGACCACCCGAAGAAGAGGGCTTACACATGATAGCTTCAAACATTTTAGCCATACGGTCTTCAAACTTAGATTGCCTAGCATCCGCTTTTAACAATTCTTGCTTAATCTCATGTTGACCTTGCTCCATTTTTTGTTGATTTTGTTGGAGACGTGTGACATTTCCTTCCATTTTATTATCATGAGTTTTAAGTTCATTAGCAAGTTCGTTTTTGAGCTTGTTTTTCAATTCGGATCTTAAGCTAACCATTTCACGTTGCATATTATCAAACTTAGCATCATTAGCCTTTGCATAATTCAAAAATTCTCCTTGAAGATTTTTGGTGTGATCATTTTGAAAACCTTGAGTAGAAGTTTGAAAATCACGGTTTTGGTTTTGGTTTGAAATTTGCCCATTTCCACTTTGATAATTACCCTTGTTATAATTTCTTTGATTTCCTTGGTAATTTCCACCTTGGTTGTTGTTTCGATAGTTATTAGCATTTTGATTTTGTGGATCTTGATTTTGGCGGGAACCTTGACCGATTTGGTTATAAGTTCCCGTGGCTACATAAGCACTCGAAGTGTTACCATCCGCGGTAATGCACTCGGAAAGATCATGAGCTCCACCACACGACAAACAACTCTTAGAAACCGCTTTAACCGAAGCGGAATTCGAAGCTTCTTGAGCTTTCCAATGGGACATAAGAGCCGAAAACCTATCGAAAAACTGATTCTCCTTATTAGCTTCATCTTGCAAGGCATTAATGGAACGAGACGATGATGAGCCCATTTTGGCAACACTCGGTGTGTTACGAGGGCTATAAACCTTAGACCTATTCTCAATTATGACCAAAGCTTCTTCAACCGTTTTACACAAAAAATTACCACCCGCGGCGGCATTTAAATAATCTTTTTCATGATCATTAAGTCCATTGTAAAACGTGTCGATTTGATGCAAATCGGAAAAACCGTGATGAGGACATTCATGTAACATCTCCTTAAACCTATTCCAAGCCGTAGAAAAACTTTCATTTGATTCTTGTGAAAATTTAGAAATCTCATTTTTCAAATGCGTAGTCTTAGAGGGCAGAAAAAATTGGTTCACGAACTTCGAAACGAGATCCTTCCACGTCAATATAGAATTGGGTGGCTCTTTCTCTAACCAAATTTTAGCGGGCCCCGCTAAGGAATACGGAAAAAGCATCATCTTAATCGAGTCATTCGAGACATCCTTGAATTTGCACGTGGCGGTAAGACGATTGAATTGGCGGATATGGTTGTGGGGATTGTCCTTCTCATCACCACGAAATTTGTTGTTTTGGATCATGGACAACAAAACCGTTTTCACCTCAAAATTCTCCGCAAGGATTGCAGGAATCACAATCGCTTCTCCATAACCCTCGGTGGGTGCTTGAAGTAACTCGATCATAGTTCGATTCGCCATGGTAGGTGCTTCTCGTACAATGGGTTCGTCAATAGGAGACTCCTCACTAGAATGAGTTGGAGTGGGAGTTTTGTTCTTTCGTCTACGTACACGTTTTGCTTGATTACGAGTGAGCATAAACGTCACGTACAACGAGGAGACGAGCAAAGAAGATTCTTTTTGGTATTTTGTATTTTTCAATTTTTTTGTGGTTTTTGATGGTATTAACTTTTTTGGAAATTGGTGAAATGTAATAAGTAGACAATAATCTACAAATCTCCTCCTTAATCAAATCTCTCGATTAAAGAAGCCTCAAAGAATGAAAACGATCACGTGAAGTGAACGCCTTCGATGACTTTAGAACGATGGTGGAACACCAAATCGTTCAAGAGGGTTTAATCAATAGAAACCAAGAAAATATATATGATATGTAATAATACTTTGGGCGGCAAAACCCTCGATTCACTCTCAAAATCAAATACGCACAAGCAAGCGGAGGAAACGAGGCGGCGCGAAGCACTTAAGAGCCTTTTTTCCTTTAGGTCGTGAAATACAACCGCCTTATACCCACCTTATAGTTTGTATTATCAAAATCAAGCTTCACGAAAGTATTAATCTATTTTTGCCTTTTTTCTTTGGTTTGAGATTCGAATACAATGATTGGGTAATGACCTTCCAAGTCAAGGTTGTGATTTCTCACGTATTTGGAGTACTTGTGAATTTATTGTTCTACGTATACAATATAGTAATAATATTCACACAAAAACCGAAAAACGATAATACATATTAGTAGAGTGCTACTAATACAAATACTATTTATGGCTATAAAAAAACAACAATGGTTCAATCAAAACACAACACGCCTCCCCGGCAGCGGCGCCAAAAATGATGTAGTGATTTGTATACCTTTTTAGGAAAAGAGGCAACAAAATAGGGCAAGTGAGCACGACGATTTAGGAAAACCGTGTGTGTATGACCCTAAAAGTGAGTTCGTTCTTGAGGAGGCACGTGTGTTGTGTAATGAATTGATTTTGATTGATGATTTTATTAAGAGGAAAAGAGAATAGAAATGAGAAAGGAAAGAAAAGACGGTTACGAAAACGGATCGAGCTAAGACGAAAACGCGTTCACGTAAAACCGTAAATAGTACAAAAATAAAAATTTTAACCTAAAAATTCCTAAAAATTACTAAAAATCCACAATAAAATATTATGAGTTTACAAAAAATCAAAACTTGCTAAAACCTTTTAATTAATTAAATAATGACTTTTTAATGCTAATTAAAGCCCTAAAAATCACAATTAATTATTAAAAAGCCCCAAACAAGATTTTCAAGTTTGTAAACCTCAAAAATGACGTAATTAAGCTAAAAACTATTTTTAAAAATTTTAAAACAAAATTAAACTATTTTTAAACTCCTAAAAACTATTAAAATCTATTAAAACTTAAATTAATTCTAGAAAATAAATGAAAAGTCCTAAAAAGATTTGGAAAGTGACAAAACTCCTAATTATGTGTTTACAATCTAGAAAAAATTAAAAAAAGTAGAAAAAACAAACTTCTATTTTTTAATAATAAAATAATATTAAAATAATTAAAAAAATAAAAAGTTTATAAAATAATTCTAAAAAATTACCAAAAATCCTAAATAATGTAACTAAGACAAAAATGAAATTAAAAGTTCCTAAAACCTTTTTATTAATTTTTTTAAAGTTGTTTAAAAACCCTAAAATCAAATAAAATTAAAAATAAGACTTTTTGAAAACTTTTTGGAATGTAAACCTCAAAAATATAAATTAAAACCTAAAAACTATTTTTCTAAAAATTAAAACCTATTTTAACTATTTTTTATCTATTTAATAAAATACGGCTAATAAAAAATGAATAGAAAATAAATAAATAATGAGAAAATTACAAAACCTAGCTAGAAAAATCCCTAGCTAGAAGACAAACCTAGGAAAAATGAGCTTGCACAAATAAGCTTATTGAATAAGCTAGAAAAGCCCAAATAAGCTACGGCTTGATTAACAAAAGCCAAAACACAAAACTGCTTAAATAACTATTGAAATGAGACTATAACGTAAAAAACCATCCGGATCACTGGTAAACACGTTACTCCTCCAAACGGGAGGTCGCGTGTTCGAGCCCAGGCCAGGTGAGTTTTTGGTTTTTATTTTTTTTCTTTTTTTTTTAACTTTAAACTCAAATCTTGTTACCCTTTTTAGTCACAATTTCACAAACACAAACCAAATTAGCCAAGATTAAGACTTAATAAGCCAAAAACGTGCTCAGGTTTGCCTGAGTTACTGATGAACACAAATGAGTGTTCTTCACTTGTGAAGAACGTGATCAAGAGGACTTGATCTTGCTTTTGTGGATGTTTGATTGGACAAGAAGGCACCCTTATACTCTTTGGAGTATAAGGAGTCAATAATAACACAAATCAATCAAGCTCTAACACACAAATCACACAAATAGGCCAAAACAAAGTTACTGATATGCTTGTGTGTGGTTAGATGGACAATGGACCTAAATTACTTGCATAAAAATGAGTTTCCAAGGCCAATATCTTGAGCAATCATCAACCAAACAACAAATAAGCAATAGCACACCCTGCTTAAACCTATGATTCAACAGATGATCAAACTTTGAAGCACAAATTCCAAGAAATCAAGCATAAAAGCAGTTCACTGGATTAAGCTAGTTAATACCTTTTTTAAACATGCAAAAGTGTTCAATCTCCTATCAAATGGAAAACTAAGCACACACAATACCTAGCAAGTACCTAGTGAGTAAGTAAAACTGATTTTTAACTCAAACATCTATCAAATTCCTCAGTCAATCAGCAAACCCAAACACCCCTTTAAATGCTGAACATGCAAATTTTGCAAACAAAAACTCAATAAAACACAACCAATCTGATTTTTGAGACCTCTAACATGTATATAACACCAAGTAAACTTAAATCAAACCACAAGAACACACTTGAACACCTTTTCATGCAAATCACACATAAACTAAAAAAATGAAATAGGATTTTTACCACAAGGGACCTGCATCCAGGTCCCTTAGTGACAGCAAGGTCACCTCCAATAGGCCCGGGCCTATGCTGATCCTTTAACAATAAATCTTCAACAAACCTGCAAATCAAACAAGAACAAACACAAGCAATATTCTTTCTGATTTTCTTAAAACTTTCTCAAACCTTTCACAAACTAAAAAAAAAACTTAAACCAATCACACTTTTGAAAACAAATCCAAATTCAGAAAGACAAGAGTGTTACTCCACTTTCACTTCATAACATCTTGGATTTCTGAAATTACAAAACCCTTTTCAAAACCTTTTTGAAATTTAAACACACAAAGTGTTACACAAATGATGATGGAACTCAGATTAATTACTCAACAAAAATATATCAATTTCTAAAACTCATAAAAGGAATTACACTTGTTTCAAACAAATATACCAAACTTTATAAATATTTAAAAAGATTACAATTTTTTGAGTAAAATCTGGAACAACTGATAAGGGACACAAACGTCTCCTTATATACAACTGAAAAGAAGTATCTAGAACTACTAAACCCTAGTAACTGAAATTCCTAAAAAGCCCTTGGAAAAATATTCAAGTCTTGGTCAATCTTTGCCTTCATGTGATTTTTCAGAGGTCCATGTGATGATAGTTGTTTGGAGTTGATCTAAAGCGTCCATTTTGAACTTGGGGGCCAAGGAGTAACATGGGACGTTGGTTTGGTCGGGTTTAGGGTTTTGAGGTGAAAGTGATGGGCAGGGGAGGGTCCCATAATACACATGGGTGTGTCTTGTGGTGAGTTGGAATGTGGGTTTTGGTGAGGTTGGGGTTAATCAAGATTCTGGAAACAATTCGGTAAAAACCCCTTGATTTGGGATTAATTTGAACCTGGGAAATTTAGGGTTTAAGGGTAATTAGAAAGGGGGTTTAATCCTGATTGGGAAAGATTAGTTTTTTTAAAAAATGTTTGGAGGGAAATGGGGTAAGTGTTGACTGGGGTTTGACCCAGTATTTAATTAACTGGGTTGGGTTAATGGGTGGGCAGGTCGGGTAAGGGTTTGGGTATTTGGGTGGGTTATGTGATGTGTCAAAGTGTGAGTGGGTGAGGAGGTTTGGTTGGTTGGCAGTTTAAGTCCCCAAGTTTCTCTCTTTTGTTCATGTTGTAAAAATCAGCACAAACTTATATTCCCTTTGTATTTATCTTTGGCAAATTGTCATTTTTGGCACAAAAGGTTTCCAAACTTTTATCAAGGACCTTTAATGCATATTCTTCATTTTCCAAGGGCTTTTCTTGTATAGTCTTCAAACTTTAGGGACCCTATTCATAATTTTGAATATTTGAGGGGTATAAAGTGTAAATCTTCAAAAGTTGAGGGACCAAACTTGACAATCTTCAATTCTTCAAGGGTATTTTTGGAAAATCCAAACTTGGGCCCGGTTCATTATGCGACTTCGTTTCCCGTGTTCGTTTTTGAATGATTCTTGTGATCTTTTGCCTTTTCCTCAATATCCGTACCTAAAAATACACAAGTAACAAACACGAGCATATATTTGGTATATTCAATGATATTTTATGCATTTTAAGCCCGATTTGGACGATGAGACTATGTATAAAAGCAGTCTCATCAGGTTTCCTCAATCCCTCTTAGGTTGTCTTGAGATATACACGAACATTTACCCCTAAACAGGAGTTTAGTTAAATGTTCTGGGTATAAGGGAATAATCCCTCAAAAGTTCTTTTTGATAAAACATTTGTCAAAACACATTTGCATTTTCTTTTCGGTAAAACCCAAAGTCTTAAATGACTTCTAGTTTTTTTTGAAGAGTCAATATATATATATATATATATATATATATATATATATATATATATATATATATATATATATATATATATATATATATATATATATATATATATATATATATATATATATATATATATATATATATATATATATATATATATCTTACCATTATTAATCAAACGATCATTTTATGTAAAGGATTAAGCATTAAATCTCATGTTTAAATATTCAAGGTACAGGTTTTCATTGTTCGTCCAATTTAGGGCAGTCTATAACTAATTATTAACTCATTCTTATTCTTTTAAACAAACAAATGGTCCTTAATGATCACAAGCATGAATTTATCAAATTACAGCCTACACACGTGATTCACCCAATTTATGAATGCTACATGTGTATTAGTCAATCCAAACGTCATCACGTGAAACTTATAATGTTTATTACAAGTTCTGGATGTAGTTATTGGAATAGATAATCTTTTTCGCGGACACGAAGTTGATGATAACCATGCCGTGAATCAAATCTTTAGAACATACGCTAGAACCTTGTAAATGATCGAACAATCTATCATCTTGGGTAGTGGATATAGATTTTTAATCGTCAATTTTACCTAGTTCACGGTAATCAATAAATATAAAGAATGATAACACCATAGCTCTTCATAATGACGAGCTTGGTAGAATAAAAGCTTTCTTCGACAACTCTCTCAGTTGTACGGTAATTCTTTTAATTTAGATGGTGCTGACGTACAGTGCACAAGCCACAGGTGCAGCACCGGGAATATAATCAATACCAATTTCAACTTGCCTTAATGGCGAAAGTCTAGGTAATTCATCAAAAAGTACTTCCTAAAGTTTTAGATAACAGAAACATCTTTTAATAAATTCATATTAGGTTCTTTCTAGATTATAATATCTATGACTAATTCATAACCATTCACAATATAATTTCAAGTCTAAATGCAGGATATGGTCATCCATCAAGAATTATTTAGATCACTTTTGATAATCAACATCTTATCTTTTAGGGGATTTCTACTCGGGTTCCCATCAATTAAGACAATGTCGTCATCTCATAATCAATCAATCCATTCTACTAGCACTATCAACTTTTTAGTTTTAGTGCCGTCGATAAGATGTGAACTTCTCAAAAGACTAATAATAACTCATAATCCTTTGCAAATTCAAGGATATATGGAGACACAACTATCATCCAAAGAGTAATGTCAACGCATAATTTACGCGAGAGAATTTCAATTCAGATAATGACGAAAACATTTAACGAATATGAATATATCCCATGTTTTCATAATTTAAGTACGCATTCGAAAGCTCCTCGGATCGTTACCCAGGTCATTCAAATGAAACCAAATCAAAAGAAATGATAGGAACGTCGATACATCCAGTCGGGTATCAACACTCGATAATCAGATACTTTTCCTAAGAATCTCACTACGGGAGAATTGGACAAGAAAGAATTGTCAATTGTCAAATAAGACAATTTCCACAGATGAGTAAATTCGACTCAGAAGAATAGATGCTACAGGCACATATGTAGGTGTCCCTAACATTATGTCCCTATTTTTCACTTCTTGCAGATCTCATAAAATTTAATCTTTCACAATCTTCAAAGAAAATGTAGTGTTTATTCATTAGTTTTATGGTGACTACTAATTAGCCTTGCATGGTCCATTCCAAATTGTATGTAGGCACGCAACTATATACAATTTCAAGAATAATGATGCAATACTCAGTTCGTCAAAATTTTATCATCATGTTTATAATAAAAACATTTCATGCTTAATTCTTAAAGAAGAATCAAAAATAAATTTACAAAGAATTTCTTTGTTATGAAAACAATTAAGTTTTCCAAGGTATTTCATAATCAACTTTATTTCAATAATGATTATTTATAAGTCTCACTTTAAATAATCCATATAGTGATGAAAATTCAATTTTCTCAAAGGATACTGTTTTATCTTATAAAAACAATGAATGATCTACAAAAGAGTGATGAAGAGTTGTTTACCAAGAACTAACCACAATATAATAGGAAATTAGCTTAGCCAATTAATCATGAGGTGCATGACCTCGATGGAACTCAAAAAGAATAATCCACAACGTAACTCAATTTGAGATGAGTACTTGTTCAATGGTTGCATCACTAATGCGAGCATTAGAGACAAGCAAGAAAAGATAGATAACATCGATACATGTAGAATTTAGCAATAAAAGGTAGTCTTTTTATTAATCACAAACAAGTCAAAATTGTACCATAACGCATTACGTATCAGTATGTCATACAATTCCAAGAACTCATTGTTGATCCCAAACTCAGATCCTAAACCTTAATAGCTTGTTTAAGGGTTGTGATAGAAAGAAAGTATTCAATCTAACACTAGAGAAACTTTGCAAAGCAAAGTAACTAAAAAAGAAGCGGAATATAATGTTTAGCAAGAACAATATGATTGAAGCAAACGTTGAACTTTAATATATCAATGATATACGAATACCCTAAAATGGTATTAGGGTCTACAAAACCTTAAAGTATGATAATGAAAGACAATAGAGAAAGACACCCTTTGCATGCTAACCTAGTGAGTCCTTTTATAGGCATAAGGACTCACGTACAAGATCACTACTAACAAACTTGGAAAGTATTAAGAAGTAGTAACAGAAACGCGTAAAAATCTTTTCCAAGTTTGTCTCTGACGGCAGGGCCTTTGACTTCAGCAGGGGAACCAATCCCCCTGCCTTTGTTATTTGGCAGGGGGAACTAACTCTAGCAGGGGAACGAATAATCAACTAGCAGGGGTAACAAGTATACATAGATTTATTCCCAACAATCCTCCCCTAAACTTGTGCTTTCCCCTAAAGACAAGTTTCCGAATAAATCCTAGTTGATGAGGGTGCTTACAAACTTTCTAGCCAAATCTGACTATGCATCATCCTTACCAGATCATAAGCAACATGCGTTTTAGCATCGACAATCAAGTTAGCCTGTACTAGTTTCTTCAAGGTCTCCTGAGTGAAGGGATAGTAACGATGATTAATCAAGTACACACTTACTCCTTCCATTACTACCTCATAAACCCCAGAATTGGTAGACAGCTTCCAATACAACAAATCTCCTTTATTCACTGCATCAAATATAGGATCAAATAACTCATTCTCATACATCCTATGCATGCATTCCCAGATTACCCAATCCTTCTCCACACCATCCATGGTAGGAGGTTTTTGTAACACCCCCAAATTTATACGATTCAATACAGCGGAAGACTCGTTGGTGTTAGGGGATAGCACATTACTCACATCATAGACAACACTTAAAAATCGCGTCGTTTATTTATAAAGCATTTCCATTCATAAATATCAAAGTTACATAGGTCCCAAGTCATATTATTTCATAAAATTTTACAAATCATTTGAATGGAAATTTGTTAATTAAGTGCGGGCCATGAATTCTTGTTGTCTTCCCGAGAATTACCTTCAAGTACCTGAGATAAGACATGTTAAAAGAAAAGGTCTGCGATAACGCCGAGTGAATTCATAGAGTTTAATAAATTACATCAATATAACTTTGGTATAAAATTATTACCAAAAATCATTTCCTACAAATCATTGTAATAGGCAGCCAAAATCATTTTATACAAATCTTTATCGAAAATCATAATATCGGCATTTGCCTTAAAAATCATTATACGAGCCAATGTCGTAAAAACATCATACAATACGTCTTATGACGTTGTATGAAAATAAAAACCGTTATATGAATATGGTTATGAAAGCCAAAACACGAACATAATATCAATAGTATGACCCTGTATTGCTAGTCAGGCAATACATCGTAATTCAGTGCGTCTAGTAGTATTTCGTTAGTTTGGATTATCATAAGCCGCATGACATTGTTACCTTACTAAGCCAACAATGGGTAGCTAACCCGATACTCAATTTGCCCATCTAAGGTAGCGTGTCGTCACAAAGGTCACGCTATGGAAATCTTCTCATACATAAATTCGCTTACCAATCAATGTGGCACGACGGGGATCAACCGTCAAGGCGCGAACTGGGGTGATCGTCCCCAAATAGTACTATTATATGCATAAGCGTCTACCAAATCCCGGTAGTTCACAATTCATGCTAATGGGACTTTTAGTGACATAACCTGACTTTAATAATCCATTTTATTTCATCTATCGGGTCCTTTAATCATTTATCAGGTCATACAATCGGGTCATACAATCATTTGGGTCCAAATCAATAAACAAACAATCGGGACAAATGGTGTCCTATTTAATAAAAACGAACATGTTATCTCCCTCGCGGGTTTATAAAACATTTCATAAAAACATTTAAAAGAGTGCGAGGCTATGAACTAACGTTGATGTGGGAAGGCGGGTTATCGGCAATTCGGACGTACGGTACGTGCTTCAATCACGAAAACCTAGACAAATAATACTCGTCTTAGACTCATGTCCAATGACTTTATAAAAATAACAATTATGTATACATATGATGATTTTATATATATGATGATCAAGTGGGTTTACATATTCTCGTTTGCTAATTTCAGTGTTATGTGTCGGTAATGTTTATACTAGTTTACTAGTTTTATCTATTTACGTGTTTTAAGTCCAATAAACTTATTATAAGTTCTTTAACTTGTATTAATCCATGTTATACTTATATTATCAGTATCTACACTTTACAAGTTGGGCCTAAATGGGTTAAGTTCAATAAATAAGTTTATAAGTGTTTTAGTACATTTTGTTGTATTATTAGTTCAATAACGTTAACGTAGCCCGTTAATGTCCGTATGTTATATAGTTTGGGTTTTATTGGTTTTTACTTGTTATATATGTTTATATATCAGTATATGAGTTTTATAAAGTTTACATTAGACGGGTCGAACCGTCTAAGTTTTATTTAGCAAAAACGTAAGTTTTACGGTAATAGCCGAAAAAGTCGTAAAAATCATGTTTATAGTTTTATAACTTATAAAACTTAACAAGTTACCATTTTTATAAAATGTCTACTTGTTTACCATTGTAAATATTTATATAAATGTATTATATGAGTTAGTGGGTTTTTATTCACATTTTATACTATATAATTTGGAGTGCTTATATAATAGTATTATACTTTAATTTCCAAAATATGATTTTTATTTTCATCTTCACCAAAACTGCCATATCTAGAGTTCTATATGGAGATAGAAGCTCAAGTTTTTATCACATAAACTAAATGATATTTGCTCCATTTAACTCTCCTATAGCTACTGTTGAATCATCCTCCAAGTATTTTCTAAAAATCGTCCAAAACAGTAAACTCAGATTTGTA
Source organism: Glebionis coronaria (assembly GCA_025667525.1). NCBI lineage: Eukaryota > Viridiplantae > Streptophyta > Magnoliopsida > Asterales > Asteraceae > Glebionis > Glebionis coronaria. The sequence continues at coordinate 281,716,947 of CM046882.1, read as the reverse complement.
CTTTAAACTTGTTTTGATCATATCTCACTCATTACAATGATTTCATTGCATGGCCAACTCTCACATATGTACAAGACATATTACTTACTGTATATTGATTCTACTTCATCATTTTATCAGTTCATGACATGTTTCTTTACTGTTTTATACAGCCATCATTTTAAGCAAGATTTTAGCCTTATTTCTTATAATTTTTTAATCTTTTTAAGCATGTTTATCAACAACAAATCCCCACACAACACTTTTAATCATCATTCATCATCATATACATATACATAAGTAAAATAAATACAAGATTACATAATCAAAAATAACAAAAGGATGAGGAGGACAATCTTTATACCACCAAGTTGATGTAGGTTGTGATTTGGACATGGATTTTGATGGAGAAACTTGTGCATAACCAAGACCATCTTCAAGACCACCAATCTTCATGATAACCTTGTGGAAAATCAGCCCTAATACTCCATGGAAACTCCTCCTTGGATGTTATAACTTGCACCAATCAATAGGGTTTCAAAAGGGCTTCAACATGTGTGTAAATAACATGAGATTTTATGGTAGAATCAAGATCAAGTGAGGGTGTTTTTGGAGGAGAAGTGGACGGCAAACATGGAGTGGGATGAGAGGATTTGTGGTTTTTGCATGTAGTGGAAATGAGTTAGTGGTATGTTGAAAGTGGTTTTGATGTAAGTCTTAGCTTACATGGTAAGCTTAAGACATGTGTAGTACTTGTTTATGAGGTTTTGACACCTAATGGTGTTAGTTGCTTAATATGGCCGGTTTGAGTGGGGGTGGGACAAGTGTCCCACTTGTCTCATCCCCATTTATTTACGGGTACTCCTCGATTCTAGTTTCCTCGATTTGCGTGCCCTCGGGTCGTTTTACGAACAACGTTTTTATAAATTATGAATCAACGGCACAAAACGAATCTAATAAAAATTGTCTCATCAAAAACAGAGTTTGAAAACGTAAATACGTAATCCTAGGGTTTCCGGTTTAGTCGTAAAGGACGTTAAAATAAAATCGTAAGTCCTAATCTCTTCTCGTAAATTTGTGAGTTTATGAACCAACACAAATTTAAAACTCCAAAATAATATTCACGGATAAATTTATTTTCTGAAATGTCGGACTGTCACCAAAGACGGTGTATGTAAACGTAAGCATGTAACGTTGAATCCTCCGGTTTAGACGTAGTCGATGCTACTTCAAGCCGTAAATCCAAATTTCTTCCCAAAATATGTGAGTTCATATTGTAACATTAAAATAATGTTTTCAAATAAATATTGAGAATAAAATATCAACCATAAATTGACGGATTGTCACAGCATTTACCCCTAAACAGTATCTTTGTCCTCAAAGATCATCTTACCTTACTACTCGCTTCTTATAGAGTTAAATCCATGTGGATATTTCCTCCACATTTGGTCTTTTCTCACAAGTGTAATTCATTACAATACGCGAGTTTCATCAAACATAACTACGGGAATAAGATCAGGCTTAATGTTGACTTACTTTCTCTATCCATGATGTTCACGGGTTTTTGATGAATGCAACTTTTTCGCCGATCTAAAGTTTATTACGAAGAATTCAGATTTTTTTTTACTTGATAGATATTCCATCAAGTTCGATATACGAATTCACGCATCTCTTGAAGTCCTTGGGTAGATCCAGCTTATATGCCTTTCAAACCAAATCTTTTACATCATCTCAATGGTCCCATACAACGGGGACTTATATCCCATGATTTGTTAGATCATTAATTCATTTCTCCAAGGTTAAAATTTTTGGCATAACTTCGCTACCCATCTGGCACTTCAAGATCTACATTTCATATTCACATAACCTCCTGCCCATTACCGGCAGTCAATAATCAGATCCTAATTTCAACAATCATTTCAGGTCTCGCGGGTCGGGTATTTTGTAAGGTTAGGTTCGCCATCATAGGAAACCTTAAACCTAAAAGACATGTCCAACTCACAATGGGTGTATGACGGGTGTCTTCATCTCAACTCTTTCTTACAGATGCTCTAATATTTAGATCCTAACAAGATTCGATCTCAATCCTAATACGATGATTATCAATGGTAATCCTTCCAAAGGAAAGCGATTATACGATTTATTACCAAAGGTCATTCATTCAAACATAAAATAGCACTTATATTACTTTGTATCGTTACTTTACCTCGTCCCTTCGATTGGGGTGGTACATAGTACTCTCATCAAGGTTCGTTCTCGATGATTTCTGAGCAAATCTCTAGAAATTCGTTGCGAAGCGAGGATCTTGATAAAGATGTTCGATACAGGCACACTATGTTTACATAATTCCTTTGCAATTATCATTAACGGGAATAATATTAGCAGATTTGGTCAGTCTGTCGACGATGACCTAAATCGAATCAAATTCAGATGATGACCTTTGCAATAGCTAGACGTTTACTAATGTATGAGGCGATGTCTGCCTTCATAATTTGTCATTAGTACAACTTATTTAGACAAAGATACTTTTAGTCATAAATGACATAAATAGAATACTTATACTTACAAATTCCAACATAACTATATATCACAATCTTCCATATTTAAGCAACCATAAACGGCCGTTTAAAACATTTAATGCTATCGGCTTCTCAATTCTAATGGTTCACATTAGCCACGAACCACTTTTTATTATCTATATTATCATTTTTACAAACATTTTTTTATATCGTTCGACAATTTATTTTGCACTTTCATTATTAAGGAACATGTCCTAATTGGTTCTTTATCCTTTCTATATTATGTGTCAGTATCTACATTCACTTTCCTAGATGGAATAGTTATCATGTCCGTATTTATTCAAAAATTATTTCTTCACATTTTCTCTGTTTTAGTTTCGTCTAAACTATCATTTTTATCAATTTTGCTCAATCCGATATTTTCAAAGCGTCGATAGTTATCACAAGTGAATTAATAATAATTATTAAATTTTTATGAAACGTAAACGTTAAAAGTTTAAATTTCTTAGTTCGACCAATTATAATAAAATGTTCAAAACAAAGTTGAATTTAAATAACACTATTTTTGCTGATTTATCGAAAATAATTAATAAGATTCGTAAATGTTTGAAAAATCTTTGGTTATACTTTGGTCAAAATTTTCTTAGCTGAAAAGCAAAAATTGTCGTTTTAAATTTCAAGTTATGGTTTAAATGTTTTTCTCAATTCTGCTTAGGTTGTCTTAAGGTATGCAAAAACATTTACCCCTAAACAGGAGTTTAGTTAAATGTTCTGGGTATAAGCGAGTAATCCCTCAAAAGTTCTTTTGATAAAACATTTGTCAAAACATTTTGCACTTTTTTTTTTAGTAATACTGAAAGTCTTAAAAGGGCTCTTTATTTTTGAAGAGTCAATATAGATTCCATTATCTATTACTCACAAGGTCAATTAATATAAAGGATTTAGTCTTTAATCACATGTTAAATATTTAAGGTACAGGTTTTTATCGTTCGGCCAATTCAGGGCAATCTATAAATAATTATTAACTTATTCTTATCCTTATAAACAAATAAATGGTCCTTAATGATCGCAAGCATGATTTTATCAAATTACAGCCTACACACGTGATCCACCAAATTTATGGATGCTACATGTACATTAGTCAATCCAAACAACATAACATGAAACTCATAATATTCATTACAAGTTCTGGATGTAATGATTGGAATAGATAATCTTTTTCGCGGACGCGAAGTTGATGATAACCATGTCATGGATCAAATCTTTAAAACATAAGCTAGAACCTTGTAAATGATCGAACAAATCTTCCATTTCGAGTTATGGATATCGTTTTCGATTGTCAATTTACTCAGTTCACAGTAATCTATAAATATAAGGAATGATAACACCCTAGCTCTTCATGATGACGAGCTCGGTAGAATAAAATCTTTCTCCGACAACTCTCTCAGTTGTACGAAAATTCCTTTAATTCAGATGGTGCTGACGTACAGTGCACAAGCCACAGGTGCAGCACCGAGAATATAATCCATACCAAATTCAACTTGCCTTAATGGCAAAGGTCTAAGTAATTCATCAACAAATACTTACTAAAGTTTCAGATAACATAAACATCTTTTAATACATTTATTTTAAGTTCTTTCTAGATTATAATATCTGTGACTAATTCACAACCATTCATGGTATAATTTCAAGTCTAAATGCAGGATATGGTCATCCATCAAGAATTATTTAGATCACTTTTGATAATCAACATCTTATCATTTAAGGGAATTCTACTTGAGTTCCCATCAATTAAGACAATGTCGTCATGTCATAATCAATCAATCCATTCTACTGGCACTATCAACTTTCCAGTTTTATTGCCGTCGATAAGATGTGAACTTCTCAAAAGACTAATAATAACTCATAATCCTTCACAAATTCAAGGATATCTGGAGACATAACTAACCTTAAAAGAGTAAGGTCAACGCATAATCTATGCGAGAGAATTTCAAATCAGATACAGACGAAAACATTTAATGAATATGAATATATCCCATGTTTTCATAATTTGAGTACGCATTCGAAAGCTCCTCAGATCGTTACCCATGTCATTCAAATGAAATCAAATCATAAGAAATGATAAGAACGTCAATGCATCCAGTCGGGTATCAACACTCGGTAATCAAATACTTTTCCTAATGTAACATCCCGTACTTAACGTCATCATTTTACCCTAACTATGTAACGTACTTTGAGTTCCTAAGTAACGGTGAGTATTGTTATGTTTGACGGTTTACGTTGAAACCGGTAATGTGTGCATATATTTAATCGTCGTGGCGATTGAATAGTACTAATAGTGATCGCGATGCCAATGGATGCCCAAATATTATATTTTAGTATCGATTATTTCGATATTTGATATTTTTGAAATTTTTATTTCATTTACGTTTTAAGTCGAGTCGAACTTTATTATTTCGCTTTGTGTGCGTTTAATTATTAAAACGATCGATTTAACAAACGAGATTTATATTTTTATGAAACCCGACTCTCGTAAATATTTTAAAAATTGACTAATAGTCATTTCCCGCTTTTTAATTAATATTTACAACTAAGTCCACAAGAATGCACAAATGGCAACTTCCACCCTCACCCCACTATATTTAAACTTCAAATAAACACACATCTCATTTTTTTAACTAGCAAAAATTGGTGTTCTCTCCCCCTTTCTCTCTCTAGCTCACGGCACACCCTCACCACCACAAACCACCACTTATTTTGATTTTGAGCTTGATTCAAGAAAAACTAAACAAAGACCCATGTTTGAAATTCAATGGTGATTCTATTGGTATGATTTTTACTTACATGCATTCACTTTTATTTTTCAAAGATTTTTACTCAAGAACAATGGTGTTTGATCCATTGTTGTGTTGTATAAAGGTGTTATTATTATTATATTTGATTATTAAAGTATTGCATGTATGATTTGTGTAGTGGGTTTTTATAATATTAATCATGCAAGTGATCTAGGGATGATATGAGATGATGTAGATGATTAATATAGCATATTTGAGGTATTGATGATGTTTAAAATGGGTCAAAATGGGTATTGATGTGATTTTTAAGAAGTCATTTTAGATCAGTAGGTTTAGGGCCATTTTTCGAATAGTGGCTGTTGATTAAAGGTTAATATTATTAGATATTGTTGTAGTAGTCGCCGAGACGCTCGTTTCGGTATAAGGTAGAGCTTCTAACTCATAACGAGTCAAAAGTTACATAGGTTTTAATATTCGTGTACCGGGAGGCGAGTATCGACGCAATCCGAAATTGTTGTCGATATTGGGTCAAATCTCGGGGACTATAACTTGAGTTTCAAAAATGGTCAAGGGCTGTTCTCAGGCCCTAAACTTAGCATTTTGAGTCTATTTTCATAATCAAGAGTCGGATTTGTAAATGGTTTTGGTTAAGGAGGTCAAAACGGTTTTACGATACAAGTGTGCAAAACTGTCCGGTTTTTAAGGTCGAAAGATGTGTCGAGCAGGTGGGTCTAAAATGTGAATCATTTGATGAAATTTTAACTGAGTCTTCTACAGATATTGAGTGAGTTTGTCACCAAGTTTCGTCGAAAACGGAGTTGTTTAAGTATGGTAAAACAGCGTGTACTTTTGGTAAGTACCGGCTGAGTATTTTTGGGAGGTACTTAACCTCGCGTCATAGTTTGAGGCAAGAGGCTAATCTATTAGCTTCTCAAAGTTTTAAAAGGATATAAGTCTTATGTAAGAGTGTATATTCTGAGATTGGAGACCCATTTAGGGTACTTGAGCCGTGTTGATTTGGCATCTTGAGATGGATCAACATCGAAGGTGCTAGTCTTGGAAAGCTAGTACTTGTCGTGGAGTTAGAAGGAATTCACTTGCATTGATTGGTCGTGTCTATGTACATGCTATTTTGAGTCATTGATTTTATTATACTAAGTATGTTTTGAGGTACTTGAGTATGTTGTTAAGCGCGCACCTTATTTGTTAGGTGGCGGCTTTTGACGTGTATATTTGGGAGGCATCTTCACTTCGGCGATCACTACTACTACTAGCTTCGTATATCATCTAAGGTGAGTCTATAGCCTCGCTTTTATACTGGTTTTAAATGATTTTAACCCGCGAGGGGGAGTACATGCTATTTGAAACAACTAGAACACAAGTCTTTTGAATGATTGCTTAAACTTAAATGTTGTTTTGATTGTAACAAGTACGTTGAGTACAATGGAATTGGTACGTTGAGTACAATGGAATTGGTATGTTGAACACCAGGGAATTGTGTTGCAATGGAATTGGTACGTTGAGTACAATGGAATTGGTATGTTGAACACCAGGGAATTGTGTTGAAATGGAATTGGTACGTTGAGTACAATGGAATTGGTATGTTGAACACCAGGGAATTGTGTTGCGAATGGAATGGGTACGTTGAGTACAATGGATTGGTACGTTGAGTATAATGAATTGGTGTGGACTCGTATGCCAACGTAGGGTCACACAAAGGAACCATAAATGAAATTGTTTTTTTTATATACTTGTGTTCAAATGATGATTTGCAAAACCTATAGATTCGCTCAACCTTTGTGTCGATCCTTTTAAGCATGTATTTCAGGTAATTCAAGATGGATAGCAGCGGAGCATGCAAGGAGGGAGTTGGTGCTTACTTGTCTAAATTTTGTTTATTTTTCATCCTTTTTAAATTAACCATTTCATTCAAGTATTTTGAGGAACATGTTGTGTTGGTAACGGTTTTTTGGACTAAAACGCTATTCTGATGGTATCTTTTGGGATGGAAAATGTTTTAGACAAAGTTATATTTATACATTTTAACGTCTCATTTGAGGTCGTTTTCTATGATTGTGTGTGATGTGCTATGAGTAGCGCCCCAAAGTGGTATTCCGCTGCGTGGTAATTTGGGGGTGTTACAGATTGGTATCAGAGCCACAAGTTATAGAGAACTAGGTCGATTTTTTTTTTAAAATGTCCTAAACTATAACTTTTGGTGTGTCATAAAAGTTTTAAGCACGCAACTACTCCGCATGGCTCCGGTAAGGCTATTCTTGTATTACTTTATATTTGACTATGATTATGTGAACCTATGTGTATATAGGAATGGTAGTATGTATATGTATGAATATACTATGATATTTAAAGGCATTGTACGCGAATCAATGGTCCTTAAATGATTGTTGTACATTTAATAATTCGGCTTTGAATAGGATTGGCCTCATCGCCAATCACCGATCTTGATAATTATGTATTATGAATACGAGTGTGAAACTCGTTTGATACTTTGGGTACGTGTATATTGTTTCGTAATCTATCGCATATCGACTTGTTTAAGTTCGATCGTTGTCGTCGCATCGTGATGTGCCATTTTTGGACATCTCATATTGAAACGTAATTGACTAACGTGATATTTTTATTTCCGTTACTTCTTATGATTTTGAAGAATCATTTACCCAAGGCGACATCTTCTACGTAATGCGACGTGTGATTTGGTTTTATATGACTACGTTTTACTGGCGAAAGGAGGATGCCAATGTTGGGCTTAAGATATATATATCCTAATCAAATATATATAGTTTGGGTACAACAAAGATATGCTCGTAGTAGTCATTCGGTTGAGTGGCTTAATGCCTTGTATCTAATTGGAATGGGACATTTAGATATAGAGATTTTAACTCGCCCAACTATGAGTTGTTTAAGGTTGTCTTATTGAAATGGATTGGGACATTTGAATAAGAAGGTTTTAAACCACTGGACCTTAGATCGTTATGATCTCCTTATTCAAATGGAATGGGACATTTGAATACGGAAATTATGATGTAAGTTTATTAACACCTTGTATTTATCATGGTATTTTGATATGATAGTGTTGAGAGGTAGTAATACTTGAGTAGGTTGACTTATAATCGTTTTGTTGAATTGGAATGGGACGCCTTTTCATTTGAACAAGAAAGTTATAAGTTCCCGAACCGTAAATTTATAAACTCTTGTATACATGGAGAGGGACGCCTTTTGATGTAGACAAGGAGTTATAAATGAGTGGGCCCAAGTATGTCTGGCTCGATTTGTGGATTTTTGGTGTGCGTACGTCTTCCTTCGACTCGTATTTCGTTGGTAAGAATCGTTCGATGTTGTCATCATTATGATGATCGTCGATTATCATCTATGTACGAATAACCCGTTGTACTTCTCTCGAGTTATGATTTGTTTTAATAGACCATTTCTAGTGTGTCTCGATGATCGTGAGCTTTATAAACAGATTGTTAAGAACCGTTGACCGTTCCGAGAATAGGCGACTCACTTAAGCGTCACCATGATTTATGTGTGTACTTGCGGATTGACTGAGGATCAAGTTATCAACGTCAACTTATCGTGGATGTGAAGATTTTGTAATTTTACTTACTACTATCGAAGGGTCACCGAAGAATTTTCTTGATGACGAAACTCTTGGGGCTAGTATGACGAACTAAAAACGAGGAATATGATGCATCACCTTGAGCACTGAAGTCGAAATTATTAGGACGCCTTTGTACGATGAACGCTGAAGCAAAAAAAAAAAAAAAAAAATTAGTGGGACGCTTTTGTACGTTGAACACGGGAGTAGAACTTAATGGTATGCCCGATATGTTGTGAATTCTCGCCAATGGACCGAATTTCTTAATGACTGGAATTAACAAATTCGTTTTCACTTCGAAGAGTATGTTGTTGCCGACACCGCAAGTGGAAAGACTTTAGAGATCGAGTTGTATTATCAAGGGCTAGTCCAAGGTTTTATCGATGATCAACGACGGAGATTTACATTTGATGTTTATATTTGACCTTTGTTTTTAGGTACTTATGTGGTATGTGATCGAGTTGAGTGATCGTAAGTTGTGAGAACTTGAGGCGGCATTGTCCAATGACGTCCGATCATGGAGAACACGTATCTTGTAGTATCTTTTTGACCTTCAACGACGATGCTTATTGAGACTTTGAATGCGCGTGGGCGGAAGTGAGATGGTGTCTTTGTATTATCTTTTCGGTATGGATCCGCATGTGAGCACCCTCTGATGACGAAATATTTCCTTGTTATTCCTTTTGATATGTGTCCACGGCTATCCGGCCATTGGATATCCTTTAACTTATAACCTTGCGATTGACTGACTTACTCGAAAGTCTTGTCAAGTATTCTTATTCATCATGGCTTGGCTGTTTAGCAAGCATGAGCTAACTCGACTGAATTTATTTACGTGGCATGGTTTGGCTTTTGACAAACATGTCGTGACTTGATTTTGCGTCCATGGTGTTGTCTTTTGTGTTTGAATTAGATCGTAATGCGTCCGATAGCGCAATGTATACGCCGAATGATTTCCGTACCGACGAACTCGCGTTTGACGAAGTAGGTTGGCATGTTCGAGAATACGCAATAAGGTGATTTTGTACGACTAGTACTAATTACCTCGTCTCAATTCCTTTCTAGAATGTTTTTGATAGAGTCTTATGCAACCCATGCGACTATCTTTTGTGAGTGATTGTTTTTGTGAGGATCATGAACGTTGGTTTAGATCGCCAGATTGTTGGAATAAAGTAGATGAAGGACAAATTGGAACTAAGACTATTTGGGAGACTACGAAAAGATCGTACGGATTGATAATTGCTTGTAAACCGTGAGGAGTCGTCAGAAGAACTTTGCCAATAACCGTAGGGAGCCGTTGGAAATCTGAAGTTGGAGACATGGCAATTATTAAGGTATCACCTTGGAAAGGTGTAATCCGTTTTGGAAATGGAGAAAAGTTAAGTCCAAGGTGCGTTGGACCGTTTAAGATCACCCAGCGGATGGGACCGGTTGTTTATAGGTTAGAACCATCGGATGAACTTCGTGCGATTCGTGTAATTTTAGTGTGTCGAGCTCGAATAAGTGTTTGGCGAATAAGGGTTTATTCTTCCGTTTTTGGTGAGATACAACTTGACGACAAGTTGCGTTTTGTAAAAGAACCAGTAGAGATCTTTGATCGAGAGGTTAAGCGTTTGAGACCGAGTAAGATCCTCATTACGAAGGTGCGATGTATTTCGAGACGTGGAACGAGATTCACGTGGGAACGTGAGGATTTCTTCATAAGAAGTGCCCTCGTTTTTCCTAGGAGAGCGCGATACGAGTATGAGGCGAGGCGAGCGCCGGGACGTCGCTCCTTTAAGAAGGTGAGAATGTAACATCCCGTACTTAACGTCATCATTTTACCCTAACTATGTAACGTACTTTGAGTTCCTAAGTAACGGTGAGTATTGTTATGTTTGACGGTTTACGTTGAAACCGGTAATGTGTGCATATATTTAATCGTCGTGGCGATTGAATAGTACTAATAGTGATCGCGATGCCAATGGATGCCCAAATATTATATTTTAGTATCGATTATTTCGATATTTGATATTTTTGAAATTTTTATTTCATTTACGTTTTAAGTCGAGTCGAACTTTATTATTTCGCTTTGTGTGCGTTTAATTATTAAAACGATCGATTTAACAAACGAGATTTATATTTTTATGAAACCCGACTCTCGTAAATATTTTAAAAATTGACTAATAGTCATTTCCCGCTTTTTAATTAATATTTACAACTAAGTCCACAAGAATGCACAAATGGCAACTTCCACCCTCACCCCACTATATTTAAACTTCAAATAAACACACATCTCATTTTTTTAACTAGCAAAAATTGGTGTTCTCTCCCCCTTTCTCTCTCTAGCTCACGGCACACCCTCACCACCACAAACCACCACTTATTTTGATTTTGAGCTTGATTCAAGAAAAACTAAACAAAGACCCATGTTTGAAATTCAATGGTGATTCTATTGGTATGATTTTTACTTACATGCATTCACTTTTATTTTTCAAAGATTTTTACTCAAGAACAATGGTGTTTGATCCATTGTTGTGTTGTATAAAGGTGTTATTATTATTATATTTGATTATTAAAGTATTGCATGTATGATTTGTGTAGTGGGTTTTTATAATATTAATCATGCAAGTGATCTAGGGATGATATGAGATGATGTAGATGATTAATATAGCATATTTGAGGTACTGATGATGTTTAAAATGGGTCAAAATGGGTATTGATGTGATTTTTAAGAAGTCATTTTAGATCAGTAGGTTTAGGGCCATTTTTCGAATAGTGGCTGTTGATTAAAGGTTAATATTATTAGATATTGTTGTAGTAGTCGCCGAGACGCTCGTTTCGGTATAAGGTAGAGCTTCTAACTCATAACGAGTCAAAAGTTACATAGGTTTTAATATTCGTGTACCGGGAGGCGAGTATCGACGCAATCCGAAATTGTTGTCGATATTGGGTCAAATCTCGGGGACTATAACTTGAGTTTCAAAAATGGTCAAGGGCTGTTCTCAGGCCCTAAACTTAGCATTTTGAGTCTATTTTCATAATCAAGAGTCGGATTTGTAAATGGTTTTGGTTAAGGAGGTCAAAACGGTTTTACGATACAAGTGTGCAAAACTGTCCGGTTTTTAAGGTCGAAAGATGTGTCGAGCAGGTGGGTCTAAAATGTGAATCATTTGATGAAATTTTAACTGAGTCTTCTACAGATATTGAGTGAGTTTGTCACCAAGTTTCGTCGAAAATGGAGTTGTTTAAGTATGGTAAAACAGCGTGTACTTTTGGTAAGTACCGGCTGAGTATTTTTGGGAGGTACTTAACCTCGCGTCATAGTTTGAGGCAAGAGGCTAATCTATTAGCTTCTCAAAGTTTTAAAAGGATATAAGTCTTATGTAAGAGTGTATATTCTGAGATTGGAGACCCATTTAGGGTACTTGAGCCGTGTTGATTTGGCATCTTGAGATGGATCAACATCGAAGGTGCTAGTCTTGGAAAGCTAGTACTTGTCGTGGAGTTAGAAGGAATTCACTTGCATTGATTGGTCGTGTCTATGTACATGCTATTTTGAGTCATTGATTTTATTATACTAAGTATGTTTTGAGGTACTTGAGTATGTTGTTAAGCGCGCACCTTATTTGTTAGGTGGCGGCTTTTGACGTGTATATTTGGGAGGCATCTTCACTTCGGCGATCACTACTACTACTAGCTTCGTATATCATCTAAGGTGAGTCTATAGCCTCGCTTTTATACTGGTTTTAAATGATTTTAACCCGCGAGGGGGAGTACATGCTATTTGAAACAACTAGAACACAAGTCTTTTGAATGATTGCTTAAACTTAAATGTTGTTTTGATTGTAACAAGTACGTTGAGTACAATGGAATTGGTACGTTGAGTACAATGGAATTGGTATGTTGAACACCAGGGAATTGTGTTGCAATGGAATTGGTACGTTGAGTACAATGGAATTGGTATGTTGAACACCAGGGAATTGTGTTGAAATGGAATTGGTACGTTGAGTACAATGGAATTGGTATGTTGAACACCAGGGAATTGTGTTGCAATGGAATGGGTACGTTGAGTACAATGGATTGGTACGTTGAGTATAATGAATTGGTGTGGACTCGTATGCCAACGTAGGGTCACACAAAGGAACCATAAATGAAATTGTTTTTTTATATACTTGTGTTCAAATGATGATTTGCAAAACCTATAGATTCGCTCAACCTTTGTGTCGATCCTTTTAAGCATGTATTTCAGGTAATTCAAGATGGATAGCAGCGGAGCATGCAAGGAGGGAGTTGGTGCTTACTTGTCTAAATTTTGTTTATTTTTCATCCTTTTTAAATTAACCATTTCATTCAAGTATTTTGAGGAACATGTTGTGTTGGTAACGGTTTTTGGGACTAAAACGCTATTCTGATGGTATCTTTTGGGATGGAAAATGTTTTAGACAAAGTTATATTTATACATTTTAACGTCTCATTTGAGGTCGTTTTCTATGATTGTGTGTGATGTGCTATGAGTAGCGCCCCAAAGTGGTATTCCGCTGCGTGGTAATTTGGGGGTGTTACACCTAAGAATCTCACTACGGGCGGATTGGACAAGAAAGAATTGTCAATTGTCAAATAAGACAATTTCCACAGATGAGTAAATTCGACTCAGAAGAATAGATGCTACAGGCACATATGTAGGTGTCCCTAACACTATGTCCCTATTTTTGACTTCTTGCAGATCTCATAAATTTTAATCTTCCACAATCTTCAAAGAAAATTTAGTGTTTTATTAATAAGTTTTATGGTGACTACTAATCAGCCTTGCATGGTCCATTCCAAATTGTATGTAGGCGCGCAACTAGATACAATTTCAAGATTAACGATGCAATACTCAGTTCGTCAAACTTTTATCATCATGTTTATAATAAAAACATTTACAAAGATTTTCTTTGTTATGAAAACAATTAATTTTTCCAAGGTATTTCATAATCAACTTTATTTTAATAATGATTATTTATAATTCTCACTTTAAATAATCCATATAGTGATGAAAATTCAATTTTCTCAAAGGATATTGTTTTATCTTTTAAAAACAATGAGTGATCTGCAAAAGAGTGATGAAGAGTTGTTCACCAAGAACTTAACTACGATATGATAGGAAATGAGCTTAGCCAATTAATCATGAGGTTCATGACCTCGATGGCACTCACGAAGAATGATTCATAACGTAACTCAAATCAAGATGAGTACTTGTTCAATGGTTGCATCACTAATGCGAACATTAGGATGAAGCAATAAAAGATAGATAACATCGATACATGTAGGATTTAGCAATCAAAGGTAATCTTTTTCATTAATCACAAACAAGTCAAAATTGTACCGTAACACATTACATGTCACTATGTCATACAATTCTCAGAACTCATCCTACCAACTGATGTCTCAGTTAAGTTAGGGATTTTTAAAAGATACCACAATGAATACTAATCTACAAGAGTCATTAGGTGTCCCACCTGTCCCGAAGGATCAATCGGTCCCAATTTAGAAGAAGATTTCTTCAATTTATTTATTGGACACTGGGCATCCTCGTCATTGGACAATGGCCTAGGAACAACCCTTAACACGAACTAACAATCAATTAAAACCTTATAATTTAATCACAGAACTTAACGACTTCCTCTTAACAATTTCATATTCCATAAAAGTTAAATTTTACTTCATTCTCCAATACTTTCAACTTTATTTTTAAACCTTAAAAGGGCAATAAAAGCTCGATATGATCAACACTTAATTTCCAATCCTAAAGCTCTTACAACAATAGTTATAAAATGAGTCACTAGTATGAAATGACTCACACATTCAACTAGACTTCTCGGAAAGGTACTAGTGGCATGAGGCTTTTGGGTAATGGTTCGAATGACAGACCCAAGTGCAACATTCACCCTTTCGATTTCAAATTTAAGAATTGGGTGACAACGAATTAGATGACACCTTTCCAGGTGGTAACGTTTTGTCAAACTCCACTCTATAAGGAAAGATCGTCATGACATCGATATCAGATTTAATCTCGCAAATTCTTCAATCAACTAATATCTACATTTCTACGAATATGAACCATTTTGTTGGGATCATAAATATCCACAACTTGGTTTAGATCTAGGATAGCTAGAATTCCTACGAGAATAGCTTCGATTAATTTACTAGGGGATTTAGGGTTCCTTGTGACAATTTATGTCGTATAAGTACCTCGTATAAATATCAAAATAATCATCAAACAATCATGTAATCAAATTACAACATATATATATAATCCAAGTTATATATATGTTAAAATAACACTTCTCAGTCTGGCCTTGTCGGTAACTCGGGAATTCTTCGGCACCGTTATAGTCAAAAGATTTTTAGACATTTTAAAAAAATGTTTATAGTTAAAAGATTTTGAAATGTTTTATACAAAACCTTAGTTTTAAAAATATTTCGTTCTCTATAACGAGAGCTCTGATACCAAACTGTAACACCCCCAAATTTATACGATTCAATACAGCGGAAGACTCGTTGGTGTTACGGATAGCACATTACTCACATCATAGACAACGCTTAAAAATCGCGTCGTTTATTTATAAAGCATTTCCATTCATAAATATCAAAGTTACATAGGTCCCAAGTCATATTATATCATAAAATTTTACAAAGCATTCGAATGGAAATTTGTTAATTAAGTACGGGCCATGAATTCTTGTTGTCTTCCCGAGAATTACCTTCAAGTACCTGAGATAAGACATGTTAAAAGAAAAGGTCAGCGATAACGCCGAGTGAATTCATAGAGTTTAGTAAATTACATCAATATAACTTTGGTATAAAATTATTACCAAAAATCATTTCGTACAAATCATTGTAATAGGCCATAAAATAGCCAAAATCATTTTATACAAATCTTTATCGAAAATCATAATATCAGCATTTGCCTTAAAAATCATTATACGAGCCAATGTCGTAAAAACATCATACAATACGTCTTATGACGTTGTATGAAAATAAGAACCGTTATATGAATATGGTTATGAAAACCAAAACACGAACGTAATATCAATAGTATGACCCTGTATTGCTAGTCAGGCAATACATCGTAATTCAGTGCGTCTAGTAGTATTTCGTTAGTTTGGATTATTATAAGTCGCATGACATTGTTACCTTACTAAACCAACAACGGGTAGCTAACCCGATACTCAATTTGCCCATCTAAGGTAGCGTGTTGTCACAAAGGTCACGCTATGGAAATCTTCTCATACATAAATTCGCTTACCAATCAATGTGGCACGACGGGGATCAACCGTCAAGGCGCGAACTGGGGTGATCGTCCCCAAATAGTACTATTATATGCATAAGGGTCTACCAAATCCCGGTAGTTCACAATTCATGCTAATGGGACTTTTAGTGACATAACCTAACTTTAATAATCCATTTTATTTCATCTATCAGGTCCTTTAATCATTTATCGGGTCATACAATCGGGTCATACAATCATTCGGGTCCAAATCAATAAACAAACAATCGGGACAAATGGTGTCCTATTTTATAAAAACTAACATGTTATCTCCCTCGCGGGTTTATAAAACATTTCATAAAAACATTTAAAAGAGTGAGAGGCTATGAACTCACGTTGATGTGGGAAGGCGGGTTATCGGCAATTCGGACGTACGGTACGTGCTTCAATCACGGAAACCTAGACAAATAATACTCGTCTTAGACTCATGTCCAATGACTTTATAAAAATAACAATTATGTATACATATGATGATTTTATATATATGATGATCAAGTGGGTTTACATATTCTCGTTTGCTCATTTCAGTGTTATGTGTCGGTAATGTTTATACTAGTTTACTAGTTTTATCTATTTACGTGTTTTAAGTCCAATAAACTTATTATAAGTTCTTTAACTTGTATTAATCCATGTTATACTTATATTATCAGTATCTACACTTTACAAGTTGGGCCTAAATGGGTTAAGTTCAATAAATAAGTTTATAAGTGTTTTAGTCCATTTTGTTGTATTATTAGTTCAATAACGTTAACGTAGCCCGTTAATGTCCGTATGTTATATAGTTCGGGTTTTATCAGTTTTTACTTGTTATATATGTTTATATATCAGTATATGAGTTTTATAAAGTTTACATTAGATAGGTCCAACCGTCTAAGTTTTCTTTAGCAAAAACGTAAATTTTACGGTAATAGCCGAAAAAGTCGTAAAAATCATGTTTATAGTTTTATAACTTATAAAACTTAACAAGTTACCATTTTTATAAAATGTCTACTTGTTTACCATTGTACATATTTATATAAATGTATTATATGAGTTAGTGGGTTTTTATTCACATTTTATACTATATAATTTTGAGTGCTTATATAATAGTATTATACTTTAATTTCCAAAATCTGGTTTTTATTTTCATCTTCACCAAAACTACCATATCTAGAGTTCTATATGGAGATAGAAGCTCAAATTTTTATCACATAAACTAAATGATATTTGCTCCATTTAACTCTTCTATAGCTACTCATCCTCCAAGTATTTTCTAAAAATCGTCCAAAACAGTAAACTCAGATTTGTACTTTAAACTTGTTTTGATCATATCTCACTCATTACAATGATTCCATTGCATGGCCAACTCTCACATGTGTACAAGACATATTACTTACTTTATATTGATTCTACTTCATCATTTTATCAGTTCATGACATGTTTCTTTACTATTTTATACAACCATCATTTTTAAGCATGATTTTAGCCTTATTTCTTATAGTTTTTCATCTTTTTAAGCATGTTTATCAACAACAAATCCCCACACAACACTTTTAATCATCATTCATCATCATATACATATACATAAGTAAAATAAATACAAGATTACATAATAAAAAATAACAAGTGGATGAGGAGGACAATCTTTATACCACCAAGTTGATGTAGGTTGTGATTTGGACTTGGATTTTGATGGAGAAACTTGTGCATAACCAAGACCATCTTCAAGACCACCAATCTTCATGATCACCTTGTGGAAAATCAGCCCTAATACTCCATGGAAACTCCTCCTTGGATTTTATAACTTGCACCAATCAATAGGGTTTCAAAAGGGCTTCAACATGTGTGTAAATAACATGAGATTTTATGGTAGAATCAAGATCAAGTGAGGGTGTTTTTGGAGGAGAAGTGGACGGCAAACATGGAGTGGGATGAGAGGATTTGTGGTTTTTGCATGTAGTGGAAATGAGTTAGTGGTATGTTGAAAGTGGTTTTGATGTAAGACTTAGCTTACATGGTAAGCTTAAGACATGTGTAGTACTTGTTTATGAGGTTTTGACACCTCATGGTGTTAGTTGCTTAATATGGCCGGTTTGAGTGGGGGTGGGACAAGTGTCCCACTTGTCTCATCCTCATTTATTTACGGGTACTCCTCGATTCTATTTTCCTTGATTTGCGTGCCCTCGGGTCGTTTTACGAACAACGTTTTTATAAATTATGAATCAACGGCACAAAACGAATCTAATAAAAATTGTCTCATCAAAAACAGAGTTCGAAAACGTAAATACGTAATCCTAGGGTTTCCGGTTTAGTCGTAAAGGACGTTAAAATAAAATCGTAAGTCCTAATCTCTTCTCGTAAATTTGTGAGTTTATGAACCAACACAAATTTAAAACTCCAAAATAATATTCACGGATAAATTTATTTTCTGAAATGTCGGACTGTCACCAAAGACGGTGTATGTAAACGTAAGCACGTAACGTTGAATCCTCCGGTTTAGACGTAGTCGATGCTACTTCAAGACGTAAATCCAAATTTCTTCCCAAAAATATGTGAGTTCATATTGTAACATTAAAATAATGTTTTCAAATAAATATTGAGAATAAAATATCAACCATAAATTGACAGATTGTCACAATTTTGTAGCAAAAGTCTTTTTCAAACTTTTCCACAGATCTTCTAAGTCTTCACTATCCAAGATTTGAAACATGATATCTAGACTTAGAAATGTCTGTGCTGTATTGTCAGCTCTTGTAAGCTTCCACCAAGTCCTCCCTTTGTGTTCATAAATAGCATACTCTATAATAGCAAACTTCTTTCCAAGTTCACTGGGTGAGATATCATCATTTTCCTGCAGAATTAGTTGTTTATCAATTTCTTCATTTGAAGGACGTTGAGACTCCTTAGTAACTGTGCCAACTTTCTCCATTCTCTTGAGTCTTTTGGTTGCTCTTTGTACATTAAGTACAGACTTCTCAATTGCTGGAGAACTTTCACTTGCTTGATGTAATACCCCTGCTTGTGATGATGCACCTGCTTGGGATGATGCACCTGCTTGTGTAGTCTCCAAAGTTGTTCCTTCAGCCTTCCTTTTTTCTGGATTCCCTTGCTTTTTGTAACACTTCACTTTGTCTCCTAAGATACTCAGCTTTCTCAGGAGAGTTCATAGTCATCCGATCTTCCACATCATATTCTCTTAAGACTGGTCTGACTGCTCTTTTTATAGCTTCAAAACTCATATCTGTGAAGTCCCCATCCTTCCACTTCTTATGTCTCTTGAGCAAACCTTTGTAGTGTTCATGTCTCCCTTTCTCAGAACTCAAATACTTCTCTCTCTGAATTTGATTTGCCCTCCTTTCCAGATATTCAGTTTGATATTTGTAAACAAGGCAAGTCAACTCATACCTGTCTTCCAAAGGAGCATTTATTAACTCCTTCTCCCATTGATCTAGAAATTCTCCAACATGAGGCACCCTATCATTCAAATCCCTATGCATAATTTCAACCTGCTTGAGCATCTCTTTAGGACTCATCTTTTTCATTCTCTGATCCTACATATCCATCTCCTCTTGTTGTAGCCTGAGAGCTACTTGTGCATCATGTGCTTCTTGAGCCCTTTGCTGTTCAGGAGTTCTATGTTTGTATTTTATCTTGGGTTGTTCAATCAGTATTCCTTTTCCTTTATCTTTTGGATCCACTGCTGGTGCTGATTTAACCTTAGATGCAGGTTCTTTGATAGTGATTCCCTTCTGAGGTGGTTGCTTTTTGTTCTTTCTAACAAAAGTTTGAGTAATAAGCCTAGCAGGGGAATGACTAGCAGTGGGATCAGCAATGGCAGGGGAAACTTTTGAAGCAGGTGCTTCTTCTTGATTGCCCATAGTTAGCAATGTTTGAGCAATCTCTTTAGTTGCACTCCCCTTATCACTTCCCTTATCAGCACTTCCTTTCTCAATACCTTTCTCAACACTTGCTATTTTGCCTTGTACACCACCAGGATATGAATAGTACTGAGTAGACTCTTCTGTATTGGGAACTTCCTCCCCTTTGGAAGCATCCTCATCTGTGGATATGATAAGTCTGGGCTTTCTCCTCCCCTCAAGTGTGGCAAGTCTGGTTTCCAAGTTATTGATAACCAGACCTTTCTTTTTGACATTTTGTACAAGTTGTGCATTCTGCCTTTTCAAACTCATGCACATTTTCATCAATTCCAAAATGGTCATAGGTTTCATGCTGTTCTCAACCCTAGAAGGGGATTTCTCCCCTTTTTGGATATCATGGAGTGAGGGAGAGGACTTACTGATGGTGTCACTATCCTGCTCACCCCTTGAGGATGAGACAGTAGTGGCAGCCAAACCCTCAGTTTGCTCCAAACCCTTGGAGACTCTCCTCTCTGATACTTGTGAAGATTCACCAGGCAAGGGAGACCTGGCAAACCTGGATTTGGATCGCTTTTCATGTTGTGGATCAGCAGGGGGTAGAGTACTGGCAGGGTGTAGGTTCTTGGCAGGTGAATCAGAAGGTTTGTGTTTAGCTATTTTTGTCTTAGCTTCTTCCTGTCTGATTTGTTTCATCATAATTGAAGTGAGTGGAATGGACCTGCCAGAAAACTGTGGTGATGGTGCAAGAAGTGTGGTGAATAGTTTGGTGGTATGCTTGGTTGCTGAAAAGTAGGTTTTGTGTGTTATTGGACCATGTTCACTCATATTCAGCAAAAGTTCTATAAACCTTGGGTACATACAAAACTTTGAATTGCTTAAAACATTTTTAACCATTCCTTTGAAAATCATTTGAGAAAAACAATACTTCCTCCCTGTTGCTAAACAAATCAGGGCAGAAGCCATCTCAATACCAAATTCATTGAAAGCAATGGTTTTTGGTGACAAACATTACAAAATTGTATGAATCAAATACTTCCAATGTGGGGCTAACTGACCTTTAGCAAACTTACATTTTTGGTCTTTAGAAAGAGTGTACCCCAATTTAACAAGACCCTCAAAGATTTCAGCCTCAGATAGGTTGGTTATCCCATCCTCATCATCAAGAAGAAGAGTGTCCCTGATGGAGGCAAGTGTAATCACCTTGGAATGACCATCTACAGTGCTTTGAATTGTAACCTCTCCATTCACTGTTTTGGTCATGGATTTAAACCAGAACTGCTGAATGTGTGAGGTGTAAATTCTAGGGTTGATGAGAAGGGCCACTCTAAAATACGAGGACTTTAGAAAGGCCACAACATCAACAAACTCTTCTGGTTCATCATGTAATAAAGCGATTTGATTATGATTAGCAGCAATTTTGAGTGACATGATAAAGTTAGAAAATATTTTGAAGGTTTAAAGGTGAGAGGTAGGTGGGATTTAGTCGAGGGAGAGAGATGGACCTGCTTGTGAAGGGAATTAAGTTTTTATAGGCGATTTGAAGAGCTGTGATTGGACCAAATTTTCAAATTACAAAAATATCAAAGATAAATCTTGATAAAAAAGTAATTTATTTGAAATAATAAAGTAAAGATTACCAATCATGCGAAGAAAGCGCCTTAAATATCTTTTAAAAATAATAAAATATCCCCTAACCAAAATTTGTGCAAGCAGGCCCAACAACTATGAACAGGGTAACGGTATTGTCGATCAACGGTCAAACAGGGGAATGATATTAAAGCAGGGGAAGCAAAAAGTGAAAGCAGGGGAAACTTTCCTAGGAGTATTGGACTAATCATGGAGAGACCAATGCTAACTAGCTCTGCTCTAATGCACACACTTGTATACACAAGATAGATACATAGAAACTCAAGAGTCCTCTATTCAGAAAAGGCCTAAGCACAAAGAGTCAACACATAAGTCACCCTGCGCCTGGTCAACCCAAGAAAATATGCATACCCTAGTCATCATCCCTACCTTTTCCCATACCTATGGTCTGTTAGTCTTGGCAATGTGTTCCACACATCTGTACCTAAACAGCAAGCTGTTTGGATAGAGAAGTACAAGAACCCATTACAGTGCCTCAAGGTTTCAGAATTCCGACAAGCTTTGCAGCAAGCCTTCATCACCCTGAACCCTTACTCACCAATGGATATGATCTAAGATCATATATGAGCATCCTAAGGATACCCTGAGTCCTAAAGGTGTGACCCAACCTCCCCTTAAACATAGAGCATATACCTGATTCACCAATGAGAGTAGTATGCACCATTTGGATCTCTGCATTGTTAGTCTAAAACCACATATAACCACTTTTAAAAAGAACAAAACTGATTTAAAGAGAAAAACTCTTTATCAGGGGAATGAACCCCCAGCAGGGGGATCTGTGTTCAAAAGCAGTGGAATGAAAAGTGATGGAAAAATTAACTAACAATTATACAACAACAGCAATAAAGCAACCCTGAATATGCAGAACATAATAGACATCAATTTTTAGGGAGTAACCATTCCAATACCTGCAACCAAGTACTGAAACCTCCCCACTTCAAAAGCTTTTGTTAAAAGATTAGAAACATTAAGTTCTGTATCAATTTTCTCAGGAACAATTAGTCCCTTTTCATAACAATCTCTGATAAAGTGATGTCTTATTTCAATATGTTTAGTCTTGCTATGAAAAACAAGGTTCTTAATAATGCAAATGGTGATGTTGTTGTCAATAAATATCTTGGTTTTAAGAAAGTTATACCCATAATCAAGCAGTTGATTTTGAACCCAAAGTACTTGACCACAGCATGCAGCAGCTGCTACATACTCAGCTTCAGTTGTTGATGTGGCCATAATAGTCTGCTTCTTACGTTGCCATGATATAAGTCTGCTTCCCAAAAATTGGCATCCCCCTGTTGTAGACTTCCTATCATTGTTGTCACCATCATAATCACTATCTGAGTAAGATATCAACTCAAATGGGGACTCTTTGGGATACCAAAGTCCTAAGGTTGGATGGAACTTTAGATACCTAAAAATTCTTTTTACAACAAATAAATGACACTCTGTTGATGCCACCTGGTATCTTGCACATAAGCAGACTGCAAACATGATGTCAGATCTTGAAGTTGTGAGATACATGAGAGACCCAATCATAGACCTGTAGTTCCTGACATCTATAAGCTTTCCAGGACCATCTCTGCCCCATGGATGATCCTTGTCCATAGGCGTGGACACCTTCTTTCCCTCAGACATGCCAAACTTCTTCACAATCTCAGCCACATATTTGTCTTGTGAGATAAATATCCCATCTTTCCGCTGCTGAACTTGTAACCCCAAAAAGAAGTTTAGTTCTCCCATGTCACTCATTTGAAATTTATCCTTCATCAACTTGACAAACTCTTTGCTAAGCATATAGTTTGTGGATCCAAAGATGATATCATCAACATACACTTGTACCAATAGGAGGTCACCTTTTGTTTCTTGATAAACAGGGTCTGATCAATCTTCCCCCTGTTGAAGCCATTATCCAATAGATATTTAGATAGAGTTCCATACCAGGCCCTGGGAGTTTGGTGGAGTCCATACATAGCCTTTTTCACCTTGTATACCTTGTCTGGATGTTCTGGGTCTTCAAAACCTAGAGGTTGCATAACATAGACTTCTTCATTAATGGTGCCATACAGGAAGGCACTTTTTACATCCATTTGGAAAACAGTAAAGTCCATAAATGAAGCATAAGCAAGGAATAATCTAATGCCTTCAATACTGGCAATTGGAGCAAATACTTCCTCATAATCAATTCCTTCTTCCTGTGTATACCCTTGTGCCACCAGTCTTGCTTTGTTCCTGACAACTATCCCCCTTTCATCCTTTTTGTTCCTGAGTACCCACTTTGTCCCAATGGGCCTTGCCCATTTTGGACAATCTACTAGAATCCAAACCTCTTGAATGTCAAACTGTAAGAGATCCTCTTGCATGGCTTCAACCCAGCTTGGGTCATTTAAAGCCTGAAAAATCTTCTTTGGCTCTTCTTGTGACAAAAATGTAGTAAACAGACAACACTACATATTGTCATGATTAAACTTCATGGTGATGTTAGCAATGAAGCTGTGCTTCTTTGCTGTATACCTTGTATGTCTAGGGGCTTCAGGATCACCAATGATTTGAGAGATAGGGTGATCCTTATTGATTCTGTAGTTAGGCTGTATGATTACTTCTGTTTCATCTTCTTCCAAATCAGAATTGATAGGGCTATTTTCATTAGGAAAGAAGTCCTCAAAAGAACTTCCAAAAGATACAGCATGACCTAGAGATGGGTGCTGATGAGCCGAATGTAGCTCTAAGTAACTTGGACCTCCACTCTTAATTATTCTGCTTCCACTGCTGGATATAAGAGGACCATCAGATATGGGTGTAGATGAGGAAATGAGTGGGGATTCTCTTTCTTCATCATTAGTATCATTAGCAGCAGGATCCTTTGTGGCAGGGGAAGCAATTGATCTAGCAGGGGAATCCTGGATTCCACTGCTTTCAGCCATTCCGCTGCTTTCAGAAAGTGACATAGCAGGGGATGAGGTTGGCTGTTCTTTTCTTAGAGAAGGATCATCTTCTTCACCAACAGCTTCAATAGGAAATAGTGAGGGTACATTCATGTACCTTAGTGGTGACTTCTCTGCACCAGTTGGTTCTTGTGTACCTGAAATGTTAGTATTCTGCAATGCAACAAGTACATAATTCATAGATTTTGAAAGAACCTCTATATCAAAGAACCAATCAGGACCTGTTTGAACATCTTCAGGCTTGTCTTCAAGAAAATCCACATGAAGATTTTCTGTGATTTTTCTTGTCTTCTTGTTGAAGACCCTATATCCCTTGCTGTTTAATGAATAACCCACAAAATATCCATCATCTCCCTTTTCACTGAACTTGCCTAGATTCTCAATAGTGTTCAAGATGATCACATGACATCCAAAAGGTCGAAAGAAGTCAATTAAAGGAGGTCTTTCATTGAACAACTGATAAGGGGTCTTGTTGTGTGCCTTAACCACCAAGGCCCTGTTTTGTACATAACAAGTAGTGGATACAGCTTCAGCCCAAAAGATAACTAGAAGTTTGGAATCAGACAACATAGTTCTTGCAGCTTCAATGAGTGTCCTATTCCTTCTTTCTGCAAATCCATTCTGTTGAGGTGTTCTTGCAATGCTGAATTCCCTCTTGATTCCTTTGTTTATGCTGAAAGAATCCAGTTTCTGATTTTTGAACTCACCACCATTATCTGATCTCATGGTTACTACCTTCATGCTTTTTGATAGTTCAATCTGATTGATGAACCCAATGAGTACATCAGCTGTGTCACTGTTTTAAAATAGAAAGAATGTCCATGTGAACCTTGAAAAGTCATCAGTAATCACTAGGCAGTACCATTTCTTCTTTATGCTTGCCACAGAAGTAGGACTAAAAAGATCCATATGTAGTAGTTCCAATGGCTTGGTAGTGGACATACTTGTTTTTGATTTGCAGGATGCTCTGTGTTGCTTCCCTTTCAGACAGGCAGCACAAGTATGATCATTGACAAAGGACTTGGAAGGAAGACCAGAACCAGATTATATTTCACAAGTTTGTTCATGTTCTTGAAATTAAGATTACCAAGTCTTCTATGCCATTTCTTACACTCATCAACTGAGGCTTTGGCAATGAAACAGGTTTCATTGTCTTGAAGAGAGATGTCTTTGAGATCAATTGTGTACATGTTCTTTTGTCTTGGTGTTCTGAGTACAATAGGAGTGTCTGGTGGTAAGACAAACTCCTTTCCTAACACCAGGCATTCAGTGTCAGTAAACAAGACAAAATTCTTGTTATCAGTCATCTGTGACACACTGAAGAGATTGTATTTGAGTTCTTTCACCAAGTAGACATTATCAAAGGTCATCCCATTAGTGACAATAGTTCCTTTTCCTGTTATTGGTCCATGCCCATCTCCAAAAGAAACACCATCATTGTCATGCAGGGGCACAAAGTTAGACAGATAAGATTTTTGTCCAGTCATGCTTCTTGAGCATCCACTATCCCAATATGCTCTATCATCCTTTGTCTTCTTTGTCACCTGCAAAAAGAAAACCAAATTAGTTTTTCTTGGGGACCCAAGCCATTACAGACTTGGATCTACCTCGTGTATCAATGTAGGATAGCTTATAAAAAACTAGAGATACACCATTAGATTGAGCACCCCTTTTGGGTACCCAAACCCAACAAGCTAAGGCTTTCACAACTTTTCCCATCTACCCATGTTCCTAGAAGGCAAAAATTTGCTAGCAGGGGATACCCCAGGTTTAGCAGGGGAATCCCTATGCTTAGCAGAGGGAACCCATCTTTTGTTTTGGCCTCCATTTATGTGTTGGTGAGGTCTAGGGCCAGATCTATATGCATTATGAGGTGTTGGGTTGGTCATGGAAGTGCTGGGCTTGGTATGAACATCATTCACCTTTCTAAGTGCAGGGACAACATATTTGTCAGTAACCCTGTTTCTCAAGGCAGGGGCAACATACTTGGCAGGGGAAAAGGATTTTGCCCCTACATTTAGAAGAATGGCTTTAGGTTGCATATCCTTTAAAGGATTTGCAGCCACCACTTCCATTTGTGCCTTACACTCTTGATAAGTGTGATCAAAACTGCCACATGTGAAGCAGGGCTTTGTATTTATCACAAAGTCTTCTCCTAATTGACGAGACTTTTGGTCATTCCAATTTCTTTGATTACCTCTGACAGAACTGTACATGCCAGCATATTTAATGGTGGACTTAGGGGACTGTGATTTGGTTTTAGATTTAGGTGAACTACTCTTAGAACTAGAATCACTACCAAAAAGTCCTCCCCTTGAAAATAGAACAGGGTTATCAATTTTCCATTGTTTTAAAGCAATCTGTTCCTTTTCAAAGTCCCTAATAATACTAGTTTTCACTAGTGGCTCTTCAGTATCAAGACTATTAGGTATGTAAGCACTCAAGTTAAACTCAGTATCATCCTGTTTTTGAAAACAAGGGAGACCAGTCCAAGACAAGTCTTTTCTAGGAAAAGGTGCATGAATATTGGCAGAGGTGGTGGTATGTTAGCATGATCATTTTTAATCCCAAACCCTGTTTTGTCCCTAGGAGATTGAACAATTTTAACTGCTTTAGTTAAATCTTTTGAAGCTTTTCCAAAATTTTCAACAGTTTCATCATCAATCTTTTTGTTAGTTTTAAAAACATCAAGTTCAGCAGTCAACTCCTTAATGGAGTAACTATTCTCCTTAGCATCCCTTTCTAGAATCACAATGTGATCCCTATAATCACTTTCTCTTTGTTTAAACTCTCTTATGGTGGACTCTAACTGTTCTAAAGCACGTCTAAAATTATCAAGGTCATTGTCACAATTGATATAGTCAGCTTTTACCTTTCTGATTTGATCATCTAATGACTCAGTATTTTTCCTACAAGCTTTAGTGCAATATGAATCATCGTATACCTCATTGTTTGAGCTGGAACTTGACATGGCCATAAGTGCAAAATCTTCCTCTTTTTCCTCAGCAACCAATGCTTGATTTCTTTCCACATTCTCTGTCATGACACTCCAATCCCGTCCACCTGCTCCATTTATCCCTTGCATGGCTACCATGGCTTTAGCACCAGAATCATCATCTCTGGTTTCCTTCCTATAGTTGTTCCCAGTCTGAGGTCCTCTGCATTCCCTAGCAAAATGAGCCTTCTTACCACAGTTGTAGCATTCAACCTTTGTTTTGTCAAACCCAGCCCCATCAGAGGGATTGATTGAGATCTTCTTTCCATACTTTTTGTAAAACCTGTTGGCTCTCATGCTAAGCAGAGCCATGTTCCACTTGATATCCATCTCCTCCAGTCCTTGCTTACTGATTTGACTTAGATCTTCATGCAACACAGTAGATCCTTGTGGCCCTTAGGATGCTATGAAAGCACAAGTAGTGTCAAGACTGAATGTTGCAAGCCTTTCTTCATCATAAGATGATCCAGACCTGGTAGCAGGGGAATAAGTAGCAGTGCCTACATCTATTCCACTGCTCTTGGAGATTCCACTGCTTTGAGATATGAATGCCATGTTGGCAGGGGAATCAGTAGATCCACTTGAGTTGGTGGGAATTGTTCCTTTTGACTTCATCTCATTGACAACAGGTTCAAAAACTTTCAATTTATTGTATATGTCATCAATGTTCTTGTTATCCAAGTCGTCCTTATTCTGCCAAATTGCCTTGTAGACAAACCATTCCTTCTGGAGACTGTTAAGGAACCTGGTATTCACCTGCTCTCTTGTCACCTCAATATCAAAGAACTCCAACTGGGTCACCATATCTTGAAGCCTATTGTAAATAGCGCCAATTGATTCATTACCAATTGCTTTGAAAGAAGCAAAATCATCAAGCATTTGATTCTTCTTTTTCTTCTTTGTGGCTTCATTTCCTCCAAAGGTTGTGCCTATGGCTTCCCATACTTCCTTAGCTGTTTTGTACTTTCTGAATCTTAGTTGATGTCTATCAGGTAGAGCCAACAACAATGAGCTGTGAGCTCTGACATCATGCCTTCTGGCAAGTATTTCCTTATCACAAAGAGCAGCAGATTTCTTCGTGTCCTTACCTTTGGAACTTTCACCTTTTTTTTCTTCCTTGCCCTCTTCAACTACCACCATTTTGTTGAATTGATCACCAAACTCTATGATCTCCCAGAGAACATAGTGTTCCATTTTGAGGTATTGTTGGATTCTGAATTCCCATAGTTCAAAGTTTTCAGGATCCAACATGGGTAATTTGAGGTTATTGTGATTGTTGCTGTTTGAGGAAGAGCTTGAAGACATGGTTGGTATGAGGGTTTTGTTCTTGGTTTAGACAAAGTTTCTCAACAAGCTCTGATACCACTTGTTGATCCCAAACTCAGATCTTAAACCTTAATAGCTTGTTTAAGGGTTGTGATAGAAAGAAAGTATTCAATTTAACACTAGAGAAACTTTGCAAAGCAAAGTAACTAAACAAGATGCGGAATATAATGTTTAGCACAAGAACAATATGATTGAAGCAAACGTTGAACTTTAATATATCAATGATATACGAATACCCTAAAATGGTATTAGGGTTTACAAAACCTTAAAGTATGATAATGAAAGACAATAGAGAAAGACACCCTTTGCATGCTAACCTAGTGAGTCCTTTTAGAGGCATAAGGACTCACGTACAAGATCACTACTAACAAACTTGGAAAGTATTAAGGAGTAGTAATAGTACGCGTAAAAATATTTTCCAAGGTTATCTCTGACGGCAGGGCCTTTGACTTCAGCAGGGGAACCAATCCCCTTGCCTTTGTTATTTGGCAGGGGGAACTAACTCTAGCAGGGGAACGAATAATCAACTAGCAGGGGTAACAAGTATACATAGATTTATATCCAACACTCATCCTACCAACTGATGTCTCAGTTAAGTTAGGGATTTTTTTAAAAGATACCATAATGAATACTAATCTACAAGAGTCATTAGGTGTTCCACATGTCCTAGAAGATCTATCGGTCCCAATTCAGAAGAAGTATTCTTCAATTTATTTCTTGGACACTAGGCATCCTCATTATTGGACAATGGCCTAGGAACAACCCTTAACACAAACCAACAATCAATTAAAACCTTATAATTCAATCACAGAACTTAATGACTTGCTCTTAACAATCTTATATTCCATACAGGTTAAGTTTTATTTCATTCAAGTTTCAATTAACTTATATTCAATGCAACATCCTACCTCATTCTCCAATACTTTCAACTTTATTCTTAGACCTTAATAGGGCAATAAAAGCTCGATATGAACAA
This sequence comes from Glebionis coronaria, assembly GCA_025667525.1. Taxonomy (NCBI): domain Eukaryota; kingdom Viridiplantae; phylum Streptophyta; class Magnoliopsida; order Asterales; family Asteraceae; genus Glebionis; species Glebionis coronaria. Next base: position 281,687,004 of record CM046882.1, on the reverse strand, counting down.
CACTTATTTCCAATCCTATAGCTCTTACAACAATGATTATCAAATGAGTCACTAGTATGAAATGACTCGATCATTCGATTAGACTTCTCGGAAAGGGACTAGTGGCATGAGGCTTTTGGGTAATGGTTCCAATGATAGCCTCAAGTGCAACATTCACCCTTTCGATTTCAATTTAAGAATTGGGTGACAACGAATAAGATGACACCTTTCCAGGTGGTAACGTTTTGTCAAACTCCACTCTATAAGGAAAGATCGTCATGACATTGATATTAGATTTAATCTCGCCAATTCTTCTTTAATATCGTAATCAACTAATATCAACATTTCTACGAATATCAACCATTTGTTGGGATCATAAATATCCACAACTTGGTTTAGATCTAGGATAGCTAGAATTCCTACGAGAATAGCTTCGATTAAATTACTAGGGGATTTAGGGTTCCTTGTGACAATCTACGTCGTATAAATACCTCGTATAAATATCAAAATAATCATCAAACAATCATGTAATAAAATTACATCATATATATATATATATATAATCCAAGTTATATATATATATATATATATATATATATATATATATATATATATATATATATATATATATATATATATATATATATATATATATATATATATATATATATATATATATATATATATATATATATATATATATATATATATATATATATATATATACATATATATTTATATATATATATATATATATATATATATATATATATATATATATATATATATATATATATATATATATATATATATATATATATATATATATATATATATATATATATATATATATATATACTAGTTTCGTAACCCGCCCAACGGGCGGGCTCGGTTCGTTTATCGTTTTCTAAAATAACATTTGTCGATTCGCTATGTTGGTTGGCAGTGGATATATAGTTGTGTGTGTGATAAAACAGTTTTTTGTTAAAAGTAAATAAACATTTGATAGTGTTAGGCCTTAGTTCACTCAACTGACGTGTTTGGTTGCATGTTAATCTTTAAACGTTTGCAAATGCAAAGAACATTGTTTTTATTTGAGCTATAAATGTGAAATATAATTGTTTGTGCTGATCAATATTAATCATTTGAGATAAAGTTAAGTAAATTCTAAATATAATATTTGATAAATTGTTTTTCTAACCAGATTTTTTTCATCCGTTTTTTTCGTATCACTCTACACCGAGGTTTGTATAATCAAGACAAGTATACATTGTTAAGATATTTTTAGGGCGAGCTCGTTTCATTTTCCTTATTTGAAATAAATCATATATGCAGATTCATCATATCGCACATGAAGGCGCACGTGAAACCGTGACACCAATGGCAACTACTGATTGGTGTATTAAAAATAAAAAATAAGAGTAAGAAACAATAAAGTAGCAATAAATCATGTGTGGTGAGAGCCGGCCATTCTATTCATAAAATATCAAAAGAAGCTACAATGAACTCGAACTGAGAAGGGATCAAGAAATGATTAATAGTGTAGAGAAGTTGAATGTTACTTTCTCGACGGAATGACCACATTATCTAAAATAAAAGCCTTATATTTTACCTTAGCCGTTAGCCGACCGGAAAGAAAGTGAGTAAAACGTAATATAATAATCTGTCACAACCAATTTTATTTAATACTACATCTTTATATAATAAGTGTTCATTTTTTTATTCTTTTATATTTAACTTTGATTATAAATATTTTTATTTGTGTTATATTATATATAATATAAGATGAGAAATGTTCGAATGATACATAATTTTAAATGTATTTTATCAATACAATTTTTCATTAAGTATTATATAAGACAAACATAAATATGTATGGTCAGAGTTGCTGAACAAAAAAACTCTAAAAAGTCGGAGTCGCCTATAAAATGAATATTTGAATCATACAACACTCTATTCTTACGGCTCAAATATGACTACGTACGCTTCTTTCACAATGCAATGAGGACCCCGCCATCAAGATACCTAGGTAGAAAACTAAGAAAATTGTTGTAATGTGAACTCATAAACCCTCAACCGCATATATATATATATATATATATATATATATATATATATATATATATATATATATATATATATATATATATATATATATATATATATATATATATATATATATATATATATATATATATATATATATATATATATATATATATATATATATATATATATATATATATATATATATATATATATATATATATATGAAATAAAGGAAAGTAGAAAACTAATATTTTTCTTATTAAATGCTAGGCATAAAACAAAATCTATACGTGATATTTTAATGTTTATTACAGTTCACATGTATATTACTTGAAAATTTTAGTGCGTTGCTCACAGACTTAAAGTATTAAAAATCAAGTCCTTGTTAATACATAGAGCATGGAAAGCTAATGATGTAAAAAATCACAATCAAAGATGCTTATAGTAAAATCAAGAAACAAATTAAAGCTACAAAAAGTCAAAATAACAACTTAACAAACACAGTCTACTTTTAATAGGTAAGCAGATCCGCCATATTTATTACAAAAATTTGTTATGTATGATGTCTACAGTCTACACTCCAAAATGTTCCTGTCATAAGTTGCTTGTCAAAAATCATAACCAATGTGATCTACCATTTTATAATGAAAAACAATGAGTGTATTGGTTCAAAACTGAACCGAACCAAAAAAACGTACCGAATTAAAGACCAATTTTAAAAATAAAATGAAACAAAAACCGAAATGAATTAAATCGAGAAAAATCAAAACCGAATCTAAACCAAACCGAACCGAACCGAGACAAACTGAGCCGTAAGCTTATTTTCATGTTTTTAATCTGAAACTGAACCAAACAAACCGTAACCGACATAAATAGACAGTATCAAAACCAAACTGAAATTCTCGGTTTGGTTTCGATCAATTCGGTTCGGCTTGATTTATTGGTATGGTTCGGTTTTCTATTAAGTTTGCTCGACCCTAAGCGCATGTCACTTGGTCAGAAAGCATTGTAATCTTTCTGTCATTTGTATTTCTAGAATAAGCATTGTGATTGGCTGATAGCCACATGTATAAAATAAAGAAGCTATTGTGATCAAGGCTAATAACCTTGCTAGTTCTGAAAAGAAAGAAAATGTGTGAACAAAATCGTCTAGTTCTCGTAACCTAATTATGTTTCTAACCATCTCACAATTAACACGTACGTAAAATAGTATTATTTTTATTTTTCAGAAGTTTAGGCTTCTGCCTCTACATTTTCATATTCAAATAAAAAATACGATTCATTAAATCAATTAACACGTACGTAAAATAGTATTATTATTATTTTTCAGAAGTTTAGGCTTCTGCCTCTACATTTTCATATTCAAATAAAAAATACGATCCATTAAATCAATTAACACGTACGTAAAATAGTATTATTATTATTTTTCAGAAGTTTAGGCTTCTGCCTCTACATTTTCATATTCAAATAAAAAATACGATCCATTAAATCATAATGTTTTGTGCTTAAAGCAACCAAAAAGACATGTTGAAAATGGTGTAATATATAGCAACACCACTTTAAACAACTATAACCCTAACAAATAGCAAGTTACTAAGCTTGAACACACCCTTAATCTGAATGTGACCAAGGTATGATCAGCAAGTCGTAATCAGCAAACAGCCAAGCGATCATCAGCAAGTAGGTTGTGATCAGCAAACAGCCATTCGGAAGCGATCATATATAAGCAATCCCTTATCAGCAAACAGCCGTTCGCAAGCGATCATCAGCAAGAAAGATGTGATCAACAAACATTCATCAGCAAGATGCCATCACCAAAATGAGAGACATGGGCAAAGTAGCAATACTTTTCGTCAAAAAGGATGTCATAACTACTTGTGGTTATCCATTGAAAGAACAAACTAAATACTTGATCTTCTTAGCTTTGATTGACTACTTGTGGATATCGTCTTCTTACCTTCCCTACTCCGTAATAGCTAAAAAACATAAAAATTATATACATATATCCTCATACCAAGAGTCATACTGTTACCAAGAGTCATACCAGTTACCAAGAGTCATATCGTCTTCTTAGTTTCTTAAACCAGTTACCAAGAGTCATACTGTTGCATTGATATTTCGTTGTATAAAGGTCAGCCAATACCCATTGCCATCTAAAACATACAGAACAAACAAAAAAAAACATAAAAACAAAGATCTCATATATATATCTGTATAAGCATTAACTAATTCCAAAACATCGGACGATGACCATTATTATAGCTCTAACTTTCCACATTATTACCAAAAAGAATCGACATGAGAATATTTTGATTAATTCTATAGGTGATGGACATGTACCTGGCGTAACAGTAGCAGTAGCAGCAACAGCCATGACCGAAGGAGCCATATCATAATATCACTTATAATGTTTTAAATATAATTCTCAGTTTACAAAAGTTTTTATATGTATAATTTTGAGTGCGAGTACAGTGGGTTTACTATCACTTGAAGTGAAGTTTTTGTTAAGAAATGAAGGGCCATTACTTACATAATCATAATTTCTTAAGAAATAAGTGTGATTGAACTTAGCAGCATATGCTAAAGTCAATTACACTCACGTGTTAGTAACCATACCGCCAATAGATAGAGGGGCATTATGAAATGTATGTAGCAAAGTCAACAATGACGATATGAGAGATACATGCCTTGATCCCAACTTTCCTCAGCGCTCTTGCAATTCCCTTAAAGCGAGTGTCAACATTAGACATAACAGAATACGCCAATTACAATCATAAGGTATCCAAAATTATATACAGTAAAATGGACGAAAATATGCGATGAGGTGAATAGCATACATATTCCATGATGTTTCTTTTCGACAAATAGTCTGAAAGTGATTCCGTAGATGTATAATCTAATGTGCTGTAGAAAATATTTCAGGAAACAAAGTCAGATTTATATGCCTTTAGAACTAATTTAAAAAACAAAACCAGCAAGTTCACATGAATGTAGTGTACCTAATACTCAAAATTCTGATTACTAAATCGTCCAAGAAGCACTTAATTTGTTCTTCACCATCTGCAAACATATAATTCTCAATTATATCCCCAAAAGTATAAAGTTATTCTACCCATCATACATCTGAAATGTCTTGCTTACCTATGTTTGGGATAAGTTACCTCGTACGCATTCCCATCTATTTGGATTTTTTATTTATGACTGTTTATTACAAATCTGAATATTGGCCTATTTGCTAGAAGAAACATGATTTTGAATATTTTAATTGTTGATCGTATATGCAAGTTCATGTAGAATGATAAAATGGCTATTCTATCTTAGTGCGTTGGGTTGTGTGTGTGTCGGTGTGGTTGTTTGTATAGTAAAATATTCCACGTATGAGTAACATGTGGATTGTAACCTGATAAGTTTTTTGTTTTATAGAACCCATATATGCAGAGTATTCCACTGGAAAAAAGCCTGGTGGGAGTTCAAAAAGCACGATGAAGATGCTAAAATTGTATGTATAAGATGCTCACCTTACATAAAACCAATTTTACTGCATAATAAGGAGTTGAGATTATCGACGTTGATTCCCGATCTCTTTTCCGTAAAAGATTATTCTTATGCATCAATGCATTACCTGTTCACACAAAACCCATATCACAACACCAATTATAATAAAGTTATATTCAATTTCCGACAACTAAATGTAAATTATATTAAACTGTCTATATATTCCGTGAATTGTATTTACGTAGGCTTAGGCTGGCATTTTCACATGGACGTTCAAATGTCAAAACCAAGAAACACTATAATGTCGCAAACTATGAGGTTTTATTTTCATGTCCAAATCGTAATAGCAGCAAACTGCCAACTGACTCAAGCAAATAAGTTTAAATAATTTAGGTAAATCTTGCACTGTTTAATTAAATTGTCCTTGATATTATAAGATAAAATAAGACCCGTATGACCCTATTTCTTTATTGGAAGTGATGTCATCTTCCAGCATTTTCTCGGCCGTTTCTAGGTAAGTCAGCAGTATCGATCAAAGGCATGTAGATATTCTATTTAAAGTTGCACAACCATTTGAAGAGACCAAATAAACAGCGATAGCTTTTAAAACTGACGGAAAAAGTGTAGGAGAATGAAATAAAAAGAAAGCAGAATAATAAAAACCTTCAATCCTTACAGCTGATGAAGAAAGAACAATAAAATTAACATATATCCCCTAATAAACAATAAAAATATCAGCATATTCCACAACGATACTCCCTTCCTCACACAAGTTCTCATGCCCACGGCATATTGCCAAAGTATCATGTTAGTATTTGTAAAAAATTATCATATTAATTAGTTGTGGGTGGATTAACATACTTGGAGTCACCAACGATGGGCTTGTTAGCGTTTGGGAAACTAAATTACAACTTCATGATTTCGGTTCAAACCAACGATGGGCTGGTTAATCATATCTAGGACGCAGGATTAGGATGGTATTGAGTACATCTTACTTGAGAATCAACTTTTTTATGTGTGAATCCTAAGCTGCTCAGCAGCCCATCCAGCTGTTTCACAGAAACAACATGTAACAATGACTTAACAATTACACCCACTGAGTAACAAAAACTGAACTTCTAACAAAATCTTAACAATATCTTATATTAGCACTACAAAAATTTATATTTAACATTAGCCTCGATAAAAAAACGTGACAGTTTTGATAGCAAACAAATTTATTATAATTATGACGGATTTAAACAAATTTTGTGAGCCATTCATAACAGAAGAACCAGATTGTCTAAGAAAACTTCATAACTTATGGACCAAAGATGTGTTTGATGACTTTGTCAATTTGATACATTCAAAACTGACCCTTCCTGACCCCATTACCAAGCCCGCCAGACTCACCCTTTTTCCCAGCTCTGCTTGTATCCTTCATTAGTAATGTAAACTAACCTGAAATGATGAAAGTTGGTGGTCTTGGTGTACTATCTTTCCTTCTTTTAAGCTTTCGTACATAATTCTCACATCTAGCTCTAAAAAAAAGAAGATTAAGAAAAAATTAGGATTTAACCAAATGACTCTTTTCTTATTCCATTTTAATGGAAATAGAGCAGAATGTTGGCAACGTGATCTTTAGGTTTCCGAATGTACAGTTCAAAATCATCAACTTTGATATTTCCCTTGCAATCTTCGTTGCATTAAATAGGTCCTTGATTTTTATATACTATAACTTTGTATTCAACGCTGACACAAAATTTCTAGAATATAGTCTGATAAGATAGCCTAAATGACCAGAACCATTTTTAACAACCTTACACTCGGTGCAAAGCTAAGAGATAGAGTCGCCTATAAGAAGTAAACTTAATAAAGTTTGAACCACATATACTTACATGAGTTCATAAATTTGTTTTAGAATTTATTGATGATCACTGATTTCCCTGCTTGCACCAAGAAGAGTATGTTTGCCGACTTGCTTCAATCCCTCAATACTCTTGTAGCGGATGATGGACCCATATGACCCTGTAAATTTGAAAAACACATTGATCATGTAAGTACGATAGCAGATATCACAAAGTGGAAATTTGAAGGGGTGAAGAGGACCTTTGCAAAAATGTCTTCAAGGTTATCAATGAGTTTTTGTTGAGATAGATTTGACCATCATTAAGGGTATTTTTTTTTAAGATGGCTAATGATAAAAGCGTGAATCTTGCCGGCTCTAGCATGTATGGCAGAAACATAACAGGTCGATATAGCAGGAATGCATTGCGCAAAATTTAAACACGCCATTCTAACATGCACGTCTTTTGCATAGACCCTAGATAAAACCTGAAAGCAAAAGTCAGAACCAAATTAAGGACACAAATTTTTTTGATACATTGTAAAAAGTATATATTAAAGAAAATGAAACATATAGGTGCCACGACCGAGGCACAATTCGTTTAAGGCTGGTGCAACAGTCCAATGGTAAGAAGGAATGGCACCAATCACATTAAACAAAACCTGATAAAAATACACGGAATACGCAAATATCACACAAACATACATATAATTCAGTAGCATGTTGATTTTTCTGGTAAATTAGAAACGCAACTGAAAATATTCGAAGCCTCGGGAGGGGTAATATTGGATCCATGTGTAGAAAAAGGATTCGAACTAAAGTACGTCATCATGAAGTCATGTTTTCTTAGGGGTGATAGTATATATTCTTTCCATTATCTTTTGAAACAATGCAATAGGAAAAAAATCATAGTCTTTCAAGAAGAAAAGATATGATACCTAGATATGGCAATGAGAGCAGGTGAAGCAGACTATAAAACATGCCAAAACCTATCCCAATCAGTATGTGTGGCTTATTACTCCCAAGTGCAATTATACGATATACAGAGAGCACAAAAAGGTATCACATCAATATTTGCATGTGACAACATTGTTTTATGAACCTTGGAAAGCAGGGAAATCCCATGATTGGATATTAGTGCCTGCAACTACATACTTAATAGAAAGATAGGTCAATCTAAGCTAGCTTTTATATCTAATGCAAACTAAAGTTTTTGTTAGCATTAAAATAAGTTTGGAAAAAGAAAACGGTATAATCATAAATACTAAATTTAGGGGCAAGCACTCAGGGAAGTAACTGGCTTTCCTTCAAGAAGCTCCAAGCCAGTTTCAAAAAAACCTTGGCATAGTCCAAGCCAGTTCATGAGATAAAGCTGATGCAAGCCAACTTATGTCTTCCCAACTATTACATAGTACGTAGTTAACAATAATAAAACCTAATTTAACAAAATCGTTAGGTATATATAATACCTAGCTTGGCTACGAAGGGCGGCAAAGAAAGAATTATTAACAAAATCGATAAATGGATACAAACCTGCAGAATAAACCTAGAATAAACCTGGTTTCGGTGAATGGTTGAAGTGATTAGACAAATTAAGCAAGAAACTGGAGAATAAAGACGGTGGCTAGTGAATTGGTTGAAAGAAACTATAGATTTTGACTAAATCATAAACATATATCGTCATCTAAAAATATATGTTTGTGTATCCAATTTCGACTATTGAAGATAAGAATGAAGGGTTTATTTTTATTTTTTAACAGAATGAAGGGTTTATTCACCGTATAGAATTTGATTTTCGTATAATATATTTTTCAAAAACAATTTTAGGTAAACATTCTATGAAATTATATGTTCGCATGTTTCCTGGGTTTTTTGGTAAAGATTTATCCGGGTTTTTTTGGTAAAAATTCTATCCGACTAAACTTATATTCAGATTTTTTAAATAAAACTAAATATATATTTAGAAATTATATATTTAAACCTGTAAAGTTTCAACCGATTGTTGTTTTGATTGGATACAAAATGCAGTATTTTTGGTAAAAGGTTTATTTGGATATCTCGAACGAAAATAGAATAGTAATTTTTAGCCAATGGGATAATGCCACATAGGATATGACATGGCGCATATTATTTTCTTATGTCAAACTTAGCCCCATATATATATTATATATATATATATATATATATATATATATATATATATATATATATATATATATATATATATATATATATATATATATATTAAAATAACACTTCTCAGTCTGGCCTTGTCGGTAACTCGGGAATTCTTCAGCACCGTTATAGTCAAAATATTTTTAGACATTTTGTGAAAAATGTTTATAGTTAAAAGATTTTGAAATGTTTTATTCAAAACCTTGGTTTTAAAAATCTTTCGTTCTCTATAACGAGAGCTCTGGTACCAAACTGTAACACCCCCAAATTTATACAATTCAATACAGCGGAAGACTCGTTGGTGTTACGGGATAGCACATTACTCACATCATAGACAACACTTAAAAATGGCGTCGTTTAATAATAAAGCATTTCCATTCATAAATATCAAATTTACATAGGTCCCAAGTCATAGTCATTTCATAAAATTTTACAAAACATTTGAATGGAAATTATTATTTAAGTGCGGGCCATGAATTCTTGTTGTCTTCCCGAGAATTACCTTCAAGTACCTGAGATTAAACATGTTAAAAGAAAAGGTCAGCGATAATGCCGAGTGAATTCATAGAGTTTAATAAAACCATCAATATATCATCGGTATATAATTATTACCGAAAATCATTTTTGTACAAATCTTTATAATAGGCCATAAAATAGCCAAAGTCATTTTATTCAGATCCTTATCAAAATCATAATATAGGCTGTTGCCTTCAAAACCATTATACGAACCAATGTCGTAAAAACATCATACAATACGTTTTATAACGTTGTATAAAGTTAAATAAAAACCGTTATATGGATATGGTTATATAAAACAAAAACACGAACATAATATCAATAATAAGACCCTGTATTGCTAGTCAGGCAATGTATCGTAATTCAATGCATAAAGCAGTATTTCGTTAATTGGATTATTATAAGCCGCATGACATTGTTACCTTACTACAACAAACAACGGGTAGCTAGCCCGAAACTCATTTACCCATCTAAATTAGTGTGTCGTCACAATAATCACGCTTGTGTAAATCTTCTCATACATAAATTCGCTTACCAATCAACGGGTAGATCAACCGTCAAGGCGCGAACTTGGGTGATCGTCCCCAAATAGTAATATTATATGCATAAGCGTCTACGAAATCTCGGTAGTTCACAATTCATGCTAATGGGACTTTTAGTGACATAACCTAACTTTAATAATCCATTTCATTTCATCTATCGGGTCATTTAATCATTCATCGGGTCATACAATCATTCGGGTCCAAATCAATAAACAAACAATCGGGAAAACTAGTGTCCTATTTAATAAAAACTAACATGTTATCTCCCTCGCGGGTTTATAAAACATTTCATAAAAACATTTAAAAGAGTGCGAGGCTATGAACTCACGTTGATGTGGGAAGGCGGTTATCGGCGATTCGGATGTACGGTACGTGCTTCAATCACGGAAACCTAGACAAATAATACTCGTCTTAGACTCTTGTCCAATGACTTTATAAAATAACAATTATACATATGATGATTTTGTACATATGATTAAGATCAAGTGGGTTTATATATTCTTATTTACTCATTTTAGTGTTTATGTGTTGGTAACTTTTTACTAGTTTACTAGTTTTACCTATTTACATGTTTTTGGTCCAATAAGCCTATTATAAGTTCATTAACTTGTATTAATCTATTTTATACTTGTATTATCAGTATTTATACTTTACATGTTGAGCCCAAATGGGTTAAGCCCAATAAGTAATTTTTATAAGTGTTTAACTTATTTAGTTAAATTATTAGTCCAAATATGCTAACTTAGCTCGTTAATGTCCGTATGTCATATAGTTCGGGTTTTATCGGTTTTACTTGTATTAGGTACTTATACATCAGTATATGACTTTTAAAAACTTTACATTAGACGGGTTTGATCGTCTATGTTTTAATTGGCGAAAAACGTTAATTTTACGGTAATAGCCGAAAAAGTCGTAAAAATCATGTTTATAGTTTTTATAACTTATAAATCTTATTCAACAACCATTTTTATAAAGTGTCCATTTATTTAACCTTATACATATTTATTCAAATAAAATTTATAAGTTAGTGGGTTTTAATTCACATTTTATAGTATATTAGTTTGAGTGCTTATATAATACTATTAAACATTAATTCTTCAAAATCTGATTTTTAGTTTCATCTTCACCATTTTTATCATATCTTAAGTTCTATAAGGATATAGAAGCTCATTTTTGGATGGCATAAACTTCATATTATGTGATACAAATAAGTCAGCTATAGCTACTGCTCATTCCATGTCTAACTATCCTTAACAGTCCCTACAAAACAGACTATTCAGATTGGTACACTAATCTTGTTTTGATCATATCTCACTCATTTTGATGATTCCATTGCATGGCCAACTCTCACATGTGTATGACATATAACACTTACTGTAAATGGATTTCACCATGCAATTTTATCAGTTCATAACTTGGTTACTTACTGTTTTTATACAGCCAACAACTTAAGAAAGATTTTAGCCTTGTTTCTTATGGTTTTTCATCTTTTTAATCATATTTATCAACACTTGATCCCCACACAACATTTTTATCATCATATATTCATCATATACTCATCATATACATATAAAATAAGAAAGAAAATACATGATAGATCAAAAATAACAAGAGAATGGGAAGAACTATCTTTATACCACCAAGGTTGTGTAGTTTATGATCAAAGCTTGGATTTTGATGGAAGAACTTGTGATAGATCAACACCAATCTTTATGGCCACCAATACTTGTAAAATTAATGTAGAAATCAGCCCTTGAACATCACCAAATATTCTCCTTGGATGTTAAAATCACCACCAATCAATAGAGCTTGAAGAGGTTTCCATCATATGTGTGAATAACATAAGATTTTGTGGTTAAATTTTATCAAATGAGGGTGTTTGATGGTGGAAATGGGACAGAAATGGGGAGGATGAGAGAGTTTTGGAGAGTATTTTGCATGTGTAGCTAAGTGTAAATGGTATATGTGAAGTGGTTCTGTGGTTTTGTGTAAGTGTTAGCTTACATGTTAAGCTTAGCTAACGTGTGTTAGCTTATGAGTTACAAGGGTGCCACATCTTATGATGTGGTGTCCTCTTTTGGCCGTCCCTTTTGAGTGGGATGGGGCAAGATTTATCTTGTCTCATCCCACTAATTTATCGGTACTCTTCGATTCTAGTTTCCTTGATTTGCGTGCCCTCGGGTCGTTTTACGAAAAATGTTTTTATAAATTATGAATCAACGGCACAAAAGGAATCTAATAAAAATTGTCTCATCAAAAACAGAGTTCAAAAACGTAAATATGTAATCCTAAGGTTTCCGGTTTAGTCGTAAAGGAAGTTAAATTATAATCATAAGTCCTAATCTCTTCTCGTAAATTTGTGAGTTTATGAACCAACACAAATTTAAAATCTCAAAATAATATTCACGGATAAATTTATTTTCTGAAATGTCGGACTGTCACCAAAAACGGTGTATGTAAACGTAAGCACGTAACGTAGAATCCTCCGGTTTAGACGTAGTCGATGCTACTTCAAAACGTAAATCCAAATTTCTTCCTAAAAATAAGTGAGTTCATAATATAACATTAAAATAATGTTTTTAAATAATATTTGAGAATAAAATATCAACCATAAATTGACAGATTGTCACATCAAACACTAAGATCATTGCTCCAACGCCTAGTTCCTCTATTGTTCAAATACCTATTTTGAACAATTTCACTATCAAAAGTAACCACATACAAATGATTCGGGAAAACCGATTTGATGGAGAATCCCTATCCGATCCTCACCAACATGTATTCGATTCTTGAGATTAGTAGCCTTTTCCAATATGGTGAAAATCAAGAGGAAGCGATTAGCTTGAGGACATTTCCATTCTCATTAACCGGAGAAGCTAAGATTTGATTGAATGAATTAAATGAAGGAACACTTAATTCGTGGAACGAATTAAGAGAAGCTTTCATAAGCCGATTCTTTTCACCCGCATAGTTTAAAGGTCTCCTAAACGACATTCATAACTTTCACCAACTCAATGACGAGACTCTCGTTGAAGCTTGGCTCCGAATGAAACAAATGCTTCTCGCTTGTTATGGACATGATCTAACCACGAGAACGATAATTGAAACATTTTATCGTGGCTTAGACGATCCAACTTAAGTATCCCTTGACGCCGGAGGAATCTTCCTTTATAATACTCCGAACGAAGCTTTCCAAATCCTCGAGGACAAGGTCTTTCTCAAGCTCGATTATTCGAAGGATTCCTATGTCGAACCTTATCCTAAAACAGTTGTTTCCACCGGTGGAAATAACATCATCTCCGATCACACCGTGTTGATGGAGAAATTCGAAGCTCTCGCTAGGCTTATCGATTCCCAATTCCTAATCGTAAGGAATGAACTTAAAGATATGCGAGACGATCTTAGAAACGTTCACGGTCCAAGAACCACCATGAAGGATGACACGTCGATGTGTGAACCTCATGAAGTGAAGTATGTGCAAGAATATCACCGAGGATATCACGACCAAAATTCAAGGAATTCACATTCCTATCTTACCCTAAACCCGAACCGTCCCATTCCTCAATCTCGACCGCGAGATGTGATGACATACTCATCACAATATCACAAAAACCCGAAACCTCAACGGAGGAAATGATGAGAGAATTTATGTCTTGGTAAACGGAAGAAAATGAACGTGTCAAGAATAATTTGGTTGACTTGGAGTTTCAAATCAATCTAAACTTCCGGAACCATACAACCATAATCGAAGAATTGAAGACAAAAACCGATTGAGTCAAAAAGTTCATCCAACAAACCAAGTCCCTTCCTCAAATCACCAACACCAAACCAAGATACGATTTACCCTCTATCCGAAACGAGAGTGATAAGGGTGATGTTGTATTCATCGAGGAAGAAGAAGAACCTCTTCCAACCATGCCAAAAGCGAACTCCATCATTTCTAACTCACCTTTTCCCAAGGATTGCGCCGTGCATATCCCATACAAAAAGGAGAAGACGTTTGATTATGATGTAATGTCAATTCATGACACGGAGTTGAAATCAATGAATGGCGTTGGAAGTAGAAGAATGATAAAGAAGGACGACAATGATGTGCCGAAGAAGCCTTTCAAAGTTTGGACTATAAATAGAGAATTTCTTTGGTTCAATGATGATAATTATCAAAATCAATGGCACCCAACCAAAGTTCGCCATCTTAACCGTATTGTCAAAGAATCCTAACATCGAGGGGAAGAGTCTAGCTAACGACTCAATAATATATAAGCGCTTCTTGGGAGGCAACTCGTGCTTTAGTTGTTTGTGTGTTTTTATTTTGTGTGTTTTATAATAAATGCATACACCCCAAAAGTATTTTTCTAACTTGGAAAATCTTAAGTGTGAGGGGCTGTACTTTGCTAGTAGTGTTTTTATATATCTATGTGTGCTTGCGTGTTTGTTTGTTTGTTTTGTTTTGTGTGTTTTGTTTAAATAAATGTAGCAATAGGTAATGGAGGATGCATACATGGAGAAGGAATGAAGTATCAAGAATCGATTGATCTCACAAGCTTATGGTGTAGCATCTTGTCATATGGAGATCAATTGCAATTTCTTAGCCCGAGGAGTTTCGTTTCTCTTAGACTATTTATTTATTTCCTCACTTTTCATGCTTTGAAGTTTATTTTTAACGTTGGGTCCAATACAAAACTTAAGTGTGAGGAGAAATAAATGGGAACACGAAACCAAATTTTCAAAATATTAAATTTTTGGGCTAATAAAAATAAAAGAAGTATAAAAAATAATAAAAGAAAAAAAAGAGAGTTGTACACTTGTTTGCCCTTAGGATTTAAATGTTTTCACACGTTTGTTTGTAAATATATTTCAATAATAGTTCCCAAAAAAAAATATATATAAAAAAAAGTTTTAGTGAGATCACACTTGTGTGATATAAGTGTATATGCGTGACAAAGAGGCAACCTTAGGAATAAAACCCAAATAGATTTTTCTATTTTCCTTTTAGCTAGTTGCATCGATTAGCTAACCACCCATATTAACACTTTTGTTAGCACTCTCACTTAGTGCTAGATACCCTTATAAAACCCGTTGAGCCATTCTTTTCATTTTTGTTAAATCCACTAAAAAGAAAAAAAATACTTAACCTTAAACCTTTGCCTAACCCTTGTCAAAGTCTAAATGGTGGGTTGCTAGTTGCTTGTATGGTGGATCATTTTTTATGATTATTAGTTATGTCACACTTCGCAATGTGTGCGCCATTCCAACAAAGATGGAGGATGAATACTTCTTATTTGTAATTTTTTTGGTGTGTGCTCAAGCGAAGTGTGAGGGGAGCATGTGATGTATTTTAAAAAAAAGGAGGATGAGAAAAAAAAGAGAAAAAGAAAATAAGTCATCGAAAAAAAAAAGTAAAAAAAAAAGTTGATGATGACAAAAATAGCCAATGAGCTATATGTTTATGAAGATGAAGGAAGATGAAGTATATTTGGATATCGATTAGCCAGTGTGCTAAGACGTGATATATATTTGTGTTGATCGATATGTGTTGAATAAAGCTCGTAGCTATGATCATTTTTGGACTTGTGATTTGTTTAGTGACTAGCAACATGGGACTTAGACTTTTAACTTGTATATTCGTGATACACCTCTCATAAATTCCCATGTCTTATCCATACCCCATTAACCCTTAACCTTGTAACCCAAATAAAAGTCCTCTTTAGATGTGTACGCTTGGTTCTCACGCCATTTGGCTTAGTATTGTTTGTACTTGGTAGATTTGCATCTTATTTTTAAATAAACCATTTTCATGTACCATGTGGGAAGTTTTTCCTTTACTTGCTTGAGGACAAGAAAACTCTTAAGTGTGAGGGGGTTTGCAGCTTTAGCCATTTCTTATAAAAACAATTTTTTTTTTCAATTTTTCATATAATTAAAAAAAACAAAATCTTTTAGAACATAGGTATTTAGTTTCTAACTTTAATTTTCTTTATTTGCTTGAGGGCAAGCAATGTTTTTCTTCTCCTTGCTCGAGGACGAGCAAAACTTAAGTGTGAGGGGATTTGATAACGCTCAAATCCAACATGTTTTCTTGAGCATTATCCGTATATTTTGCATGGTTTTTGGTGATACTAACGAGCTATTTAGCTCATATATGTGTGAAGTTCTGTTTTGTGTTGTTAGTTAGCCACGGACAAAGAAAGAGAAGTAAAAAAGGAATAAACGACGATTCATGCATATACAAAGGAATCCCGACAAGTACAAGTCAATCAGCATGGAAGTTGCCACCAACATTTCTGAAGTTGCCACTGGCGGAATCAAAGTTGCCACCTACTTTTGTGTTGGAAGAAATTGTCTACATACATGCAACTTCTGTTGATCCCAAACATAGATCGATTTACCTTTGTGTAAACGAGAATGAATCAAGTTAAACACTTAGAAAAACTTTGTTGTATATGAAACAATCTAAGTATTATGTGGAATTTATACTTAGAACAAGAACACACAAACATAATAAACCAAACTTTCACTTTGATTGATGATTGAACTTGTGTACAATGAATGTGTAAAATGTATATAGAACTAAAATCTAAAGGCATCCTTTTATAGATTAAGGAACCTTGTACAAGAGTCTACGTATCAGCTTTTTTTAGATAAAGATAAACATAAGAAATACATTGTCGAACATATCTTTACTAGAAACATAAAACGTGTAGACTAAGTATTCTATCAGTGCTTGACTTCTTCTCATCAACGCTTGACTTCTTCTTGTTAACGCTTGATCTGACAACGCTTGATTTCTTCCTATCAACGTCCAATTTCCTCTTGTCAGCGTCTAAGTGTCTTGGCTTCGTTTTATTCCCAACAATCCTCCCTTAAACTTGATATCTACTCTAGTAATCAAGTTTCTGAATAAATAATAAGTGTGAAAACACTTATCCTTTTACCACTTAATTATAATAATAACCAAGCCAAAACGTGTATTTTATGTCGTAAATGTCGGTATTATGCGCGGTTTGTGTTTTCATTGTGTTTTAGGAACAAAAGATGAAAAAGGAAGAAAACACGGGCTTTCACGGGCTTTTTTCGAAGAAAAAGACAAAAACGAAGTCAAAAGATTAAGAGTGCAAAAAGAACGGAAGTCAAAGGCCTATTCTGAATATTTATCGAAGAAAAAGTCTAAAGACGGAAGTTTAACAAAGTCGAAGAACCAAGTCTAATAAAAGAAGAAGTTTAAAAGACGAGTTCATTTTATTACTCGACAAATCCCAAGACAAAGTCGAGAAAGACGAAGAAATTAAAAGACGAAAAGATAAGAGAAAAAAGGAAGCAACAACAACTCCCCCTCCTCCTATAAATAGTCTTCCATTCCTTCATTTTGGAGTGTTAGTCATTTTAGGAGTAGATTAGTTGAGGAGTAGGAATAGATTACTTTCTCTATCTAGATTTATTTCATGTTCTTAAGCGTTTCTTTCGAGTTTTCTTAATCTTTAATCTTTAATCCTGTACTTTTGAATCTTTAATCTTCATCTTATTTCAAGCTTTTTACAATCTCTCATTCTTCCTTTCTTGCTTATAAATATCTTGTTTTGTTTGATTAATCTTGAAGTATTGTTTAATCTTGATGTTTATTCGATAAAAGTTCTTATTTTTCCATTGTTCTTATCATTGTCATGCAATTGATGTTCTTTCCTTGTTGTGTTTTTAGCTTATTTCTTGTTTAGCTTATTTTCTTTTAAGTGTTTTCAAAAGTTTAATCTTTTTAAAGTTTATTTTATAAATTTTGTTTATTTAGTGTTTTGAATGTTTTTAAATTTGAGCTTATTTAGCTTTTCTCTTTATTGTTTTAATTAAGTTTTTGGTAATTGCTTATTATTAAAGTGCTTATTTGGTTTTGCTTATTTGCCTCTTGTATACCATCGTAATTTTCTTATGGGTTTACTTGTTCCGATCTAGTTTCGTGATCGCATCAACCCCGGGGGT
Organism: Glebionis coronaria; assembly: GCA_025667525.1. NCBI lineage: Eukaryota > Viridiplantae > Streptophyta > Magnoliopsida > Asterales > Asteraceae > Glebionis > Glebionis coronaria. Next base: position 281,668,452 of record CM046882.1, on the reverse strand, counting down.
TTCTACTTGCGATCCAAACTAAGATCACTGAGTAAGATCACTCATTAAGATCACTGAGTAAGATCACTCATTAAGATCACTGACTAAGATCATTGAGTAAGATCACTGAGTGCGATCACTGAGTGCGATCACTGAGTGCGATCACTAAGTGCGATCACTAAGTGCGATCACTGAGTGCGATCGGGAGTGCGATCCGGGAGTGCGATGGGGAGTGCGATCCAAAGTGCGATGGGGAGTGCGATCGAGAGTGCGATGGGGAGTGCGATCGAGAATGCGATGGGGAGTGCGATCCAGAGTGCGATCGGGAGTGCGATCGTATTGCATTTTTCAGTTTTTATTTCCTGTTTTTATTTTTTAATTCTAATTTAAATTTTCCAGCCATTTTTACTTAGTGTTATTTTAAAAATTTTTTGTCTTAGTTTTATTTTTAAGGTTTCAAATTTTACTTTTTATCGAGTTTGAAAATTTCGTCATTTACTTTAAAGTTTGCATTTTTATTTTACTCAACGACAACTCTTTCTTTTATCCACCAAAGACGACTGAGTCACACAATCAACCGGAGATCAATTCGATTAGACGCCGAGAACAACGAACTTTTAACCTAGCAAAAGCCTACTTTCAAATGGCGCTGCTGCCGGCTCTTTTCGTGAAGATTAACGGTTTTTTGTGAGAGACGCGTTGGATTTTGGGATCCGTTCACCTTTGAACGTTATTTTTCTTGCCAAAAATTTTCAAAAATCCTAAAAAATAAAAAATTTCAAAAATCCTAAAAACAATTAAAAAATCATAAAAAACATTTCTTTTTTGAAAGTTTGGCACCAAAAATATTCTTCTTGCTTATCTATTGTTCTTAATGAATTCGTATGTTGCTTGTGCTGCAGGGTGTGGAAGACCATTGTATGACTTTCAAACATGTCAATGGTGTACATGTGAGCGGTGTGGAAATGATATCGACAATACACAATTTGGATTTTGTCCCTCGTGTAATTCGATTAACTCATCCTTTGCTTCTAATGTACTTACTCCACCCTCTTGCATATATTGTGGAAGCGATTCTCATTGGCATGTTTCGTGTCCAATTCGATACCCGTCTCATGACGAGCAAGAACTGGGTTACAATTATGACAATTGTAATAGCTATCTACAAGAAGCACCGGGTTTTCCTCAATACCCGTATTGCAACAATTGTGGGGGCCCTCACGATAACTTTTCTTGTCAACCAATGAATTATTATGAGCCAAATCCGTTTTCTAATTCTTTTCAACCGATGATTTATGATGGACCACATCCGTGCTATAATTCTGGTTTTCATAATTTTGAGCCCCCACAATACACCCTCGATCATCAACCTTCTTTGAATCCGAATGACGAAACACACGCCCTTATTTTGCAACTTCAAGAAGCCGTAGCTCAACTAAAAGAAGAAAGGGAGAAGGAAAAGCGACAACAACAAGAGCAAGTATCTAATCTTAGTGATTATACTCCTCCTGTTGTGCGTCCATACTACTACTATGATGATGACGAAGATGATATCTATGATCTCAACCCATCTTCTGAGATTACTACTCCTACTCTTGATATCCCTAATGCGTCTAAGGATAGTGATACACCGAGTGAGATTAGTGATTTTGGTCTTGATAAATTCTTTGATGAGGTTTGTGATGCACCAAATTTATGTGGAGCCTACGGTCGAGGTCGCTCTTAATGATGATTTTTCTCCATGCTATAAGAATTTCACTTTTAAAATTTCTCCTTCTCCTTCGGGCGATGACGACGATGTTGATTTATTCTCTCTGACTTACAAGAAGTTCACCACTAAACTTGGTCTTGTAGATGAGGTGGAAGACGTTATTCTTCGCGAAAAATTACTGAAAGCTCATCTTCTTATTCCTAACATTGAAGCGTTGAATTATGTTCCTATTTTCGAGTCTTTACCTCCGTCTATTACTTCAGTTGAGAATAATGATACAACTATGGAGGAAATCGACATTCTCTCAATACCTCCGGGTATTGATGATGATGACACGGAGGGGGATATTATTTTTGATAATTTGCTGCATGAAGATATTGTCCCAAGTCTCCCTCACGAGCACCTTTTATCCCAACCTTTAGACACCATTACCGAGGATGAGTGCTTTGACCCAACATGTGACATTGACCATTTTATGATTGATAACCTTACGGCTTTGCCGCTTTCTGAACATCAATTGTCTTTGGGGGATGACAATTTGCTTACTTTACCCACCCCACCTACCGTGGATCATGATTTCACATACTTTTCGTATGTTAAAAAGACTTTTCTACCCTTCAAGACTTATCCTCCGGCCTCTCCTTCATTGATGTCCTCCGGGACCGAGGACAAGGTCTTTGATCGCGGTATTAAATTCGAGGTTTCCCCATGGACCATCTAATTCGGGGTCGAGTCAGGCTCGTGACTCGGTTAAAAAAACAAGCGCTTTTTGGGAGGCAACCCGATTATCTATCTATCTTTATCTGTTTTTATAATAAGTGTAGGGGGAGACCCTTGTATGTGTTTGTTCTTTTCTTTCTGATCAAGTGCAAGGATTCTAGCTATCAAAGATCCATTATTGATGACTTTTGACGACCCGTGATTTCGTGTTCCCGTCTTCCCGGTTCTATCCTAAAGTCTTTTGATTCATTATTTTATCATTTATGATTGAAATAGGAATCACTTTAGTTGTCTCTTCCTTAGCAAGATTTAAACAAAGTTCACAATGTCCTAAGTGTAGGGGAGGTTACTTCCACATTCTTAAACATTGAGGACAATATTTATATTAAGTGTAGGGGGGACTTCTATCGAAGTTAAGTGGTCTTTTCCTTGTATTTGTCCTCATTTTAACCGGAAAATTAATTTTTCGACATTTTTCAAAATTTTTGATCTATTTTGGCCTTGTAGTTTTTCCTTTGTTATAGTTATTTTATTTTGTTGCTAGAATAAATTTTAATAAAGTGGTTTTAATTTTTAAACGTTGTGAATCTTTTGACTCAACCGGAGTTTACTTATCTAAGTTTACTCTAGCTAGTATCCTTAACGTGTTTAAGTCAAGTTTTGCTAGGCTTTTATATAGGGAACTTTAAAACGTGAAAGTCTTAACTATTACGGGTTAAGAACAAGAACTTTTCGCAAGTTCCTATAATTGATCCTAGAAATTCGTTTATCAAGGGAACTTTAAAATGCGAATTCTAAACTTGAAATAGTCTAGGAATTTGCAAGATCCTATAGATGACTTGAAAACCTAAAAAATTGATTTAATAGGCTAAGCATCCACGAGTCTCATTCCTTGAGATTTTAAATTGTGGAGAACTAGAGATAATAGAGTCAATTATAAGTTTGGTATTCTTTCATAAATTTATGTGAGTTAATTATGAGCTTTTTCTCCCATTGCTTGCTAATAAATTTAATTGCAATAAATAAGGTTGTACGATTTGAAAAGTTACTTTGCTTCTAGCACAAGATCGTATAAAAGTTGCTCGGTATTGATTAGAGTTCATAGCCAAGGCATAACTTATTGAAGCGGGATGCGAAGATTGGCGAGTCCGAAAAGGCCCTAACAAGGCATGAGGGCTACATTTTGTTGCTAAAGATCCCAAGTGATGTGAAGAATCATTTATCAAAAATCAATATGAAAGGATCGAGACACACGAAGAAAAGCAAATACTCCCGTAAAGATCATAGAGAAGTCTATCCAAAAAGGCCCTAACAAGGTATGAGGATAAATAGATCCAAGTCCTAAAAGGAGGCGGATCGTTGTATATCAAAATCACAAATGAAGATTGGAGAAAAATGAAGAAGTCGTGGTCCAAATATGAAGAATCTCTCAAAAAGTTCAAGTGGAGAAATTCCTATTATGAAGAGAAGACCATTATTTCATGAACGTCTCTCAAGATTTGAAGTATGAAGACCATTATTCCTTGCTCGATGACGAGCAAAACTTAAGTGTGAGGGAATTTGATAACGCTCAAATCCAACATGTTATCTTGAGCATTATCCGTATATCTTGCATGGTTTTTGGTTATTCTAACGAGCTATTTAGCTCATATATGTGTGAAGTTGTGTTTTGTGTTGTTAGTTAGCCACGAACAAGGAAAGAGAAGAAAAGAAAGAATAAACGACGATTCATGCATATAAGAAGGAATCCCGACAAGTACAAGTCAATCGACATGGAAGTTGCCACCAACATTTCTGAAGTTTCCACTGGCGGAATCAAAGTTCCACCTACTTTTGTGTTGGAAGAAATTGTCTACATACATGCAACTTCTGTTGATCCCAAACTTCGATTGATTTAGCTTTTTGTAAACGAGAATGAATCAAGTTAAACACTTAGAGAAACTTTGTTGTATATTAAACAATCTAAGTATTATGCGGAATTAATACTTAGAACAAGAACACCCAAACACAATAAACTAAACTTTCACTTTGATTGATGATTGAACTCGTGTACAATGAAAGTGTAAAACGTATATAGAACTAAAACCTAAAGGCCTCCTTTTATAGATTAAGGAACCTTGTACAAGAGTCTACGTATCAGCTTTTTTTAGGTAAAGATAAACATAAGAAATACATTGTCGAACATATCTTAACTAGAAACATAAAACTTGTAGACTAAGTATTCTATCAGTGATTGACTTCTTCTCATCAACGCTTGACATCTTCTTGTAAACGCTTGATCTGACAACGCTTGATTTCTTCCTATCAACGTCCAATTTCCTCTTGTCAGCGTCTAAGTGTCTTGGCTTCATTTTATTCCCAACAATCCTCCCCTAAACTTGATATCTACTCTAGTAATCAAGTTTCTGAGTAAATAATAAGTGTGAAAACACTTATCCTTTTACCACTTAATTATAATAATAACCAAGCCAAAACGTGTATTTTATGTCGTAAATGTCGGAATTATGCGTGGTTTGTGTTTTTATTGTGTTTTAGGACCAAAAGATGAAAAAGGAAGAAAACACGGGCTTTCACGGGCTTTTATCGAAGAAAAAGACAATAGACGAAGTCAAAAGATTAATAGTGCAAAAGGAACGGAAGTCAAAGGCCTATTCTGAAGATTTATCGAAGAAAAAGTCTAAAGACGGAAGTTTAACAAAGTTGAAGAACCAAGTCTAATAAAAGAAGAAGTTTAAAAGACGAGTTCATTTTATTACTCGACAAAACCCAAGACAAAGTCGAGAAAGACGAAGAAATTAAAAGACGAAAAGATAAGAGAAAAAAGGAAGCAACAACAACTCCCCCTCCTCCTATAAATAGTCTTCCATTCCTTCATTTTGGAGTGTTAGTCATTTTAGGAGTAGATTAGTTTACGAGTGGGAATAGATTAATTTCTCTCTCTAGATTTATTTCATGTTCTTAAGCTTTTCTTTCAAGTTTTCTTAATCTTTAAGCTTTAATCTTGTACTTTTGAATCTTTAATCTTCATCTTATTTCAAGATTTTTACAATCTTTCATTCTTCCTTTCTTTCTTTTAAATATGTTGTTTTGGTTGATTAATCTTGAAGCTTTGTTTAATCTTGATGTTTATTTGATAAAATTTCTTATTTTTCTATTGTTCTTATCATTGTCATGCAATTGATGTTCTTTCCTTGTTGTGTTTTTAGTTTATTTCTTGTTTAGCTTATTTTCTCTTAAGTGTTTTCAAAAGTTTAATCTTTTTAAAGTTTATTTTATAAATTTTGTTTATTTAGTGTTTTGAAATTTTTTAAATTAGAGCTTATTTAGCTTTTCTATTTATTGTTTTAATTAAGTTTTTGGTAATTGCTTATTATTAAAGTGCTTATTTGGTTTTGCTTATTTGCCTCTTGTATACCATCGTAATTTTCGTAAGGGTTTAATTGTTCCGATCTAGTTTCGTGATCGCATCAACCCCGGGGGTTTCTTCTTGCGATCCAAACTAAGATCACTGAGTAAGATCACTCATTAAGATCACTGAGTAAAATCACTCATTAAGATCAGTGAGTAAGATCACTGAGTAAGATCACTGAGTGTGACCACTGAGTGCGATCACTGAGTGCGATCACTGAGTGCGATCACTGAGTGCGATCACTGAGTGCGATCGGGAGTGCGATCGGGAGTGCGATCCAAAGTGCGATGGGGAGTGCAATCGAGAGTGCGATAGGGAGTGCGATCCAGAGTGCGATGGGGAGTGCGATCGAGAGTGCGATGGGGAGTGCGATCGGGAGTGCGATCGGATTGCATTTTTCAGTTTTTATTTTAAACTAAAATTTAACTTTTCTCGCTATTTTTACTTAGTGTTATTTTAAAATTGTTTTGTCTTAGTTTTTTTTTTAAGGTTTCAAATTTTACTTTTTGTCGAGTTTTAAAATTTCGTCATTTACTTTAAAGTTTGCATTTTTATTTTACTCAACGACAACTCTTTCTTTTATCCACCAAAGACGACTGAGTCACACAATCAACTGGAGATCAATTCGATTAGACGCCGAGAACAACGAACTTTAAACCTAGCAAAACCCTATTTTCAATAAATTACTAAGTACAAGGAGGATTCTTACAAATACAAATCACTTTTTTATTAGGAAATAAATAAACCTAATTAGATCTTTGCCAACATCACTTGTGTAATCCATCTCTAGCTGTGTTGACATCATTTTCTTCAAAACTTCCTTGGACATAGGATATTCAACATCCACAAGAAGATATACAGAAAACTTTGTAGTACTCAAATTATAAACACCAGCTGCTGAATGTAGACGCCACTAAAGTCCACTGATATCATCAAGATCCTTCCATACTGGCTCTTCATCATTTGGCTCACACATTCTCATGAATGTGGACCAAATCTTTATTCCATTGACTAAAGTAGGTGCTTCAGCCTCATACTTGGCCTTCATCAATCCCTAAAGATCTGCCAAGTCTTCCCTATCCAGGCATGCAAACAAAGAGATAAGAGTAGTAAAAGTATGTACCTCCTTCCCATATATGCCAATAATCCAAAACCCACTTGCATCCTCTTCATAATGAATTATAGGGTTTCTGGAATCATGAGGTAATACGTCTACCATATGTGAAGCTTCCAAAGGTGAGATTTTAATACTCCTTCTAATAACTGCTTTACTAGGGTTCACTCTATCCAAATTTTGTGGGAACTCAATTGGAACTCCCTTCTTCGAAGGCCTTGGTGCAATTAAAGCATGTTGGATCTGCATCTCTTCTGCAAGTTCTTCCTTTCTTTCATCTGAAAGAAGTCTGATAGTGTTCTGCTCTTGAACACTTGCCACTATATGATAAGCCCTAAACTCCAACTCATCAAAGGACAAACCCTGAAACTTCTGAAAAATCCAACCTCCTTGATGACATCTGAGAAGCATGTAGTAGAGCTCCCTTCTATCCTTTTGAGACTACGAAAGAACCTTGCTAGCCTTATACTTCAGAATCACCTTGCAATCTCTTTGAACTCTTAGTAGAATCTCCAAACCCCAAATTTGATCTGAAATTGTCATGTCTGGATTCTACATTACCTTATTCTCCCATGCAAAGTACATCTGAGCTACTTCAGGCATCTCATAATCTATCTGATTTTTCAACTCTGCAAGCCTTTCCTTAGCCAACTCATCACCATATTCAAGCCTTTACGGATCTTCAATGATCATCACACTTGAATCAGTACTCTCATCATCACTGCCTTCCTTATTACTCTCAGAAGTAGCCACAAATGGTGACTCAATAGCAGCAATCTTCTTCTCTTTTTCCTCAAGTTGTGCAGCCAACATAGAATCAAACTTCACTTGGGCTGCATCCTTAGGAACTATTGTTTCTACCATAATCCCTTTAACTTTATCTAATACATCAATGGTGGGTAAAGAAATTGATGGTACCTGTGTAGATACATCCTTGATGATAGCTGATGACTGGGATACATCAACCACACCTGCAAGTCTATCAGCGTCCAAAACCTGCTTGTCAACGCTCAACTTACTCTTGTAAGTGCATGGCTTTGTAAACTGCTCCAACATCTCAGTAAAAGATAAATTTAAATTTGTAGGGGTAACCAATGAATCATCAAAACCTGGTTGCCTCTTCAAATCTGTTAGAGCTTCAGTTATACCCAAAGATTCTCCTTCATGTAAGCCTTTGTCACTCACATGTATCTGCTCATCCTCCCCTCTGGAAGAATCCTCCACTCCATGCCTAGGGTTAGCTCCTTCCAAAATAACAATCCTCTCCCTCAATTACTTGAGTTCAAGGCCTTGTGTGTTAACAGTATGTACAAGGTCTGCATTTTGCGTTTGCAAGCTAATGCAGACAGCCATCAATTCCAATAATGTGTAAGGTTCTAATATGTCCTCCTCTAGAATAGGAATTTGACCTCCCAAAGTAGATTCATGGGGCATTGATGGGGTGTTAATGATGTTAGGACTGGCTTGGCCTGCATCTAAGCTAGAACCAATAGTCCCAGCCCCACCCATGTCACCAACCACACATGTGGTGGTGGTTCTCTCTGGAACATGGCTAGGACCACTAGAGGAGAACACTCCAGCAGTCATTTGGCGTTTTACCAACCTAAATTCAGGGGGTGTAGAAGATGATGTGGATTGAGTGTATATTTGAAGGTTAAGAGGTGTTTGGGTTTGTTGTAAAAGGGTGTTAGCTTTTGGATTTGAAGTGTCAACGACAACATTTAACGTGTCAGTGTTGAAAGGTTCTTGGTCAACTTCCATTTGCTAGGGTGATGGTGGTTATTTAGGCAATGGGCCTGGTTGTGGGGCTGGTTGAGGTTGTGCAGCTGCAATAACAGCAAGCATGGCTTGGTTGAGGGTAAGTCTCTATGAGGTGGTGAATTCATCTTCCCAAAAATTGCTTTCTTTTGAACAGGGATCGTATAAAAATCATTGTGATCCCTATTGCAGTATCTTTGTAAATCAAACACAATTTGTAAAAACCGTGGGTAAGCAAGAGTCATCTTGCTACCCTTGTTATGACACATGCCATCAAAAATCAGTTTTAAAAAACTATATTTTTGCCCAGTAACAATACACACAATAGCACTTCCAATTGAACGGTTGATTTCATTATGTGCAGTACATTTGGGACTCAAACATTGAAGAATGACATGTATCAAGTACTTCCAAGCAGGGGGAAATTCTTGTTTTGTATATTTGTTTAAATGTCCATCTTCTGGCAAAGGATAACCCAAAGCTTGGAGTCATTGTTCTAGCTCTCCAATGGGTAGGGTGGTTATACCATCTGCATCATTAATATGCAAAGCTTGGCGAACCAAAGCTTCACAAACCACCCATGGAAGCCCATGGACAATAGCAGTCAATGTAGTCACATTATTAACTGTTGAGGAAGTGACTGTATTCCAAAACTATTTAATATGTGTGACAGGGATAAGAGGAGCACGAGAAAGTGCATACCCTATGGGGGATGCATTCAAATACTCCACCATCTGAGTATATTGGGGAAACAAAGCATTATCAGCTTCTAAATAAGCAACCATGTTATGCTGACTTCTGAACCCCAATTCCAAATCTCTTTGTTTAAACTTAGGCGCCATTGATGTAGAAAGCTGTGATAAAAATTATGAAAGCTGAAGGTTTGAGAAAATTTAGTTAGACAAGAATAAGCAGTTACCCTGTTTACAAGAAACGAGCCAAATATATAGGAGAGGTGAAAACATGTGATTGGTCAAAGCATGAGGCAGTTATATTTAAAATATAATGATGAAAATCTTGAAAAAGATATAACTTATCTCTTGCATTAATAAAAAGTTACCAACTCCTAAAATTACGGCCCATATTTTCGTCAAAAATAACAACTGGGTAGGACCATATGTCTATCAACGGTAAAAAATAACTTATCAGCGCCCAACGGCTATATTCTTGTCAATGTTGGATTTTGCCATGTCAACGTCAAAATTGGTCTTAACAACGCATGGAAAGAAAACTGTCAGCGTCCAAAAATAAAAATAATTTAAAAGAAAAAGGACCTTAACAAAGTAATTTATCCTAGTGAAGATAACTTATAGACTGAAAATCACCATAGGGTGGCAAGCACTGTCCAATCATGCACACTTGCTTAAGCAAGATAGACATAATTGTCCTCAAGTGTCCCTTGCAAACCAAAGTTCTTAACAATGAATTTATCTTATAAAATCCTTTGTAACTTCCCAGGTAAGCCCAATAAAAATCATACCCAAGTCTCCTAACAGACCACATCCAATTCTAGGTCAAAAAGTCTTGGCAGCGTACAAAGTATATCAACTTTGCATGCTACAGTGCCTCACGATTTAGTAAACTAACTCATACTCACCAGTGGACACAATCTAGAATTGTGATAAGAGTATTATATGAATACCCAAAAAGTCCTATAGGGTTCCTAACCTCCCCTTAAAATATGATATACAAGTTGCCAAACATAACATATGAAATAAAAATTTATCTCAAGATAGGAATGTAAACATTCCAACTATCATCCATAAACTTGAACATACTCCAAGAAAGCTACAAAGATCCATAAGCAACTCTGTATCCATTTGTACAATGCTCATAATGCCTGCATAATTAGATCAAAAACCACAAAACTAACATGTTGCTGTCAACGTCCATTTTAACACTTATTAGCATTAAAATAACCTTTGTCAGCGTTAGAAAAATAAAGTGGAAAACCTAATTTTATACAAAGACCAATGATAGTGCCTATCCTGTACATACTTTTAGAATAAGTCCCAAAAACACATATTAAGTAAGATCGATCATTCAAATACTTGTTACCAAGTATTGAAATCTCCCAGCATCAAAAGGTTTAGTTAATAAATCTACCACATTTTCTTCTGTGTCAACCCTATCTGGTTGTATTAAACCTTTTTCAAAACAATATCTTATAATATGATGTCTAATTTCTATGTGTTTTGTTTTAGAATGATGTACATGATTCTTAATAATGCATAAAGTGTTAGGACCATTGTAATAGTTATATGTAATAGGTAGACTAGGAGGTATGTAGTTCCTCCTGGTCCTAGTCGTAGTAGGAGCAAGTTCTGCTCCTGGTCCTAGTCGAAGTCAAACGTTATTATTTACTTAATATTCTGTTAGGATATGCATGAGATATGTTAGGAAAGGATATGCATATCAGTTTTATACGTTTTCTTTAATGATGTATTAGGGTTTCCTTGTAGTATAAAAGGAACCTTAGGCAGAAGGGTTAGACACACCTTCACCAAACGTAGTTCTAGTCATTATCAATATTAGAAATCCTTAGAGAGGATCAAGTCTTTATAGTTATTCTGTTCTTCTTAATTATATTTATATTCTACATTCATATTGTGTATAGAGTCTCTTTGTGATTTGACTTGTGATTACAGAAGTCATTCACCGGTCCTGACAGGCTGCAAGATCTACATCTAGTAGATCCAACAAGTGGTATCAGAGCCTGGAGGGGTCTCTATACAAGAAGAATCAAGTTTTCTTATTTCTGACAATTTGTTTATCATTCTGCCTCAACTTCTACTCAAACAGGAGAAGACAGCACTCCTAAAATTGTGCAACCTCAGCAGATCCTGGCTACGGTCTCTAACACGAATGGAAAATTCCCTCTTCTGAAGAAGGGTGAATATGATAACTGGGCAATGAAGATGGAATGGTGGATCACCAACACTGATCAAGATCTTTGGAAGATCATTCTGAATGGGAACAGCAGGAAGCTTACTGGACGAGACAAGAACGGTAATATTACTCTTCTTGACCCTAAATCTCATGAGGAAATCATAGCTATTCAGAAGGAGGTAAAAGCAAAAACGATTTTGCTTCAATCTCTTCCTGAAGATCACGTGGGTGACTTCTACCATTTGGATGATGCCAGAGAGATCTGGAATGGAATAAAAGCAAGGTTCGGCGGGAATGAGGAGTCAAAGAAAATGCGAAGGTCCATGCTGAGAGATGAATTTACCGAATTCAAAATCTCAGAAACTGAAGGTCTAAATCAAGGGTATGATAGGTTCCAGAAGATTTTGAGCCAATTGAATCAACTTCGGTCAAAGCCTGATGATGGTGACATTAATGCAAGGTTTCTTAAAGCCTTACCCTACTCATGGAATCAGGTGGTGATCTCTCTCAAAGCCAAAGGTGGGCTTGATTATCTCACTTTTGATGATCTGTTTCATAGGCTCAGAACTTTCGAACCTCATGTAAGAGGATTTCCAAGTGACTCTTTTCCCACTCCTGCTAACTCAGCCTTTGTGAGTTCTATGGCATCTAGTCCCATGTCATATGCTAGTAGCCCTAGCAATACTGTCTCCTCTCAGCATACTGTTCAGCATACTTCTGCTCCTGATCCTACTGCCAAGTCTGGTAGTATGGTAGAAGCTGTACTTCATTCATTTGTTGCTGATGTTAATGCTGAACAACAACTTGCTTTTGATGACTTCAAACAGGTCGATAAACTTGACCTGGATTAGATGGATCTTAAATGGCAGATGGCCATGCTTACTCTTAGGGTTCACAAGTTTGAGAAGAAAGCAGGAAGGAAATTTAATTACAACCCTCAGGAGCCAGCAAGATTCGATAGAAGCAAGGTGTGATGCTATAACTGCCAGCAACAGGGTCACTTTGCAAGGGAGTGCCCTAGCAAGAATGATCAGGAGAAGAGCAGGTACTCCGCTTTCAAGGTTCAGGAGATAAAAGATGACAAGAAGGCATTGGTATCTGTTGATTCTATGGTCAACTGGAATGATCATCAGGCTTCTACCCTAGAATCAGTTGTGTCCTCGACTGACGTGTTTGCAATGATTGCTGGGAATCTCTCTGATGTAGAAGAAGCAGACGAGTTTGCTCTTATGGGCATCTCACCTCAGGTACAACATTGTCCTCTTGGTTGTCATGATAAATACTCAGAATTGTTGTCCCAATTTAATGAAGTAAATGATCAAAATGATAAGTATTTTTTAGAGGTTCAAGCCTATAAGGCTTCATTAAAAACATTGGAACAACAAAAGAGGTGGTTACAAGATACACAACGTGTGTATGAGGATAAAATCAGGATACTAAGCATTGATTTAGAAAACACTACAAATATGCTTAAATATACAGAAACTGAAAGAGATGCTAGTATCAAAGAAAAAGAGGAGATGCAAGCTAAGTTAGATGCTACAATGCTAAGATTTGACAAATGGCAAAAGGCACCTAAAATCTTTCGAAATTAATTGATAATAGCATGTCTGGCAGAACTAAAAGAGGCTTAGGATTTGAAAAATATATTGATTCAAAAGATGTATTTGATTTATCTTTCTCAAGTGTCTTTGATGCCGACAAAGAGGATGAGGGCAAACCTAGTTACAATAGGTTTAAACCAGCAGCAGAAATGCATGTTGTCCCTCCTCCTCTTACTGGAACTTTTATGCCCACTTCATGGCATAATGACTCGGATGGATCACAGATGCTTGAGTCCCTAACTAGTTCTACTAATACTAATGACTTTGTCTCATGTACTTTCAGTGACAAAGCCGGTGACTCTGCATCTAATGGTTCAAGTGACGAGTCAAGACCTACAAGTTCCAAGTCGAATGAACATGCTGCTACTGGTGCTAGGAAGTGTGAAGAAAAAGTTGCTGTCAAGTCAAGTGTGTCTGGTCCTTGTTTATTGAGTCCTAGGAAGAATGTTTTTCCTAGAAATATGTGTAATAAAGTAGGCAGTATGAAACAATCTCATTCTAATAAAAGGTCTTTCAAAACATGTTTTGTTTGTGGCAGTTCCTTTCATTTAATTAAAGATTGTGATTATTATGACACACATGCATCGGTTAATCATGCTTTTCCTACTCCTGGTTCACCAGGAGCTGCTTCATATGCTTCTAGAAGACTTAATCCTAGTGCTCCAATGTTTAATACTTCTAGAGTATCCTCTCCTTTCGCGTCTGATTATTGGAGAGATAGTGGATTCCAAACAACCAGTAATTATTTTCAACATTTTAATCCAATCTATCCGCATAATTTAGACCACACGTATTTTGGTTTGGGAAATTTGGGAACTGCTGTTAAGCCCTCAGCAGGTTGTTCTTGGTCAAATAATAATACCCATATGATGCATAGACAACCAAGGAACAATGGTGGATCTCATCAATCTTCTTGGCACTCATCTAATGATCCACAAGGCAAGCTCAAACCTGAAAAGGTTTGGGTCCCCTTAAGACACTAACTTTTGCATTTTTATTATCTTGTTGTTGTAGGTTACTCCATACCAGGATCCTAGTCTAGGCATTGTTGATAGTGGTTGCTCCAGGAGCATGACTGGCAATAAAAGTCTTCTCTCTAACTTTGTACCATTTCATGGAGGCAAGGTCTATTTTGGTGGAGGTGAAGGCAGAATCACTGGCAAAGGAACGATAAAGACTCCAAATCTTAATTTTTAGCAGGTCTACTATGTGGAAGCACTTCAACATTTCAACTTGATATCGGTCTCTCAGATTTGTGACAAGAAGCAGTTTGTTCTCTTCACCGATACTGATGCACTTGTGCTTTCCAAAGATTTTAAGCTTCCGGATGACTCACAAGTTTTACTCAGAATCCCTAGAAGACACAATCTCTATAGCATCAAGTTGAATGAAGTCAACCCTACTGGTCAACTAGCTTGTCTGGTTGCAAAAGCCTCCGAAGATGAAGCCACTAAATGGCACCGAAGGATGGGACATGTGAACTTCAAGACCATTCACAAACTTGCCAATCTGAATCTGGTCTCTGGTTTACCTCCCAAGACGTTTCGAAATGATATAAATTGTATTGCCTGCAGCAAAGGCAAACAACACAAAGCATCCTTCAAGGCCATTACTGCTCTAAGTCTTATTACTGAACCATTGCAGCTTCTACACATGGACTTATTTGGTCCTACTTCCATCAGGAGCATTGACCACAAGCAATTCTGTTTGGTGGTGACTGATGGTTATAGCAGGTTTACGTGGGTGTTCTTCATGGCTGCCAAAAATGAGACCTACTCAATTCTTAGAGATTTTCTTACCTTGATAGAGAATCAGTTGTCCAAGAAAGTTAAAGGTATTCGTTGCGACAATGAAACCGAGTTTAAAAATAAAGACCTCATCGCTCTTTGCAATGCTAAGGGAATCAAAAGAGATTATAGTGCTGCTAGGACTCCTCAACAGAAAGGTGTGGCAGAAAGAAAGAACAGGACACTAATAGAAGCAGCAAGAACTATGCTTGCCGATTCCAAGCTTCCAACCATGTTCTGGACAGAAGCTGTTAATACTGCAAGTTATGTTTTGAATAGGGTTTCTATTACCAATCCTCACAAGAAGACTCCTTATGAGCTGCTCACGGGCAAAGTTCCAAATATTGCTCATTTGAAGCCTTTTGGGTGTCCAGTCACCATTCTGAATACTAGTGACTATTTGGGGAAGTTTGATGGCAAGGCAGATGAAGGATACATTGTGGGATATTCAGCTCATTCTCGGGCGTATCGTGTCTACAATCTTCAAGCCAAACGGATAATTGAAACTATTAATCTCAGGTATTTTGAGGAGAAGTCAAACATCCAAGGCAAAGGTCCATAATGGTATTTTGATCTTGATTATCTTAGTGATTTGTTAGGATATTTTCGTTTCAAAACTAACCATGATGCAGGACCACAAGTGTTTGCAACTTCTAGTACTGGTGTTCCTTCTAGTCTTTCTGATTCAGATGATGAGGATGACATTTTTGTGGTTCCATCCTATTCCACCACGGTTTCTCCTACTCCTCCTAGTGATGCAACTCCATTGGATGTACAGGATTCTCAAGCAGCTCTTGACACTCTTCTCAAGAAACAACAAGAAGCTATTAAAGCAGCTGCTCAAGGTAGTTTTGAGTTTCCCTTGGTTGAGCCTACTGACAAAGTTGCTCCTGGTACTCCAGTTTCTGCTCCTAGTGCTAGCTTATCAACTACTGGTACTCCGGCTAGTGAGTCTGCTTCCAATACACGTTTCTCCAGTCCTTCTGATTTGGGGAACCATGAAAAGAAGTCTTCTAACAAGCTGGATGATATACATAAACAACCGGTAGATGGGATTTTCCAAAATGCTTCTTATGATGCTGACTTTGTTGGTGATCTCAATCACTTGGCACCAGAAGTGGAGGTTTCTTCCAATCCAGTCTTGCAATCACATAAAGATCATCCTACCACTCAAATTATTGGAGATCCTGGTTCTACTGTCAAGACACGCAGAATGCAGCAGAAGGCCTCGTCTGATCATCATGCTCTTGTGGGCTATATTGAGGATCAAAAGCGTAATAATCATACGGACTTTCAGCATTGTTTGTTTGCTTGTTTTCTTTCACAGGTGGAACCTAGGTCTGTCTCTCATGCTCTTGAGGATCAAAGTTGGGTGGAGGCTATGCAGGAGGAAATGCAGCATTTCTTGTTTCAGAATGTTTGGGTTCTGGTTGACTTACCAGATGGAAAGACATCTATCAATACCAAATGGATTGTAGAATATTGATAACCTATGAATCTATGAAGTGGGTTGATGTTTTCTAGTGAGAGAAACTAGAGAGAGAAAGTGAGAGAAAATGTGTATGATTTTATTAATATGAAAGTGAAATGAGAACAACAACCAACCCCTTTCCATGGTGGAAAGGGGTATTTATACTCCAAGCCTAACATTGGGCTTGGGCCGGTCCATGACAAGCCCATGGACCGGTTCTTACTTAACTTAATTAGTAACATTTAACTAATTGCTAACTACGAGCTATTACAACATAAATCATATTGTGGAGTGACCGATACTTCTAATATACGTTAAAACGTATTTCTAACAATCTCCCCCTAAGGGAGGTCACTCCACGTTACAAAGTCCTAAACCTAGCATACTATACTAAGTCTTCGTTCTTTAGCTCGTAGTCTTTTCTTCTTTTGTTGTGAATATGTTGGTTTGATCTTTTTGACTTTGGCTTGAGAGCATTGTTCTTTGGCCTTTCACGTGCGATCTTTGCCTTTCTTGTGAATTTTGCCTCCTCGTGACTTCATGTTCCACACACTTACGTCTTTTTGTTGAATTCTTGAAAGCTTCAGAGTTTGGTACAGCGGAAGACTTCATCTTGTACTTTCTTGAATTTTTGCTGAACTTTGTTGCAAAAGACATAAGCATGTGGGAACGACTTTTACAGGTACACCGCAACACAACTGTCTTCACTGGTACACAGCAACGCCACCGTCTTTAGCAGGTACACAGCAACGACACGAATAAAATGGCTTTGAACATTTTATTCTAATTTGGTAGCATTTTACCTCCGGTCGGTGAAGACCGTTGGACGATATTAGATATCGTACCCGTGACGGATAGTTTCAATTAAGTAACTTCCTGACAGGATTTCGCGGGTAAACCCGTTCTCTTTATTCGACCGTCCAAAGCTGACTGCGAACATAAAGAGTGAATCACTTGGATAAATTATCCTTGTGATTTGAAGCCGTCAATTCATGAAACCTGGAACAAGTGAATTTCAATTAAGATTTTCACCATCGTTGCTTTCCAGTTGTCACGAGCTCAATTCATAAAGAATCTTGCACGTCACCTACCAAGTGCTGTTTGATGTTAACACTAGAAGGATTTCCACTCGTCACTGTGGTCAATAAAGAGTCACTCTGAGTGTTCTGGCAAGATCATATGATAATGCGAAGAGGCCTGGAACGAGTTTAAGTTCAATTAAGAATTAAACCACTGTTACCTTCCAGTTTTTCACAAGATTGGTTCTAAAAGAACCGCACGTGTAACCTACCATGAGCTTGTTTGATGTTGGCTCAAGCAGGATTTCCATCTTCATTGTAATACTTGAGTATTACTCGGATGTTCTGGCAATATTACAGGAATACTGCGTAGGACTCATGAAAATCTCTTACTTTTCACAGTGTGTGAGAAAGCAAGGAATAAATGGAAAGTGTCCTAATGAGACTTTTGATGATCTCTTGGCTCTAGACTCGATTGTGCGTTTTGATTTAGTGAGCGATGGCTGGAGAGGAGTGCCACCTTTTCAATACCAGTCTATTCGGAGTGAATAAACCAATAGATAACGTGTTGATCTCCGTGTGATTAAAACAAATACCTTTTGAGAGATATTTGAGTTAGCTGGGAAGGGTTGTGCATTGCATCACTGGGTCCATGATGTCTTTCTTCAATACCGAGAATCATTAGCAAAAATGACCTCAATAGCATATGTATTGACCCGGTTTCTGCCTAAAGTTGTAAGGAGGGCTTCTTTCTTTACACCCTTTATCTTTACAATTCTTTTTCATTCTTCAACCCCTTCAATGCTTACCAATACGTCATCACTAGCACCTTGTTGTGATTGTTCCAGTGCTAGCTTAAGTACTTGGTCGGCATTCAGCTACGTTCACATTCTTTCTCCATCTTTCCTAGGACTTCTAATTCTATCTAGGGAATTGTCCTTGGGAAGATTCCATCGGCTCTGATGAATCATTGGACTAAACCTATTCCTACCACCCTTTTGTCACCACATTCGTCGTGAATTAAGCGTGTTTTGGGAAGGAATTGCCACCATGAAAAATCATTGAAAATCACATAAGGTACTTGTGATATTAAAATCAAAAGTTTTGTACCTTAGGTGTTTTGTTCATCAAAAACGCTCCCCCTTAACACGTGCTTAACACATATTAAGTTGGATTATCGTTAAGTCTTTTTCATCTTTTAGCCAAGTATCACTTAAGTCTCCTTAATCCCATTTTCTCCCCTTATCCAAAATGTTAACCATTAATATTTGGGATATTGAATGGATTAACCGGTCTTTGGGTAAAAATGAAATCGATGTTTGGCCATAGAACAAGTTATTGCTCCCCCTTAATTTAATAAGGGATAGTTGTAGTGCTTTGGTATAATATATTTTGAAAGATTTAGAATCTCGTGAGAAATTCTTGAAAAATTATCATACTTTAGCACTACATCAAGCCATTACAGCACAATATTCACAAATATACATATTCACAATTGAAAACCAATATAAAGTGGACCTGAAATGTACGACCCATTAGATGGATCGTTGCAGTAGCTTGTGGTGCACTAAATATGGTCTACCACCCACGAATCTTTCCAAGCTCCTCATCAATCTACGTTCACGGAGCTTCTGATCGATCTTCTTGATGACATACTTCGCCATCTTCCGGTAACCCGGATGCCAATCCTCCGTCATTTCTGGCAAAGTCCCACCCGAGTTCAGATGCTCCAACTTTCCTCTGACTTGTAGAAGAGTCCCATCACTGTACTTATGGAGCTCACCCACCCTCATAAACTTCATTAAACCTCGACTGTTCAAGTAGAAAATGCCGTAATTCGGGACAGAAATGCCGGTATAGGGACATCTTTCTACATGTTGAGGTAGCACTTTATTCACTGGACGGGTTAGGTTAAGCTTCCTTTGATAGCTTTCGACTCCCAACTGAAGATCTTCAACTCGTGTCTTGATGACAACGCTTCGTGTGAACATACGAAGTGCTGTATTCAAAGCAATGAGGTCTTCACGAGGAATATGTGTGAGTTGATCTCGGGTCATCAGAAGCAGCATATCTTCGATATCCTCAAGGCGAATGATGGAAAAATCTTCCTGCTGGATTTTGTATTCCCTGTCATCCTCCCTTTTCAAACGAATCTCCGTCACATGATAATAGCCATTCTTGGCTTCAGTTTTCATCCCTAAAATGCTGGAGATGCGGATGTCGGATCTAACGTTGCTTCCAGAATTGACTAGGCAGCAACCCCTGTACGCCCTTCGGGCTCGTTCGTCCCAATAAGATGCACCTATGACAGCATACATATCATAATTACGATTTATCTTTGGGACCCAGAGTCGGTTTACCTTTTCCTCGATAAAGGGTATTGTCCCCCAGTTGGCAGCTTTCAGCAAGGTCAGGGAGGTTGCGTACTTTGATGACCCCTTCAGTAGATACACAAGATCATTGGTGACGAAGAAGTCAAGAGCAATCTGATTATCTTGAGTAGGATGCATTGGAGATGGAGCTCTTTCTGATTCATGAAGTCCTGGCCGTTGAACGGTATTCAGAGCCTTCAGGATCTCATCGGCATAATACTCGAACTCCATTTGGGTCAACCGGGTTTTGGCGCGTAGTCTCTTATCCTTCAGGGCTTTCTTCACCAAAGATGGAGTAACCGAAGTCTTATACTCATGAGCAAGAAATGCACATAAGTCAATCGGACTGCGGATACGAAGATACAAAACATCTTTGTCAGCGTCGGTGATCGGATCATACTGCGCCGCTGCCGTGATCCAAGCCTGTGGTGGTGCAGTCTCGTCAATCTCCAACGTGTCTGCCCAGTCCCTTGTGCTTGGAACAGTAGATTGTGGGTTTTGTTTTAGAGGAGTGGAGACGTGAACATCTGCTTGTTCTGTTTCAGGCATGTCGGTAGTGTCATGAATGGGTGAGTGTTGTGCAGCTTCAGGTTCGGTTACCGATTCTACAATCACAGGAACAACAACAATAGAACTAACAGGGTTAGTTGTAACAGGTATGGATGCAGGGATAAATGTACCAGGAATAGATGACCCTGTAGTGGCATTCACATCGTGGCGCCACTTCGATCGTCTGGATTCCGTGGAAGTAGATTTCTCCTTTGCTGTTGTATCTTTCTTTGACTTGGTGCCAAACTTAGCAGGTTTCTTTGAGCTGGCAGCCTTATCCCCTTTCTCAAGCTGTTTACCCCCATCAGCATCCTCATTATCATCCCCGTTGCTCCCCCGAACACTCTCCTCATTACCATCACCACCATCATCGCCATCATCATCATCGTCATCATCATCCTCATCATCATTATCATCATCCTTATCATTATCATCCTCATCATCCTCATCATTCTGATCCTCATCATTCTCATCATCATCATCATTCTTATCTTCTTCTTCTTCTTCTTCCTCTTCTCCACCAGTACCCTCTTCTTCGTCACTCTCTTCCCTTTCTTCCTCAGGGAGAATGTGGTAGGGTACCACACTTCCAAACGTCTTGAACAACCTATCATCCTCCATGATAGCGTCATTCAGGGATTTGAAGAGAGCCCGTTGAATCCTCGATTTATCAAACGATCCAAGTTCCCTCATTCGAGCTTTGAGGATCTTCTTAAGTTCAAAATCCGTCAAGTCATAAGCAATCTTGTAGGCGGCTTCTGAAGGATAGGATGATTTGATCATTAAGTTGTCAGCAGCAAGTGTCTTCAAATCATCACGCAGTTTAGGCATTAGGGATTCAACGGAGTCTTTCACTCTCTGCTCAATAGAAGCTTCAAGAGCTGCTTTTTGCTCTATAAGGTCATCCTTGATAGCTTTAAGTCTCGTAATTCGTGCTTGATGCCTATCAGCTTCAGCCTTTTTAACCCGAGCAAGTTCTTCTGCATGAGCTTTACGGGTAAATTCCATATCTGCAGTGAACTTAGCAATCAACTCTTCTTGAGCTTTCTTAGATGCTTCTTCACTTTGAGCTCGTCTAAGTAACTCTTGGCGAAGTTCACCCATTTCTCTCTTGTGATTATCCACATGTTTATCCAACATCTCGGCCATTACTAATGCGGCCATTGCAGACGTTGCAGAGCTGCTTTGGATTGATGGAATAGGCTCGGTTGTAACTGCGGTACTAAGGATGGGGTTTATTGGTGGTGGAGGAAATGGTGTTGAAACCGGTTTGGTTGGTAAGGGTTGAGTTGGTTGAAGTTGAGTTGCCAAGGGTTGAGTAGACTCTTTTTCAATACTAGCTGAAACAGGGGGGGTGGATGTCTCCTTCGAAGTAGAATACTTTTCAGGTGATCCAAACTCAAACACATCATCTGGTTCCACGTACTCTTCTTCAACATTTACCCGTGCACCCGAACCACTACCTCCAGTGTCTTTCCTACTCCTTTCCATAGCTGTCTTCATAGCTTTTCTCTCAGTCTTGTTAAGAGCAGGATCATCAATATCTTCTTCATCGTGGAGAACTAACTCATCAGCCGTACCCTTTCCCTTCTTAACTGCAATCTTCTTCTTTTTGGCTTTGGGTTCAGGTAAATATGTTTGCTTCCTTTTACCTTTGCTCTTAACCGTGGTAGATGAGTCTTCACCTGCTAGAATACTTGCTCGTTGATTCTCAATTTCTGTTAGCAAGTTCTTGTAATCAGCAGATGCAATAATCTCATCGGTCAGAAGATGACTGGGAATGGGACCAGGAATAACCGTATTCGAATGAGTCTCCTGCCTTAAGTCTACCAAATCATCATCATCTATCGTGTGGTGACGACTACCTGCATGCTTGTTAATGGATGCATCGTTTTCCATAAAGTAATGTATGATCAACTTAATAAACCTAGGGTACTGGTAACTTTTAACCTTACCCTTCGTGTTTGTGAAGAGTTGAAAAGTAAACTCCTCCCACAGCAGTGATGCATAGTCAATACCCATACCTTTAAACACACCATAAAACATCTTGATGATCGGTGGACGAACAACATCAAACCCAGTTGTTTTGGGTGTTAAACATCGGCTAAGAATCCCAAAAATAGCTTTCCATGGTTGACCAACTTTGGCAGTAGTAAACTCAGACGGGGTTCGTATGTCAAGACATCCAATGGTAGTGAACATCTCCATGATCTGGTCCTTAGTCGGGTTGGCTGAGTATGATAGACCTTTGAATGTCGGTCGAAATCCAAAGATCTTCCTGAAGTCTGACACAGTAAGCGTCTGCTGCTTGTTGTCCAAGGAAAAAGTGATTTTGTTCGACGTCCTCTCTTTGGTAGCCCAGAACTCGTAAAGGTATTCATAGGGTACTGAAGCACTTCTCCTTAGCGCATGCTTGAGATGAGATTTATCAAGTATGGCTGTACCTACCTTAAATCCATTATGGGTAGAATGAGATACTTCCTTCAAACGGAAGTTGTTTGGAATAAACTTTAGAGTCTTGGCTTCAGCAATGGCGGCGGCTCTGTTGTCTTGTATTTGTTGTACGGTAGGGTTAGTCATCGTCTCTGCTTAAGATAAAACACAAAGGTTGATACATACAAGTATGAATATCATTATGATTTTAAACCTAAGCATTGTACATATGACATAATCCCTTAAGCTTTGAAACCATTCAAACATCTTCTATACGGAATAATCATTCAATTCGGAATACTTGGGCTATGCTGAATATAAATCCTATGCGGAATGATAAGTCAATTCGAAACATAAGGCCTATGCGGAATAAAAAGTCTATTCTGAATAAAAAATGTCTATTCGGAACATTGGGCCTATGCGGAATAAATTCCCTATTCGGAACATTGGGTATATGCGGAATAAAGTCCTATTCGGAACATTGGGCCTATGCGGAATAAATTCCCTATTCGGAACATTGGGTATATGCGGAATAAAGTCCTATTCGGAACATTGGGCCTATGCGGAATAAATTCCCTATTCGGAACATTGGGCCTATGCGGAATAAATACTCTATTCGGAACATTTGGCCTATGCGGAATAAATTCCCTATTCGGAACATTGGGCCTATGCGGAATAGATTCTCTATTCGGAAAGAACTGTCTATGCGGAATAAAAATCCTATTCGGAAAGACTTGTCTATGCGGAATAAAAATCCTATTCGGAAAGACTTGTCTATGCGGAATAAAAATCCTATTCGGAAAGACTTGGCCTATGCGGAATATTCAGTCTATTCGGAAAAAGTTTCTCTATGCGGAATATTCATTCTATTCGGAAAGATTTCTCCTATGCGGAAAGATCATTCTATGCGGAAAAACTTTTCTTATGCGGAAAGACCTCCTATTCGGAATGTTTTTCAACACTTATATATATTCTAATGAAGCACAAAATCCGTTTGAATCAAGTGATCTAAAGGCCAAAACAGTTCAATTTGTTCTATTCCGAATGCAACCCAAGCAAAACCCCCAATTTAATTAACCCTAATTGAAGCAGAAACTAATTTGATTGATTTTGATTAATAAGAGATAATTAACTTGAATTAAATGAATGTTAAACCGATTAGATACCTTTTTGATGATCTAGAACTTAGAAGATTACTGATTTTGAGATGTTTAATTTGATTTCGTGTGGTTGTGTTTCTGTGTGTTAATGGCGGCCAAGTAAGATGGGAACAGTGAGATGAGAGAAAGAAGAAAACGGGGTGGGATGATTGACTAGGTCAAATTTTTTGCAAGTTTGAAACATGGTCACATTTAACCCCTCACTTTTCTTTTTACTCCAATCAACATGCTTTTGTTTTTCAAGTTTTAATACTTGTCATTTTGACCCTATCTTATGTTAAGTTCCCGAGCCTTAGTGATTAACCTATCTTAACACACACACAAGTCTATTCATGACAAACTTATAAGCAACAACAAGACAAATGCTAAAGCAATCCAACCATTAACCATTAAGCTTTTTGAAGATCTTTTTGATGTGAAAGATGATGTAACATTTTCTCCCCCTTAAACGATGACCCGTTTTCTATTTAAAGAGCTGTAGTCATTGTTTAACGAGGCACATTATGATGAAAAACATTTCCCAATTGATATCTTGAAAAAGTTTGATTCGTGGTGTCAATAAGATTTCTCTTATTTTAACAAATTAATGCACTGAGACGTACACTAATTTGTGTCAGACCAAGTTGTAAAGTAAACTTGATCCCTTTGCATGATTTGGCTTGTAAATCACGCCCGAGAAAATTAATTCCCGTTCTGAGCCAACGTTTTCTAAGGAAATACGTGACTATAATATGAAAACCGGGTTGCAGTCAGAAATAACTACAAGCCATAATGGGCATGTTTTAAAACATTATGAACTGTGAAGGACATGAAGTAGTGACGCAACTTTTATACGGACTCTATTTATGGCACCGTGTCAATATTAATCGACATTTCTAAGGCCGTAAATATTACCGTACTAAAAGACATGCCCGTTTTTAAAACGAAAAATATTTTTGGTTTTTCTTGATTTTATAATTTTTATGGTTTTTCTAGGTTTTATATTTTTTATGGTTTTTCTAGGTTTTATATTTTTGTATTTTTCTTTTGTGGTTTATATATTTACTATAATGTACATGATCACGAACAAAGGATACTCTGAATAGTTTACCACGACTATTCAGCTGATTCTTCTGCCAACTCTTTGAGAGTCGCTGGAGTGAATGATTTCATGCCAAGCTTGTCGATCAAAAACTCGATTCGTCCTCGATCTAAGGCTTTGGTGAACATATCCGCCAGCTGGTACTCAGTAGTGAAAAAATACAGCTCGATCACTCCGTTCTCCACCTGCTCCTTAATGAAATGGTAGCGAATGTCTATGTGCTTGGCCCGGGAGTGTTGAACATAGTTGCAGCAAAGGGCAATGGCGCTCTTGTTGTCACAATACATCGGGATTTTGTTGAATCCCAAACCGTAGTCAGTTAATTGTGATCTCATCCAAAGGACTTGAGCACAACAACCGGACATGGCGATGTATTCAGCCTCCGTGCTTGATATTGCAGCGCTTTTCTGCCTTTTTGAAGACCAACTGATCAATCTATCTCCAAGGAGTTGCACAGATCCAGAAGTGCTACGCCTCGTGTCTTGACATCCAGCATGATCGGCATCTGCGTATGATATTAGAGCAATCGAGGAATCTTTCGGATACCATAGACCACGATGAAGTGTTCCTTTTAAATACCGAAAGATCCTTTTCACAACATGTAGGTGCTTTTCGGTAGGCCGAGCCTGATACCGGGCACACATGCATACAACAAATTGCAAATCAGGCCTGCTAGCAGTCAGATATAGAAGGGTGCCGATCATCCCACGGTAAAGTTTTGGATCGACAATAGTCCCATTCCTATCTTCATCTAACTTGGATTTCTCCACCATTGGAGTGTCCACGGGGTCACAATTCTCAAAGTTATATTTCTTAAGAGATTCTAGAGCATATTTGGATTGATTAATAAAGATGCCTCTGGGATTTTGAGAAATCTGTAATCCTAAGAAAAATGAAATTTTTCCCATCATCGACATCTGAAAGCGTGTGGACATTATCTTCTCAAATCGGTTTGACAATTCTATGTTAGTGGCAGCAAATATTATATCATCAACATAAATTTGTACAAGAATCATGTCGTTGCCTTCTTTGAGAGTGAATAGAGTGGGGTCCACTTTGCCTTTGGAGAAGCCTTCCGAAATGAGATATGTTGACAGGAGATCATACCACGCGCGTGGAGCTTGCTTCAACCCATAGAGAGCCTTCTTAAGCTTGTACACATGATTAGGAAACTCCGTACGGACGAACCCATCCGGCTGACTAACATAAACTTCTTCCCTTAGTTCACCGTTCAAAAATGCCGTCTTCACATCCATTTGATAGACGATCGTGTTCATATGAGCAGCAAACGCAAGGAATAGTCTAATCGCCTCCAATCTAGCCACAGGAGCAAAAGATTCCTCAAAGTCTATACCCAAGGCTTGTTTATATCCTCTAGCGACCAATCTAGCCTTATTCTTCAATACCGCACCCATCTCATCAAGTTTAACCTTATAAACCCATAACAAGGTAAGGATGTTAACCTTATCAGGGAGAGGAACCAATTCCCATACTTCAAGTCGTTGGAATTCGTTTAGTTCCTCCTGCATAGCTTCAATCCAAGATGATTGGGTCATAGCCTGCTGCCAATTTTTGGGTTCAACTTCAGAGAGAAATGCATCAAAGTAACAATAGAGTGCATTCTCTTGTAATTGATGGCGTGTAGAGACTGGTCGATCTAGATCTCCAATAACATTCCTAATTGGGTGATCTTTTGTCCATTTAGTGCTATGGTTTTCAATCCTAGGTGGTATGGAGTGAACAATAGAAGGAGCTTCTTCTGAGGTAGACGCGGCTGAAGGGTTTTCAGGGATCGCTACACCAAAGAAAGGAAGCTCTTGCAAGTGAGCATATTCCAAGTCGTGATCAGTAGAATCCTCTTCCACATCATTAGGCACAAGTAGGGGTGATGATTCAGGTGTAGTTTGAGAATCACTTGGTGAAGGTGCATCCGGTTCAATGTGAATTGTAGATGCATTAGATAAAGGTTCATTAGCTTGAGCAACCACTTCAGGTATTGGAGCAATTACTACAGGTGCTGGAACTTCATCAGTCGGGGGATCGAAGAATTCATCAAACAACGGTTGACACAGTTTATCCCACTCGGGCCTTGTTGGTGGTAAAAATGATGTAGAAGTAGGATTATTGGGAATTAGTCCGGAACTAATAGCACCGGTTCCCATCTCATGAAGCGCGGGTTCAGAGCTGTGTTGCTCAGAAGCCATCGCTGTCAGCTCGTCGAAATCTGCGTCCATAGTTTCTACAATCTTGCCAAGACGACGGTTATAGATTCGGTATGCTCTCTTGGACGGTGAGTAACTAATGAAAATACCTATATCGGCTTTCGGTTGAAGCTTACCCAAGTTCTCACTATTGATGTTTGGATAGCAAAGAGCACCAAACACATGAAAAAATGAAACATCGGGTTTACGGTCATGTAGAAGCTCATAAGGTGTTTTTCCATGGCGTTTCCGAATGATAGAACGGTTTTGGGTGAAACATGCAGTAGATATAGCCTCTGCCCACAAGAACAATGGAGCGTTCGCGTAAATAAGCATGGTCCTAGCAGCTTCCATAAGTGTACGATTCCGTCTTTCAACGACACCGTTTTGTTGTGGAGTGCGTGCAGCGGATGTTTCATGTGAGATACCAACTCCTTCATAATAATCACGAAGAGTCTGGTTGACGAACTCTGTACCATTGTCTGTACGAATACGGCGGACAGTAGTATTCAAACGTACCTGAATGAATTTCAGAAAAGTGATGATAGCCTTCGGTGCTTCATCCTTTGTACGTAGAAATCTAACCCATGTAAACCTGGAGAAATCATCCACAATGACGAGAATGAATTTCTTACCGCTCACACTTTCAGTTCTCATTGGTCCACAAAGATCCATATGCAAAAGATGAAGTTTTTCTTGATTGGTGTCTTCAGCTTTGGGCTTGTAAGATTTCTTGGTGCTTTTCCCCCTTGAACACGCGGAACATAAATGGTCCTTGTGAAATTTAAGCTTTGGAAGACCACGAACTAATTCGTTTTTAGCCAGATGATTAATAGCATCAAAGTTAAGATAGATAATCTGCGATGCCTTAACCATGACTTGGTCTTAGATGCTTTAGAGAGAAGACATACTGGAGAAGCGGCCATCATGTCTTGTAGAGACAACGTATAAAGATTTGCACCACGAGATCCCTTCAACAAATCTTCTCCTTCTAAGTTGCGGATGAAACAAGTGTGTTGTCGAAAAGCAACCTCTAGGTTGGAATCACAAAACTGTCCTACTGATAATAAGTTATGACCAAGACCTTCTACATAGTATACCCTAGAAATCGTCACATTTCCAATCTGATATTCACCATACCCCATAATCTTTGCTATATGATCATTCCCGAATTTAACCGTACCAAGAAACTTGCTGACGAAATTTCGGAGCATCGAGCGATTTCCGGTCATATGTTTTGAACAACCGGAGTCCAAATACCACTGGATGATTTGGACCACCTGAAAATATCACCACACAAAGACAATGTAGAGGTATCGGAATCTGAGTGTTCCTTGTTATTAGCAGGTACAGATTTAATAATCTTAGATTTGCTAACTCTAGGTTTCTTAGATTTCCTAGCCTTCTTCTTCTTAATTGGTGGTGTAGATTCTAGTTGGCTTAAATCCTGAGGTATTTCGTCACTGATAGGCACTATAGTGGGGGCTGACCTAATTAAAGGGCGCTGTTTCCATACTTGAGTGCGAGTGTTCCTAACTAAAGGACGCTCAGACCTAACCTAAATGGATGCATTCCTAGTTAAAGGGCACATTTTTCCATCTAATGTAAAGGTCCTACCAGTGGGACGCCATTGCCAGCCAACTTGGGCACGAGTTCTACCCGTTGGCTTCCATTCAAGACCATTCTTAATAGCATTCATTTCATTCACGTGATCAATCAGACACAAATCATGACGCTGGGAAAACATACATTCATTACAATTCCAATAATTCAAATCAGAATTCACGAATGGTTTAGGCTGCTGCACAGGCGCAGAGCTTTTAGTCTTAACATGATTCTTTTTATTTAAAACTGAACTAGCATTCCTATTGTGAACTTCTACTTTCTTCTTTTTGGCACAACTAGTGGAGGGCTTGATCTTATCTTTCTTGAGTGGCGATCCTTTAGCCTTAGTAGTCTCTTTTAATCCTGTAGAAGGCAAAGTGGGAATATTAGCAACAGATTTTAAAGGTGCCTTACTTGATTGTGCCAATGACGGTTTTGCTCCTGGAGTCTTATTAAATGGAGTTACAGCAATGGGCCTATTATTAAGTAGTGCAGAACCTGGTGTACCTATGTATTGCAAATATGCCAAGCAATATTGAACTCGCTTAATATATTCATGAGCCGAATAATAGTCGCTACTTGAGGGATCTAAGGCATAAAGATCGTCTAAAATATCCCTAAGAAGATCGACATGCTTAATGGCATTCCTCATATAATCATCATAGGTAACTGGGTTTCTCTTATGAAGCAGGTTCTTATAAAGCACTACTGACTTGGTTGTTGGAGCACTAGTGGACGGTGTAGAGTCGGTAGCTAAGTTATCAACAACTTCTTGTCGGGTGAGAAGAAGTGTTTCCTTTAACTCAGCCAAAACCATATTTTTGTCAATGAGCAGGATGTTCAAATCAGAGATTTCCTCGCACTTTTGGTTCAGTTGTTTAACATAAGATTGTTGCTGTGCCGCATTAAAAGCGAAGCGTTCTTCTAGTGAACCATAAAGAGCGGATAGTCCCTGACTTGTCCGATCCATCTCCCCTAGAACAGACGAAAGTCTAATTTCTAAGACCTGGTTTTTAGACTCCGCAGCCTCTAGTTCCATTTTGAGTGTTTCATTTGATGACATATCTCTCTTCAATCTCAATATCTCTTCCTCTAATGTCTTAACAATTGCAATCATCTTGTCACTCGTCTCAACACCGTTTTCACAAACATTTGATATCAAAAGATTCTCATTTTGAGTTTGTTGTGTTAATTCTAAAGATATACAATGTTGTTCTAGTTGATTAAAGCGTTTTGAAAGTAAATTATAAGAATCTTGTAGCTTTAAAAACTCAGCGTTAGATTCGTGACAAGACTGATTATCTACCTCATTTACAGTATCAGCAACATTTACAGAAAGATCACAAACATCATCACAAATATCATTACAAATATTCACAGCATCACAATTAATCATAGCGGATGTAAGCTCATTCGAATAATTAACATTTACAGTAGTAAGCACATCACACGAGATTACTGCAGACAAGAATCGGTCATATTCGGTTAAAATCTTTTCTTTTTCAACTAGTTGTAGTTCGTAAGCGGTGTCCATTTCATAAAACACTTTTTGAACTTCACCAATTTCAAACACAAGATTTTCCTTAAGAGATGCAAAAATTCCTTTTAGACTTTCGACAAACGGATTGATCTCTTTTTTAAACACCTCGTTCATATGTTCGAAAGCCCATTCTCCGGCGTTTAGGCCATTTGAAGTCGTACGTTCCAAAATGACCTTGTCAAAATTAGTAAAGTATTGATTAATCTCTTGCAAGTTTAACCATACAGTGCTAACAGGTGGAAGATCCTTTGGAATTTCCTTAGGACCTTCCATATTGACAAGTGTAGGAAAAGTACTAGGGTTTTCTTCATCTAATATGTAGGTTGGTGCTGTTATGAGATCTTTGTCCATATGGAAGCGAATTCTAAAATCCGTTTTTGCAAGCTCCTTATTCAATTTAAAATAATCACACTCGGGATATTTTGCAGAATTGTATGACCGATCCTCATCAACTAGTTCCTTACTTGTTCGATCACCAGGAAAAACAATCGGTTCTAAGGCCAATCCTAATTGAGTTGCATTATAAAGTCTAGGACTATGTCTTAAAGCTTGTTTTGCATACCGTGGATTAGGGGGAAGGCCTTTTTGACGTGATAAGTTAAATTCTCTAAATGAAGCATCAAATAAGTGAACTAGTTGAGAAGCAGCGTATTGTCTTAAAAGCAAATAATCTAGGCTTCTAATCTTATTAGTAGCATTAATCTCCATTTCATTCTTCTTAGACTCGAGTGATTCAAAATCTGTTTGAAGTTTTTGAAAATTAGTGACCACTAACTCCTTTTCTTTAAGTTCATTAGACAAATTTGGTCTTAAGTTTTCAATTTCTTGCAAGTGACCCATTTGTTTGTTTCTAAAATGATCATATTCGAGATTAGTTAGAACACTAGACGAGGGCACTAATTCCAAGGTTTGAACTTTCTCGTTGCTTAAGGTAAGCTCATCAGACAAATTCTTATTCTTAGCTAAGGTTTCTAAGAGTGCAGCATTCATTTGGCTAAGTAATGTAGCAGGAACCATGACCAAATCTTGTTGAGCAGGAGTAGGCGTTTGTGAAATGGGTCCCAGTTGTGATTCACTCAAAGTCTGGGAACTCACATTGATATTGCTATCATTGTTTGTCTCCTCATTTGAAAGACTCACTACCGAAGATTCATTTGAATCAGCACTCTCTTGCACAACTTGATGTGGTTGAACACTAGCATCAGTGGTATTATCGGTGGTATTAATAAGTACCTCAGATCTCTTTTCTGGCCCTAAGCTGGAGATAGTTGCCATGAGAGCAGCCTTTGCAGATTGAAAGTCATCACAGTCGGAGTCATACGCATCAAGATCATCGGCTTGGTAAGCTGCATTCTGCGTAGTGACAACGTCTTGTTCAGCAATCCCTGGATCAGCAAGAAATGCAAGCTCCTCTTCATCAAGTTCCCTTCCTTGTGCCTGAGCATTTACCAGATAGATCTTTTCTGCAAACCATTGTCCATCCCTTCTCCTCTTGGGTTTCTTACAATCCCTGGACATGTGACCCTCTTCCTTGCAGTTGTAACATGTAATCATTCTCAACTTGCCCGTGGAATTAGCCCGTGGAGCAGGATTGGCCATTGGTGCCTGATTTACCGTGCGAGCATTGGTGGTTGATGTGGTAGGTCTCCCCTGATATGGTTGAATAGGCTGAACCATGACCCTGCCATTCTCAATAGTAGCTTGTTGACGAGAATTGGATGAATTCCTCAACTGATTGTTGGTAGGAGCTGATCCTCTGTATCCTCGTTTGCTTAAAGTTCTTGTGAGATAAGCAGACATAGTAGTTAGCACTTCAACTGGGTCAGCTCCTTGTTGGAATACAGGAACGGGGACTTCCTCATCATCACAATACATTGCTTGATCTGGATGAGCTGCATAATCACTAGAAGGAATACTCATTTGATCAGGGTAGCTTGTTGGATATGCTGCATTCTCTTGATAAGAAGAATATGAAGGCTGAGCATAAGGTGCAACATTTGCTTGATGAAGTTGTGAAGCATACTGTGGTGAAGGTGCATTGAACCGATATTGTTGCTGATGTGAGGTGGGTGGTTGCGGTAGAATCGAGTATTGGGGGAAGGTTGGTGTCATGTAAGGTGATGGATGATAGGCTTGATGTCCCAAGATATAAGGTGTGTTGTTGTGTGACAAGCTTGGTTGATTCGCCATCAAAGCTAAGGAATCTGGGTACATACCGCGAGGAGAACGGTGCATAATCACATGTTTCTCATGCTGCTGAAGAAAAGCATAGATTTGATCTAAGTTGCACTTATGCAAATCTCGGGTTAACTTCACATCGGTAATATACTCACCCCATTCAGCTTGAGGTAAAGTATTCAAGAACTTGGTGTTAACCTGGAATGGAGCAATCACGAGATTGTATACATTCAGATCATTCATTAGAGTGGTGAATCTGAAGTAATAGTCGTGTAGCGTTTCCCCTGGGCTGTACGTGAATCTATCAAACAGATCATACAGCTGACACTCCCTTTCCTGTTTGGTGAGAGACGTACCTTGTAGCAACACCTTTAGACGTTCCCATAAATCTTTGGCAACCGTATATTGACTAACCATACGATAAATATCATGCGGAAGAGCTTGGAGAAGAGTCTGTAAAGCCTTTTCATCAGCATCAGCAATGAGTTGTTGTGCCGGTGTGAGTTCTTCATATTCTCTTGGTCGAGACACGTTATTTGCCACAATGGTACCATAGTCGAGTGGACCATTCAAAATCGATTTGACCATAAGCCTTCCGTATGTTGGTTTGCCCTTCATGTATTGCATCATACGGCCCTGCCATGCTTCAAACACCTCTTTAATAAGCATCGGTGGACGACTATCAGTCCCCGTTATGATCGAGATATCCGTAAGAGATGTCATCTGAGGCATTAATGAACTTGGATTCATTGTGATCACTTAACAGACTCAAAGATTATCGGTTGATCGAGCAGTGAAGAAAGGTTGAGAATTTGTGTTGTGTTGGTTGAACTCAAGATTAAATCCACTAAAGATCGTCGAAAAAACTCAAATACCCCTTGAACTTGCTTATACGGAATAACCCAAACTCAGAATAAACCCTATTCGGAATAATACCTATTCGGAATAATCCTATGCTGAAAACCCTTATACTGAATAACCCTATGCGGAATAACCCTATTCTGAAAATGCCCTATTCGGAATAACCCCTATGCTGAATAACCCTTATGCGGAAAAACCCTTATGCGGAATATTTCTTCAATGCGGAATATTTTGGCAACTGGCTATTCGGAAAACTTGCTATTCGGAATAATAGGCAATTCGGAAAGCTATTCGGAATATTTCTCCTATTCGGAAAAATTTTGGCTATTCGGAAAAATATTGGCTATTCGGAAAAATATTGGCTATTCGGAAAGTTTTTGGCTATTCGGAAAAATTGGCTATTCGGAAAGTATTTGCTATTCGGAAAAAACTGCTATTCGGAAAGTATTTGCTATTCGGAAAAAACTGCTATTCGGAAAAACCCTTCTATTCGGAAAGTCTATTCGGAAACTTCTGCTATTCTGAATATTGCTCCTATTCGGAATCCCTATTCGGAATAAACCTTCTATTCTGAAAATCTTCCTATTCGGAATCCCTATTCGGAATGTTCTGGAAATATGTTTCCGAGAGTTAAAAAAACAGCTTTAAATCCGATTTTTGATCCAAAACCACAAAAAGTTTTATGATTTTTACCAAAATAAGCTAAACCCAATCCTTATCAATCAATCCCAATAACAAAAACACCAAAAACAACAAGATTCAAGATTGATTTTTTCTAAAGATCACTAATAGATTCAAAAACTAAAAAAGCAACACAATCCTTACCTTAAATCACCCCATAGCTCTTGATACCAAATGTAGAATATTGATAACCTATGAATCTATGAAGTGGGTTGATGTTTTCTAGTGAGAGAAACTAGAGAGAGAAAGTGAGAGAAAATGTGTATGATTTTATTAATATGAAAGTGAAATGAGAACAACAACCAACCCCTTTCCATGGTGGAAAGGGGTATTTATACTCCAAGCCTAACATTGGGCTTGGGCCGGTCCATGACAAGCCCATGGACCGGTTCTTACTTAACTTAATAAGTAACATTTAACTAATTGCTAACTACGAGCTATTACAACATAAATCATATTGTGGAGTGACCGATACTTCTAATATACGTTAAAACGTATTTCTAACATGGATTCTCAAGAACAAGAAGGATGCACGGGGAATTGTCGTAAGGAATAAAGCTAGGCTTGTCGCACAAGGACACACTCAAATTGAGGGCATTGACTATACTGAAGTCTTTGCGCCGGTTGCCAGGATCGAGGCCATTCGTCTGTTTTTGGCCTTTGCTTCTTATGTTGGCTTTACGGTGTTCCAGATGGATGTCAAGAGTGCATTTCTCTATGGAAAAATTGACGAGGAATTGTATGTTACTCAGCCTAAGGGGTTTGTAGATCCACTTCATCCAAAGAAAGTCTACAAGGTGGTCAAGGCTCTTTATGGGTTACATCAGGCTCCTAGAGCTTGGTATGAGCGTCTTTCAACTTTCTTGTTAAAGAATGGCTATAGAGGAGGTACTATTGACAAAACACTATTTCTTCGGCGGAATTCCAAGGATATTATCCTTGTTCAGGTTTATGTGGACGACATTATCTTTGGTTCTACAAGGAAGGAATGGTGTGATGAGTTTGAACACTTGGTGAAAGGCGAATTTCAGATGAGCGCAATGGGAGAACTGTCATTTTTCCTTGGTCTTCAGGTCAAGCAACAATCGGATGGGATTTTCATCAGTCAAGATAAATATGTTCATGAGATTCTTCAGAAGTTTGACATGGATCCTCTTAGACCAGCAGCAACTCCTTATGAAGTTGCTAAAATCAAACTTAAGAATGAGCCAGATCCCCCGGTAAATGTTCACATGTACAGGTCTATGATTGGCTCCCTCATGTATTTGACTGCATCACGTCCGGACATTATGTTTGCCGTAAGTGCTTGTTCTAGACACCAGGTGACTCCAACGGTTTCGAACTTAAATGCAGTGAAGAAGATTTTCAAGTATATCAAGGCTCAACCTAAATTGGGTCTATGGTATCCTAGAGAATCTCCCTTTGTTCTAGAAGCCTATAGTGATAGTGACTATGCTGGTGCTAATAATGATAGGAAGTCTACTACTGGTGGTTGTCAATTTTTGGGTCGTCGGCTTATTTCATGGCAATGTAAGAAACAGACAATCGTAGCTACTTCTTCAACAGAAGCTGAATACGTTGCTGCTGCTAGTTGTTGTGGACAAGTTTTATGGATCCAAAATCAGATGTTGGACTATGCTTTCAATTATATGAATACCAAAATTTTTATTGACAATCAAAGCACTATTTGCATTGTGAAGAATCCTGTATTTCATCAGCGGACGAAGCATATTGAGATTCGGCATCATTTTATACGTGATGCCAATGAGAAGAAGCTGATACAGGTTCTTAAAGTTCATACGGATGACAATGTTGTTGATTTGCTGACTAAAGCTTTTGATGGTCCGCGGTTTAACCACTTGGTGGTTCATATTGGGATGGTCAATCCTTGAGGTCTAGGATTGAGGGGAGGCAAAGCCTAAGGGGAGGCTTTGTGTACATATCAGGTCAGACTAATGTATTCATAGTATTTAACAACATAGTTTCTTGGTTATGATGGTGTGTGGTGCTTATGCTGGAGGATTTTTGCTCTCTTCTGGTGGATATGGCCTTACATGACTGGCTTCTGGTCCTCTTTGGTCAGCTTCTAGTTATGCTTGGTTGCCTTCTGGTGGTTTAAAATCCTTCCATGTCAAGTGGTGTTTGGCTCCTGGTACTGGTCTGGCATCCTGTTCATTCCTTTTGTCCTTTGTTAATCATGTTTTGCTTCTGGTTTGACCCTTGTGTGCTTTGACTTTTGGTCAACGCTCCCAATACTGGTATTTACAAGTTTGAATTACGCAAGTAAATTGGGAGTTGGTTATTATGTTAAAAAGGGCAAGTGGTTATTATGCAATTATGGTTTAATTTGAAAGGGCAACCCCCCATTAATAGGGGTCAATGAACAGTTACTACTTTCTTTATATATGGTCAACATACACCCTTGACTCACTCATTGCAATTAACACACACACAAAAC
Source organism: Glebionis coronaria (assembly GCA_025667525.1). Classification (NCBI taxonomy): domain Eukaryota; kingdom Viridiplantae; phylum Streptophyta; class Magnoliopsida; order Asterales; family Asteraceae; genus Glebionis; species Glebionis coronaria. Next base: position 281,631,872 of record CM046882.1, on the reverse strand, counting down.
CGCTTCTACTCTTTACACCCTAATCCCAATCCTTCTTCCATCAATTCATCAAGATCCATGGCTGCTCTTGCTTACCAACCTTCTGACAATCGCGTTGCTTATCTGGGTGATGGTCCAAATCGTGAACATTTTGCTGACATCTTGGATTTCATTGAAGCTTCTAACTTAAGGTTTGCATTTACTGTCTGTCCCACCATATATGATAGTGTGATACGTCAATTTTGGGCGTCTGCTCAACTTGTGAATGTGGCTGGACGTCCACGTGCACTCCATGCTACCATAGATGGACGTGCATATGTGGTGACTGAGGCTTCTATTCGCTCTTCTCTTCATCTTCAGGATGAGGGGGGTGTTGAATCAATCCCCAATTCGGAAGTATTGGAGGGAATGGCTGCTATAGGTTATGAACATGGGGGGAAGTTTAACTTCTAGAAAAATAGGTTTTCCCCCCATGGAAGCTTCTGGTTCACTTTTTAATCCATTGTATGAGTCCCAAGTCTGGGAGTTGGGATGCTTTCCCTACTCCTTTGGCTACTGGTCTTATTTGTTTAGCCCAGGGTAGAGTGTTTAATTTTTCTCATTATCTATTTGAGGGGATGGCTAGTAATTTGTCTACTGCTGGTTCGAGGAAGAAATTTCTTATGTACCCTAGGTTTCTTCAACAAATCCTTGTTTGCATTCCACGTGATAGGTCTGAGCATGTGCCGTCTAAACTTACAGCTAAAGTGTATTACAATATGATGAATGGGTTTAATGGGGATTGGAGGCCCCTGACTGAAGCCATGTTAGGGTTGGCTCAGGGTCCTATGGGTGAGGAGGAGGAGGCTCCTGAGTTTGTTGTGATAGATGATGACCCCATGGAGGAGGAGGCTCCTGTTGGTGCACCTCCTATGGTTGAGGAGGAGCTGGTTGAAGAGGTGGTGGTTGAAAAACCATCCCCTTCCATGGCTGGTCCTTCCTCCATCCCACACCAGTCTCCATTTGTGGAGACTCCACCTCCTAGTCCTGCTCCACACTCGACTGATATCCCGTTTGTTGCTAGTTCTCCACAGGTTGACCCACATGTTGCTTCGGGCTCCAATGATGCTTTCCCTGATCCAAGTTCTCTTGGTGGGCAGGCGGAGGAGCCTACTACACTGATATCTTTGCTTGATCTTATGCGCAGGTACCATGAGCGGATGGTTTGTTTGGAGGCTGATTTAAACCAACATCGGAAGCTTACAAGGGAGTTTGTTCTTCCTCTGGCTGATCGCATCAAGGCGTTGGAGACTCAACAACGTCGTCGCAAGAAGCATGTGGTCCATTCAGATTCTGAGGATGAGGGTGCAGAGAATGTTGAGGATGGCTTGACGTTGTTGGCCAAGGCTGCCTTTGCTGATAAAGTTTATGATGATTTGCCGGTTCCTCCAATGTCCTCCAATGTTCCTTCTCCTGGTGCTATTCCCCCTTCTATGGGTGGTGATTCTGATCCTGCTGTTGATTCTCATGCTGGTCCCTCTCATGATCCGAAGGGAAAAGCTCCAATGACTGATGCTTCATCTCCTTCTCGCAAGCGTACTCGTCGACAGATTGAGGAGGAAAGGCTTGGTGAAGAGGCTGCTCGTCGGGTTCAGGCTGAGATTGATGAAGCGGATAGGGCTGCTGAGGAAGAGCTTCGAGAGCGCAGGCGTGCCCAAATTCAGCATGATGCCATGCATTGGAGTGATGGTGAATGGATGCAAGTGTTGACTGTTCTCACTCGGGATTATGCTCAGTTTAAAGATCTATTGGGTGATGATGTTGATGAACACAATTGTATTCCGCGTGCTATGGTAATGATGCGTAAGCACCAGTTGGCTCTTGCTGCTGAACTTAAGAAACAGAGAAGGAACAGACCTTTATCTCGGGCTGAGGAGCGCCAGCAGATGCAACGTTATGTGAAATTTCAGCCTGCTGCTCATTTTAATGCTCCTTGGACTTGGGCTCGGGTGCGGGCTTTGACTTTTGATGAGCTAAAGGCTCTTTATGAAAAGATGGTGAAGCGTCAGAGTCAACCTATTCCGGAAAGATTTATTTACCATCCTCGTGGTGTGACTGCTTCTATGCCTGCTGATTCTACTGGTCCTTCGTCTGCACCCACTCCTGGTTCTGCTGGTAGTCCTTCTGGTTTTGTTGCTACGTCTGCTGGTCCTGCTACTACCATCTTTGTTACTACTACCACCACTCATGCTTCCACCACCACACCTGGTACTTCCACCACCCAACATGTTTCTGCAAACACCTTTGTTGATACCACCATACCTACTGCTACTACATCTGTTGTGCCATCTCCATCACCACCAGTTCCTGAAACACAACCTAATCCTACTTCTGATGCAGCTCCTAGTGGTCCATTGGGTGGACACCTTCATGAGTCTACTTCTACTGCTTCCCCTGCTGCTGCTGCGGTTAAGGTAAAGGTTGAATCAACACCTTCTGATCCCACACCAAGACGTTCCATTCGCCAGAAACTTGCTCGTCGTGTTCGCCGTGGTAAGACAGTTCCTTTTGAGAAGCGTGATCCTGAGAATTTAATTGATGCCGCTTCTGACAGCGATTCTGACTTACCTTGGGCAATGGGAGCATTACGGGTTATACGGTTGAGAGTTATACAACACTTCCTGGTGGCGTATCCCATCGGATTACTTTGAGTGATGGGTTTGTGCGATTGGCAACGGGTTTGCAGGGTGTGTTAATATTGGGCTGACCGTATGGATCTTATGGCGTTGTTTGGACTTGTTGATTCTAGTATGCCGTTTGACCCCATGGCTGTGTCTTCCTGGCCTGGTCTCCGTATCTGGGCTGATCTCAAGTTGATGTTGGATCCTCCTCCAAATGCTCCTGTTTCGGGCATATGGAAGGATCAAATGCAATGGGAGATTCTGCGATGGAAGCTATATGCTAGATGTGGAGTTCATATGTTGGAATTAGAATCTGGTCATCTGGTGTTTATGCTGACGGATGTGGAGTATCCCTTGACTATTTCTTCCATGGAGGCGATGTTGGCGAGTCACTTGCAAATTTCTACTGCTCCTTCTGGAAATGAGTCGAGTATGGCCACGACATTGGTAGAGGGTATTCAGGCGCGGTTGCTAGCAGATAAGAAGGCTGCTTCTGGTATGTAAGGTGATTGGGTTGTAAGTGTTTATACTGTGTATTTTTGTTCATTTGTTCTTATTTTTATTCTTTTCACCAATATGTATAGTGATTGGTGAATTTCATTCATTAGAGTTTAGTTTAAAAAAAATAAAAAATAAACAAAACATATTTCATAAAAAAAAAATACTTTTTATATAATATCTGCTTATGCTTTAAACACAGTTTAGCTTTTATACTTGTACATAATATCCCTTGGCTGATTCACAATGTGGTTCTGGTTACTGATTTGAGCTTGTCCTGGTACTTGGTTTCACTTGGTGTTGGACGTGGTCCACACAACAAATGGTTCTCAACTTACCATGTCTAATCGACAAGAAAAAGTTGATTCACCTTGAGGGTACGGCTCCTGGTGCGATTCTCAAATCCGTTGATGGTTGCCAGGTTACCCAAAACTGGATGGTTTTCACTTGCCATAGTCTTGGACTGAAAAGTGGCTAATCTGAGGGGGTACGGCTCTTGGTAAAGATCGTATCAAATCCGTTGATAGCTGTAATAGCTTGCTTAAAGCTATAGGGTGTTCAACTCACCGATGCTTCATTGCTAAGAGTTGGCGAGTCCAAAGGGGTACGGCTTCTGGTAAAGACGCATCAAATCCGTTGACGGTTGTGATGGTTTGCCAAAAATCTTCAGGGTACTCCCACTCACCATTGATTCACGTTCTAAGAGTTGGGCTGGGTTCTAGTCTCCCAGGGTGATGCTTATTCCACCACAATGACTAGCTAGCCCAAGAGCGAGCAGCTACTTGGTAAAGGCTCATCAAATCTGCTCATGTTGTTGCAAAGATTCAACACGATGCTGATTTGTTACAAGCTTTGGAGAAGCTTCTAGTGTTCCATGTTGCGGCTGTTACTCTGATTCTTATCTTGTTGATGCTGCTATTTGTTTTGCTGATACAATCCTCGGGCTTTATTTGCACGTTTTCCAGGAAACTTGAACTCAACAGGTCAAATTCAAGTTTAGGGGAGGATTGTTAGGAACATTGTAATAGTTATATGTAATAGGTAGACTAGGAGGTATGTAGTTCCTCCTGGTCCTAGTCGTAGTAGGAGCAAGTTCTGCTCCTGGTCCTAGTCGAAGTCAAACTTTATTATTTACTTAATATTCTGTTAGGATATGCATGAGATATGTTAGGAAAGGATATGCATATCAGTTTTACACGTTTTCTTTAATGATGTATTAGGGTTTCCTTGTAGTATAAAAGGAACCTTAGGCAGAAGGGTTAGACACACCTTTACCAAACGTAGTTCTAGTCATTATCAATATTAGAAATCCTTAGAGAGGATCAAGTCTTTATAGTTATTCTGTTCTTCTTAATTATATTTATATTCTACATTCATATTGTGTATAGAGTCTCTTTGTGATTTGACTTGTGATTACAGAAGTCATTCACCGGTCCTGACAGGCTGCAAGATCTACATCTAGTAGATCCAACATAAAGTACTATTATTGTCTACAAAAATCTTGGTATGCATAAAATTATACCCATAATCCAACAGTTGGTTTTGAATCCATAAGACTTGTCCACAACAGGCAGCTGCAGCTACATATTCTGCTTCAGTTGTAGAGTTGGCCACCACTGTTTGTTTCTTGCATTGCCAAGATATTAATCTGCTCCCAAGAAATTGGCATCCACCAGTTGTGGATTTTCTATCAAATTTGTCACCTCCATAATCACTGTCTAAATAACCAATAAGCTCCAATGGAGAATCCTTTGGATACCATAATCCCAAGGTGGGATAACACCTAAGGTATCTAAAAATGCTCTTGAAAGCTTGAAGATGACACTCTTTAGGAGTCACTTGATGGCGTGCACATACACATACAGCAAACATAATGTCAGGTCTAGAAGCTATAAGATACATCAATGATCCAATCATTAACCTATAATGCCTGACATCCACCTCTTTTCCATCTCCAACCTTTCCCCAAGGGTTTTCCCTATCCATGGGTGTGCTAGCTCATTTTTCATGTGGAGAAAAGCCAAACTTCTTCAAGATTTCTGCTACATATTTGTCTTCAGAGATGAAGATACCATCTTCTTTCTGCTGAACTTGTAAACCTAGAAAGAAGTCATCTCTCCCATTGCACTCATCTTGAATTTGTCTGTCATGAGCTTGGAAAAGTCTTCACTCATCTTTGGACTTGATGAGCCAAAAATGATATCATCTACATAGACCTGAACAAGTAAAAAGTCCTTACCAGTCTTCTTTGTAAACAAAGTCTTATCTATCGTGCCCCTCTTGAATCCATTTTCCACCAGATAGGTGGACAATGTGCCATAAGATGCTCTTGGCGCTTGATGAAGTCCATACATTACTTTCTTCACCCTATACACCTTGTCTGGATGTTCTGAATCCTCAAAACCAGGAAGCTGCATTACATAAACCTCCTCTGCAATTGTGCCATAAAGAAAAGCACTCTTTACATCCATTTGATAAACTGTGAAGCCCATGCAAGAAGCATAGCATAGGAAAATCCTTATTTCTTTAATCCTTGCAACAGGTGCCAAAAACCTCTTCATTGTCTATCCCTTCCTCTTGTGTATAGCCTTGAGCAACTAAACGTGCCTGGTATCTGACCACAATCCCTCTTTCATCCTTTTTGTTTCTAAGAACCCATATTGTCCCTATAGGTCTGACATATCTAGGACAATCAACTAACTCCCAAACATCTTGAATAGCAAATTGGTGAAGCTCATCCTGCATTGCTTCCACCCAACTTGGTTCTTTGAGAGCATAAAAAATCTTCTTAGGTTCCTGTTGTGACAGAAAACAAGCAAACAAACATGCCTGTACAAGAGGGGTATCAACCTTCTTTTGGATATTGGCAATAAAACCTCCTTGATTCTGATGAGACCTTCTAGTTTGAACAAGAGACATCACATCACCAATGATTAGAGAAAGAGGATGATTCTTGATAGTAGATGTAAGTATACCTCCTTCAAGAATTGTGTTGTCTTTAACTTCAGTCTCCATATTGCCAATATCATCTTCAAATTCTCCTCCATCATCACCTGAATGAACCTCTTCATGTACTATTGAAGTTTCACCTTGTTCAAAAACATTGGAAGAGAATAAATGGTCAAAAGAGTTGTCAACGCCTGAACTAGGCCTGTCTACGTTTGAGCCATCAACGCCATAATTTGGCCTGTCAGCGCCAGATTTTCCTTTGTCAGCGCTTGAAGATTCATGCATGTTTTCATCAATTGGTTTCTCTTGTGGAACATTTTTTTCCTTTCCAGCAGCAGCAACAGCAAATCCATCTGTCCAAATAGGAATGGTAACATACTCAAGTATGGGAGCTGATTTGTTTGTATGTGATCCTACATACTTATCAACCTGTATACCTAAAATTTCAACCCACTGGTGCTTCCACAACATTTGAAGTTACTTTCACAATGTCTAGATTAGTAAGAAGCATATAATTCAAGGTTCTAGATAAAGGTTCTAAATCAAAGAACCAATTTGGTCCATTCTCAGGATCACTAGGTTTACTTTCTTAAAACCTAACATGTACCTTTTCAAGTATACGTTTTTCTTTCTTAATGTAAACCTTATATCCTCTAATCTGCACTGAATAGCCCATAAAGTAGCCTTCATCACCTTTAGCACTAAACTTTCCTAAGGCATCACTAGTATCAAGTACAACTACATGACATCCAAAGGGTTTAAGAAAACCAATATTAGGTTTCCTATTAAAAAATAGCTCATAAGGTGTCTTATTGTGGATTTTGTTGATCAATGCCCTATTCTGAACATAGCAGGCTGTATTTACAGCCTCAGCCCAAAATGCAATGGGAAAGTGAGCATCAACCAACATTGTCCTAGCTTCTTCTATGAGTGTTCTATTCTTCCTTTCAGACATCCCATTTTGTTGTGGGGTTCTAGCTACACTAAACTGCCTAGTAATCCCTTTATTGACACATAAGTCATCTAACAACTTATTTCTAAACTCACCACAATTATCACTTCTAAGTATTTTAACCTCATTCCATGTTTTCTTTTCAATTTGGGTAATAAAGTTAATCAAAACAGTGGCAGTTTCACTTTTCAAAGCCAAAAAGAAAGTCTAAATAAATCTAGAAAAATCATCAGTTATGACAAAACAAAAAGATTTACCATTTAAGCTTTCTATATTAGTTAGACCAAACAAGTCCATATGCAGCAAGTGAAGTGGTTTAGAACTAGAGTGTACGAGTTTAGACTTAAAAGAGACTTTGTGTTGTTTGCCTTTAAGGCATGCAACATAAGAATGATCATTGTGGAAAGCCTTTTCAGGCAAACCATCAACTAAACCATGTCTCACAAGTCTGTTTATGTTCTTAAAATTTATGTGCCCTAACCTTCTGTGCCAAAGATTACTTTCATCAACTGAAGCCCTAGCATATAGACATGACAGATTATTATTCATCCTAATTCCATTAAGATTCACATTATAAATGTCCTTATGCCTAGGTGTTCTATAATAAATGAACTTCTCATCAAGTATTTTAAAGTCTTTCCATAACACCAAGCACTCAGTATCAGTGAAAAGAACCTTATTTTTGTTATCACAAACTTGTGATATACTAAAAAAATTATAATCAAGTTCTTTTACCAGAAATACATTTTCAAAACGCAAATTGTTGGTGATAAGAGTCCCTTTGCCAGTAATAGTTCCATATCCTCCTCCAAAGTACACTTTGTCACCATCTTTAATGGGGGTAAAGTTTTTCAAAATAATCTTCCTTCCCCGTCATGTGCCTAGAGCATCCACAATCCCAATAGCCATAATCATTTACCTACTTTTGAATGCCCTGCACATAAAGAAAACAAATTAGTTTTCTTTGGGAACCCAAGCCTGAGCAGACTTGGATTCATTTGGTTGTTCAACAAGAACATACTAAGTCCTTATAAGAACCCCTTGTTCATCCCTTTTAGGATTGAACACCCAGTTAACCCTAAATGGTTTAGTTACGACCTTTGAAATATAATGAAATCTGTTACAGGTCATAGAAATCCTATCTGAATTAAGGTTTGGTTCTTGTTTTAGTCTCCAAGTTAAGCTAGAAGAAGCTTTAGACCCCTTTCCCTTTGGTTGCAAGTATTTTTTATTACTTGGTCTAACAGCGTTGGAAACATTCCTGTCAACGTTAAAATTGTTCTTGACAACGCTGAAATTGCACTTGTCAGCGCCAAAACTAGGGTTTGCTACAGGAATCCATTGTCTGTTAGACCATGTATTGGTCTTTTCAAAAGGCCTTTGTCCATAAGTATTAGACCCTTTAGTAAAGAATGGAGCTGGTCTAATGACTTGTGGACTTTGTTGGACAAAAGGTCTGGGTGTCACACCCCACCATGGCGGAATATAGGGAGCGACGTATGGATATCATCACAACATGGCGTGTCTATAGAGATAACTAAATGAAATAAGAAATGTCATAAATGGCGACACAAATGTCATGACAATATCTCAACATGCAGGAGTCTAGGTAAATAGGTAACAGTACTACCATTTACCCGAGACAAACAAATAACACAAACATATCAAACATATAGGTGCCAACATGCATCACTTATAAAAAAAAACATGAAGGTAAACTAATAAGGAAACGGGGATTCTCCTTCTATATGCATTCCTAAGCTTCTCCAATCCTAGCCACTTATATTCTCATGCTTAACCATAGTATCACCTGAAAGAGACACTAAAACACGTCAACTTAAAGTTGGTGAGAGTCATAGGTTTAGACTCCAACACAAGACAAGTCATAAGCTGTGAATACCATAAACCAATAAACATATGGACAATGCGCTACAATCATGTACTAACAACTAGCATTCAAGTTCAATCAATCATTAAAATTCCAAGGCATCACGCCTTACCAACAATCACAATTTCCAAGGCATCACGCCTTACCAACAATCACAGTTTCCAAGGCATCACGCCTTACCAACAATCACAATTTCCAAGGCATCACGCCTTACAAACAATCACAATTTCCAATGTATCACGCCTTATCATTAACCATAGGTCCCATAGGCGCCCATACACCTATGTACCTTTCCAATCCAGATCACACACAAACAAGAATCACATAGCAGTTAATCACATAAATGTACACACAAGTCCATCTCAAACCTTAAAACATTCACAGCATTAATTTAGGAAATAATTCAACACAGTGTCTCTTCCATCCCATCTGGAAGTCAAAAACAATAGTAAACATGGGACTATGAAACTCACCTGATAGTTCCTTCACGAGTCCTTGCACTAGCAACAAGCTAACAAACCAAAACACGCAATCAATACACGAACCAATCACTAAGATGGATCATTAAACTATGATGGACATCTAGCCTATTCCCACATATTTACCTCATTGATAAGCTCTAATAACCCCATTACCCTTCCTTAACAAGTCCTTAACTTGGTTAAGTTTAATAACTAACCCGTTCATATTTTACCCAAAACAGTCCCAGTTTTTAGGTCTCAAAACTTTAAGTCAAACATCTACTTAAACATACCCATGGTTTCTGTAAAAGGAATATTCATACCCTTACATATGTTGGCTAACACATCTCACTTTCCCTAACCTTAAAGCTACTGTTAAGGCCCCGATATACATATATCTACTTTTGTCATTCCAGATTTCCTGATTTTAAACGTACTAAAAGTTTGTTACCATAAGGGGTCTTACCCTAAACCACAACCTTATCCCAAGTGCAGATACTTACTACAATATATAAACCATCTCTCACGTTCGTGAGAACATCCCAATGCAACCCTAAGTACCCCAAACAACCCAAAACTTAAAAAGAAAACAGGCTGAATTCAAAACTGTTTTGACCTCCGACTGTTGTAACCTGTTTTTGACCCACTTCCCGACCTCCAATTTAGTTCTCGTTTCTTGCATTGGAAAGCCACTTCAAATATCTTTCCAGGAGTACTTGGATCGTAAAATAAATGTTTATAGAACTCCTGATATGATCAAAACAATTGACACAAAATCTGCCCAATTTTTAAAAACGGGTTTAACAAAATCAACCTCATTAATTAACCCTAATCCCTCTAATTACAAGCCCTAATTTATATGATCATCATATTATGATTATCACATCATTAATTTACTGATTTTATATGAACCCTAACCCTAATTCCATCATAAGAATGATTAAAAAAACATAAAAACAATTAAATTAAAAAGGGCTATGAAGGTTTTACCTTTGAATTAATAGAAGATGAAGAAAACCTAATTTTTGAAGAACCCTAATTGGCCACCATTGATGAATTTCGGCTAGAAGATGTTATGGAGGTTAAAACCTGATTATTATAGTTATGAGTTGGATTTGGTTAAGTCCTAAAGGCCCCCTAATCCCATTACAAGTACATTGGGCCTGTTTTGGGCTTTTCCCTTCTTTCTTTCTTCTTTGGTGCGTCTAAACCGACCCAAACACCCCTAAATTCGTTTTTTTATTTTTATTATTTAATATTATGTTATTAATATTACTTTAATTTTCCTTAATTTATTTCAGCTCCTAAAGCTTCCAAAACCACAAAACCGTAAAACTAGTCAAATTTACGCGTTTTACCGTAAAAGACGTAAAATATACACTTTTAAAAAAAATATCAAATTTTGAAATAAACTTTATAACTAAGTCTTAAATGACTTAAAACCATCCCGAAAAATATTCATATGACTAATTACCTCATCCGCGACCTCTAAATGCTAAACCGTAAATCGTAAAAATACGATTTTCTATAATACATATACGTATACTTAGAACCACCAAATAACACCATCTCACTTCATAGTCACTACCATGTGAACTCATGAACATGAAATCATCACACATCGTTTCATTCACAAGGTACCCCGTACCGGAAACGATATCCAAACCACAATCGATACACACCAATAAGCACATAAACACGTAAAGACACGCAACTAACACAAAATAAAACTAAGTGACGAACCTCAAAACCAGGGTTGTCACATCACTCCCTCCTAATAAAAATCTCATCCCGAGATTTACTCCTTAGGATCAAACACACAGACAACAAATCACACGAGGATACTTGTTCTAAAAGAACTCCTCTCATTTCCATGTGAACTTTAGTTCAAGTTTCAAAATACCACATATACAAACCAAAAACTATTAAACTCATTGCCAAACTCTTGACCTCACAGTCAATAAATCTCCTAGATGACTCTTTGATAAAACAAAAACTCTCATTAACACAAGTCCCGAATAACCGTACATGCAAAATGCATTCTCAAATAACCTTTACCAATCTCAATACATGAAATGTATCATGTATACAACTCATTTCCCCCAGGAAATTATATGCTCATAAGCTAATGGTCCGATCTTTCTAAAGATCATAAATGGACCTACAAAACTCTACATCAACTCTTCCATTTTACCAAAACATACCACCCGTTACTATGGGTGAAACTCCCTACATAACTTTGTCACTAACTCTAGTGGTTTCCTCTTTTTCTATATATGATTATCCAAGCCACGCAACTTACAGGTTGGCGCGTTCTCCGCTTTAGACAACTCAACTCGTGCAACCTAAACCCTTCATCCAAATCACCCTAATACGTCATCCATATTGTTCCAGTTCTTCTCTGCTTCACTTTATTCTTCTTATTCCATGTCTCATCAACCATACTTGCCTTTCCCAGATGGTACTTGGCCTTGCAATTTTCTTTCATCACTTAACTCCACCCATCACCTTTTCCAAAAGTTCAATCAAGATGATTGAATATGTGTTGGAGACATTCATGATCCGTATAGATCATTCTCCACGTCTCGTACACCAAATGCCTTTAGCATTCTAGGCAGATATAACAATCCATTCCCACTAACTAAGTCCATCTAGTTCTTCCAAATCTTCAGTTCCTGCAACGTATAAGCGATCGCCTTTCTTTGTCGTCCTCGTACGCGTCTAAATCCTTGTTCCACGTATCGTCATGCTTCGCGAGTTCATCCGGTCCTTCCGATAATGCCAAGATCGGCTCATTATTCAATCCACCTCTTCAGCCTCCAAAACGCTTCCTCATCCTTCTTCACTTCGCCCCTTGCTGGTTCCATGATACGCTATCATCTCTAACTACTCATCATGGTAAACTTAATACTAAAAACTCACACTCGAAAATCTCACGTATAACTCCACTCCAAAACCAACACATAATTCGCCTCACTCTCCTTCTCAGATTTGAGTAGTTCAAGATGTCGTCGACGCTCCTGATGACAACTCATTTATACACGTTCATGCACACTTGGTTCATTGACACCATTAAAACCGCTAGTTCTTTGGTGAAGCCAAATACATAAACGTAAACCCAAAGCGTTCATACAACATCCTTAGCAGTTTCAACTATGTCCTCCTTGCACCCTCTCTTAGCGGCAATACGAATAAATTCCTACCTCGTTCTACTTGCAAAATTCTACACGCATCTTAAAATAACGATACTTCCTCTCATCAGACCACTAAACCTCTTTCCACATCCAATCTACTACTAAGCAACTCAACTTTTATCCAGCATTCCTTGCAATCTCTAACAGCTCTTGTTTTTAAATCACTCCATCAACGATTTGCCTTAGAAGGGCACTAACTACAACTCCTCTCACTTCTCCTACTTGCTCCATTTATGGTTCTACCTCACAGTAATAGGCAAACCTACTAAATTTCAGGAAATTTTCGGAAAACTTACATGCCCTACGAACAATCATAAATACCTTTGAGGTATTACTTCCCCTTCCAACACTCTCTATGGCGCGTTACTTGTGCTAATATCCCACAAATCTCTATTCATCTCCTTGGTACTCCTAAGAGACCTCATGACCACACTAATTCGTCTACGAACTTCTTTCCTCCCCACTAAGGGTATTCCGACCGTTCTCTCATGGTCACCTACTTAAGCGTGTAGGCGCGGCCAAGCCTTTCATACGACTACCTCAACGCTCCCGAACAATACGAAACCAAAACTACATCCTGAATCCATCAGATACGATCAATGAATCAAACCAACGGATAACTAACGACATTTCACGTGAACCAATTAAAACAAGTCAAAAACCCCGAGACTCAAAAGAAAACTCAAACCCAGAACATGTATCAATTCAAAATGACCAATGACAATGAAAAATAATCCAAGAAACACCCAATGGAAACCAAAACATATTACGCCCCGCAACATATTATTTAAACCGTGCAAAAGACCTACCTTTCCAAAAGAATATACTCTTATTTATTATTATTATTATTTTTTTTACCTCCCCACATCTATGTGACTCAAACCATCTACAAACAACCTTCTAGGAGATCTCAAAACTCAACCCAAGGACTAGGTATCCCGTGCACCCCAAATAAAAATAAACTACTATTCAAAACTCAACCTTGAACCCGACACTTGTACAACAATTTCGACCGGTCCACTGACCTCCCATGACTATACTTTCTGAATATTTGAAAAGTACGTTCCGAGTACATAATTTTTGGCTTTTGAATCACTCAAAAAGCTCTAAAAACGAGCAAGTTATGACCGAAACAGTTTTATATTAATGAAAGATAAAATTGTATGTGAAATCTTCATAAACTCAATTTAACCTTGAATTAATAATTATAAATGACGTGAATCGGTTAAACCCAATTATATAAACTATGTAAGTAGAAAGAAATTTTACTTCGCTTTGTTTTAAAGAAAGTCTTTTAGAATTTGAAATAAATAAGTGTTGACTAAAAAGAAATCTTATGTTACATCTTGTTTCAAACAAGACCCCAACACCTTACCCTTATTTTACCGAATACGACCAACTATCTAACCCTATACTAGATTTCCAAGTCTCCTTTTTCCATATACCAACCAAAAGAAATGTAAGACTCAACACAAAAGATTTCATTATCTCAAAAGAAATCCCAGGTTATTTCAATAGACTTAAAACCAAGAACACCGTTTTTAAACGTACACGTGAAATACGAAACTCAAAGAATACGCTACAAGACACAGTTCAAAAGATTCAAAACGTCGTTGAAACTCCACCAAACTCCAGCACCATAAAACACGAACAAACACAAGGTACGTTCAAGTTATAATAACTAGTGAACGACCATATACCATAACTTAACACATAGTAGTATATATACATCCGCATATGTATACCTATTGAATCCCCCAAACATACTCGTTATCATACACGTAAGTCAATCAATCGCTTTATACGCTCATTTTTCCATACGAGTAATCACCATCTCACTATGCCACAACAAGGCATAAAGCCCACCTCCAAAACCAAACCATATCGTGTGACCCCAAAATCACACAACACAACTATAACCCAAAACATATAACACAAAAAGAACAATAGCCATATCGTAGGTAGCCATTACATGAACTCATATATAATACGTATACCCAAATTCTACATCTCATCATATACAAGCATGTACTAACCCTCTTTCATGCAACCATACTTGGGAACCCATTAATGTAAAACCCGAATGCTTTTACCATGAATAGTGCCCTAAGATCGTACGTCCTAGATTAAAACTTACCCTATTTAGTATTGATCACATTCATGTGCTAATAATCAAGCAAGTGCATACGTGTATGACATGATAAGTATAGATTACGTACAAACTAATGATAAACAGTTAATAGATATTTCACGTGAAATTAAATCATGATCACCATTTTAAAACACGAACTAAAATAATTACGTAAGTACTTAATTACGAGCGTATATAATACGATAAACTACATGATAAAATAAAGAGAAACACTTTAAACACGAACACGTTTAACCACGAACGAACACGAAACATCGGGACACGAGAAAAGGTACGGGTACCCCATGTGGGGCCCCATACCCACGGCACACATAACCAAAATGGGCTTAGCCCATTGACTTTTACATGAAAGGGGGGGTTATGGTAAATATGCATTTCATTTTTACATTTCAAGCAAAATAGCATTTAACCTAAAAAGTTTTCTCTCCTCCTCCTTGGTCTCTCTTTGTGCCGCCACCCATAAGACCACCAAAGGTGGTTGTTGATTGATCTTGATCACAAAAATCATTGCTATAAAACGTGTTTGTTCATCCTCTTTCAAGCTACGTATTGGTATATCATTCTAAACCTTTCTTTTCATTTCTTTTAATCTTTAATTATTTTCATAAACATGTTATTTTTATTTTTGTTAGAACATGATAATTAAACATAGACCTAACATGTTTTGGGGTTAATTAAAATCAAAGGATGATATATGAGGGTGTTTGTTTTGGCTGCCTAGTATAACCAACCCGAGGGGGTTCGGTTTGCTTTTTGCCGCCACCACCAAGACCATTTTGGTCTTGGTTGGTGCATGTGGGACCCACGGCAGCAAGGGGGCACAAGTACCCCGACTTGGCTCGGGGTACGGTGTCGGGTTCATGCCCGATTCATGGTTCGTTGGTAAAATCATGATTTATGCTACATGTTAATATTATGAATTATGAACTTAGGATATAAATTAATTAATAACATGAGATATTAATTAAACCATGACTTAGGTTATTTCTTAATTATTAAGTTAGCATGATATTAATTTAACCTAAGTATTTTTATGTTATAAGTTATAATTAATTAATTATTTAAGACATGCTTATAATTAATTAATTTAGACATGACTTAGGTTATATTATTAATACATATTAATATACATTTTAACCTAAGTATTTTATTCCATTTTAATTAAAACATGTTATACTTTAATTAAAATGCTTAACCTATAGTTTAATTAAAATACATGAAATAATAATTAAACTATACACTATATCATATGACTTAAGAAATAAGCTTATAAACACTTAGACTTATATGTTAGCTTATGTAACCAGCTTAATTCTAATTATGGAAACTTCTATTTATAGAAACTTAATTAAATAAGGCAACTAATCTATTAATAGAAACCTTCTATATATGGAAATCTATCTATTTCAGGCAGCTAATCTAATCATGGAAACCTTCTATATATGGAAACTTATTTAATTAAGGCAGCTGATCTATTTTTGGAAACTTTCTATTTTTAGAAACTAATCTATATTAAGCAGTAAATTCTATTTTAGGAAACTTTCTATTTTTGGAAACTTTCTATTTTTGGAAACTTTCTATTTTTGGAAACTTTCTATTTTTGGAAACTTTCTATTTTTGGTAACTTTCTATTTTTGGAAACTTTCTATTTTTGGAAACTTTCTATTTTTGGAAACTTTCTATTTTTGGAAACCTGCTATTTTTGGAAAGTTAGTTATTATTACACAGTAAGTATAATAATACATGAATTACCAGTAATACTTTATCAGATTAATTAGAGTACAAGGTAAACACAGATAGGGCTTTAAACAGTAAACCATGACCTAAAACATACAAAGTAAGCTAAGATGAGACATAAAACCCAGTACGTAATCAGTGATTCGATACTTATACACGTGTGTATTCATGTAGCGTTAGTGATCCAGAAGTAGGAGTCTTTCTTCCGTTCATTCACTGGACTTGAGGTATAGATTCCCGTCCTTTCAGTATGGACATTCTTTCCTTATTAGGATTTCCCCGTATGCAGCCAACTGTTTTTCCCCAGTATTTGTTTTATTGTTTTGAACTGCTTATGTTTAATTAACATAATCTATAGCCATATACAAGCATGACCAGTTTCACCTAGTTATGGAGGTACCATAACTATAACATTGGAGGCACCAATGTTATGACTTCCCCACGGCGGAGTGATTGCTCGTGGCGTCCCTTTCAGTTTTGGCCATATTATTATATCATGTGGGGCGTATGGGTGCATCATAGTTACATGTTTTATTCAGTATTTCATGGTGAATGTGGTGTGTGCCTTGCATCCTTCACAAGGAGCTGATCCCTCCTACCCAGACCAGTATATTAATTAGAGGCATCTCCTCTAATCAGCATGATGAGGTCACCCCTCCAAGTATTCATGCACGTGACCTTTTCATGACCTATATGGGCTATGGTATATTTATGTTAAAACAGTTTTCATAAGATAAACATAAGGCTTTTCAATCTATAAAACTAGTTTTCTTAATACTTAACCAGTTTACTCAGAACTTCGTCTTCCGCTGTTATATGTTACATGCTTATCCTATTTCATGCTATTTTGTACATCCGTGCACTGAGCGTCTTGATCAGCCGTTTTCCTTTTCATGTTCCCTAAACGGCAGGTACTCAGGGACGCTCGTAGATCTCAAACGTACGTGCATATGGATTGGAAGCTTTACTGTCTTTCTTTACTTTATGCATTTCCTTTACTTTAATACAGCTTGCAATGGACATTGTTTCGTCCTTTCCTTTTACAGTATTTATGTTTGTGTGTGATGAGCTCTACTTTGGGGTTACCGATGTTTGATTCCGGTATTTCCCTTTTATGGTTAAATAATGCTTAGACATTTATCCTTGTATGCTTTGATGACACGCCATGATTATGCGTAAGATTCCATTTCCAAAATGGGGTGTTACAATTATGGTATCAGAGCCAAGGCTTCGACCTGTAGGCTCTCAAATATGACCTGTGATTAGTGGGTAGTCACTACGGTCTTCCTAGAACTGACAGTTGTTTTCATGCATTCATCATTTTTAAGCATACATATACATGTCATTGTTACAGGGTTTTTGACTAAGTAATGGTTGGTACAGGACTGGCCCTATTTAGTCGCATGTGTTTTATCGAAACTTTTAGATTTGGGACCGACCCATAGGCGTCCCCTCGATATTTTTTTTTGTTTTGAGTGAACTGACCAGAGGCGTTCACTCTCGAGCATCAAAAGTTTTCATAAAACTGCATCATGCATTCATACAAAAATTTTCTTGCATAAAATTTTTCTCGTGAAATTTTGGTATAAAATTTTTTTTTTTCATGAATATATATAAATTTTATGTTTTGATTTTTTAATCATATGTTTTATGTTATACTGTCAGATGGTTCTCACACGCGAGCAAGAGCAGCTCAATGCTGCAATTTAGGCTGCCATGCAAGCCTTGCTTCCTCAACTGAGGAATGACATCCGTGCTGAAGTCCAAGCTGCCAACAATCAGCAGCAGCAGAATCAGGCACCTCCTCCTCCTCCTCCAGTGACACTAGCAGTGTGGCTGGAAAGATTCAACAAGCTCCGTCCTAGAGCTTTTGAAAAGACTGATAGCCCCAGCGATGCTGAAAGCTGGTTGACTCATATCGAGAAGATTTTCAATGCTATGGGCTGTGACCCCGCATACAAGGCGAGATTGGCATGCTACCGGTTTGAAGGCGATGTACTCAGCTGGTGGCTAGCCTTGACGCAGTCGGAAGGAGGTGATGATTGGGTCGCTGGTTTGACATGGGCCCAATTCAAGGAGAGAGTGATGGAGCAGTTCTTTCCCAAGGCAGAGCAGGACAAGCTCAAGCGAGAGTACCATGGGATACGTTAGAGAGCAGGCGAGAATAGCAACGAATTCATGCAGCGCTTTCTTCGCTTAGCTGGTTTCCTGGGAGCAGCAGCTGGTACTCCTGAGGAGCAGGCACACCACTTTAGGTGGGCACTTCGCACCTCGGTCGCGAACAATCTGGTGTGTGCTACGTTCAATACAGTAGCACAAGTGGCCGACGCAGCAAGGAAGCTAGAGATGTTACAGGAACGAGATGAGTTCGGGGAAGCTGAAAGACCCGACAAGAGGTAAACATTTCGTATTCTAACGATAACCAAACCGCATCCTATCATTATATGTTCTATAATCATCTCTTAAACTGAATCTTCCAGCCAGAAAACTGGGGACTGGTCTCAGCCGGCTACTCAGCAGCAGCCTCATCAGCCCAAAGGAAACGGTCACACTAACGACCGTTCTGTTGTGGAAAGGCGTAGCGGTAATGATAATTACCGTAACAACGCTGGACACTCCAACAACAGCAGGTCCTACTATTTACGCATCTTCTTATGATTTCATGTTATATCTCTCATGCTAACACTATATTAACCTCTACCAGGAACCACGGTAACGGGAAGGACCAGAACCACAGGGGTTCGCAGCCTAACCGTTCAGCTAACACTGGTGAACATCTTATGATGCATATGTCTTATACTCGTGCATATACTTTATTGTAACACATTTTGTCATCAGCAGGCCCTCAGCAAGCAAGGACTCCTGCTGGAGGATTCACTCATCCTCTTTGCAATACTTGCCATCGCAGACACCCTGGCCCATGCCGTCGTGATTCCGACGCGTGCTACAAGTGCGGTCTCCCTGGCCATCGTATGAGAGATTGCCGTAAGGGTGAGATGGAGGGTACCTCGGGTCATGCTGATAGTAAGCCGCCTCCTACCACTGGGCGTGTCTACACGACATCTCGCGATCAGGCAAACAAATCTACAGGTACCATTACTGGAGTATTGTATATGTACGGCCAAGATGCATGTGTTCTTTTCGACACGGGTGCCACTCACTCAGTTATTTCCACTACATATGCTAAGAACATCAGGACACTTCCCTTGCCATTAGAAAATAGGCTTACCATTTCCACGCCTTTGAGGGACTCTGTATTAATAACTCATGTATACAAGAGTCTTCCTCTAGAGTTTGACGATAAAGTTCATGCAGTAGATGCACTTCCCCTAGACATGATTGAGTTCGATATGATTCTCGGCATGGACTGGCTATCCAAGCACCATGCTACCATAGACTGCCACTCATATCGGGTGATCTTCGGCGACATTAATGCACCAGAGTACATTCATAACGGGTTCATACCCGGACGGTCTGTACAAGTCATATCTACCTTGCAAGCACGTGCATTACTGTCACATGGCTGTGAGGGTTATCTAGCTACGGTTCACGACATGGATGTTGAATCCCCATCGATTCAGGATCAACCAGTAGTTTCGGAATTTCAAGACGTCTTCCCAGCTGAACTTCCAGGCATACCACCTGCACGAGAAGTGGAGTTCAACATCGACCTTGTTCCAGGAGCTGAACCAATCTCTAAGGCTCCGTATCGTATGGCTCCCATAGAGCTAAAAGAACTGAAGGACCAACTGCAGGAACTTCTTGAGCGAGGGTTCATTAGACCAAGCGCATCTCCATGGGGCGCACCGGTCTTGTTCGTTAAGAAGAAGGACGGCAGCATGCGACTTTGCATAGACTACCGTGAATTTAATAAGATTACCATCCGCAATAGATATCCACTGCCACGTATAGATGATCTGTTTGACCAACTTCAAGGAGCCAAACACTTCTCAAAGATCGATCTAAGGTCAGGCTACCATCAGCTAAGGGTTAAAGAGCAGGATATTGCCAAGACTGCTTTTCGTACCCGCTATGGCCATTATGAGTTTGTAGTCATGCCATTCGGCCTGACTAATGCTCCAGTAGTATTCATGGATCTGATGAACAGAATCTTCCACGAATTCCTTGATATGTTTGTCATTGTATTCATCGATCACATCCTGGTTTTCTCAAAGTCCACGGAGGAACACGAAGACCATCTCCGTACGATACTACAGATTCTTCGTCAGAAGCAGTTGTATGCGAAATTCTCCAAGTGTGAGTTCTGGTTAAACAAAGTGGCATTCTTAGGTCACATTGTATCAGCAGAAGGGATCACTATGGACCCAGCGAAGGTTGAGGCTATCACTAAATGGCCAAGACCAACGTCAGCGACAGAAGTCCGCAGTTTCTTAGGCTTAGCTGGATATTATCGCAGATTCGTGGAGAACTTTTCCCGCTTGGCATTACCTCTCACCAAACTGATGCGAAAAGGAGAGAAATTCGTCTGGACGGAAGAACGAGAGAAGAGCTTCGAAGACCTAAAGCAGAAGTTAGTATCTGCACCTATTCTTACTCTCCCATCTGGTACAGGTGGATTTCAGATCTATAGCGATGCATCGGGGAAGGGACTGGGCTGTGTTCTCATGCAACACGGGAAAGTGATCGCGTATGCTTCACGTCAGCTTAAGCCCTATGAAGAAAACTACCCTACGCATGACCTGGAACTTGCTGCAGTGGTGTTCGCATTGAAAATATGGAGGCACTACTTATACGGAGAATCATGCGACATTTTCACGGATCACAAGAGCTTGAAATATATCTTCACTCAACGTGAATTGAACATGAGACAAAGGAGATGGTTGGAACTGTTGAAGGATTATGATATTAACCTACTGTATCATCCCAGAAAAGCTAACATAGTAGCAAATGCACTAAGCAGAAAGTTCGGAATGATCAACGGCATTGAAATCAAGGAACAAAACATAAGAGACTTTGAGCGGCTAGACATCGAAATCATGGTACGTGGGCAGCACGGATACTGGGCGAATCTTAGCGTAGAACCCGAGTTACTGTCTAGGATCAAGGAAGCTCAGAAGGATAATGGAGAAATATGGGCGATAATTCAGAATTTGGAGAAGCAGACAGAATTCAGAATGGACGCAGACGGTATCGTTTGGCAGGGTACGAGACTTTGTGTTCCTGACAATCAAGAACTCCGGGAAGCATTGTTAGCTGAAGCTCACAGCTCCTCATTTTCTATACATCCTGGGTCGACAAAAATGTACCATGACATCAGACAGTACTTTTGGTGGAGTGGTATGAAACAGGATGTAGCCACTTATGTCTCCAAATGTCTTACCTGCCAGCAGGTTAAGATTGAGCATCAGCGATCGGGCGGTCTCCTTCAACCGTTGGATATTCCAGAGTGGAAGTGGGACAAAAATACCATGGATTTTGTTACCGGTCTTCCTCCTACCAAGAAGAAGCACGATGCTATTTGGGTCATCGTTGATCGACTCACCAAATCAGCTCATTTCTTACCGATACGCAAGGAAGATCCGGTAAGTAAACTCGCAGATACTTACAGAAGGGAGATCATGAGACTCCACGGTACTCCCTCCAGCATCGTCTCAGACAGAGATCCTCGTTTCACGTCGCGATTCTGGAAAGGTCTGCAAAAAGCTTGGGGTACACAACTTAAGCTGAGTACGGCCTTTCATCCTCAAACGGACGGACAGTCAGAGCGAACAATTCAGACATTGGAAGATATGTTAAGGTCGTGTGCGTTGGAATGGACAGGTGATTGGGACGATTACATCTGTTTGGTCGAGTTTGCATACAACAATAGCTGGCACACAAGTATCAAATGTGCTCCTTTCGAAATGTTGTATGGCAGGAAGTGTCGCGCTCCAATCTGCTGGGATCAAGTGGGCGAGCGAACACTCGAAGGACCAGAAATTATAGAAATGACCAATGAGAAGATCGAAGTAGCTAAGCAGAAGCTGCAGGAAGCACGGTCACGTCAAAAGAGTTACGCTGATAAGCATCGTAGGGACATACATTTTAATGTGGGAGACCACGTCTTCCTCAAGGTTTCGCCGGCACGTGGAGTTAAACGCTTCGGGATCAAAGGGAAACTCGGTCCTCGTTTCATCGGACCATTTGATATCATTGAACGAATCGGTGAAGTATCTTACCGATTGGCGTTACCTCCTCAGCTTTCGCACGTGCATAACGTGTTCCATGTGTCCTTACTCAGAGGGTACAAGTATCATCCCTTTCACATGGTTCAGTATCCACTGGAACAGATACGTGAAGATCTCACTTTTATAGAGGAACCCGAACGAGTTCTCGACAGGCAAGAACGAGTCATGAGAAGGAAGACGATTCCATTCGTCAAAATTCTTTGGAGGGACCATACCGAGCGGGAAGCCATTTGGGAAACGGAGGAGTCTATCCGGGCTTCTTACCCTCACTTCATATTTTGAGTTCGGGTATGTTACTTCTTTCTAGTTTACTTTATCTATAATTCGGGGACGAATTATTCTTTTTAGGGGGGAAGAATTGTAAAACCCGCATGCTTTTACCATGAATAGTGCCCTTAAGATCATACGTCCTAGATTAAAACTTACCCTATTTAGTATTGATCACATTCATGTGCTAATAATCAAGCAAGTGCATACGTGTATGACATGATAAGTATCGATTACGTACAAACTCATGATAAACAGTTAATAGATATTTCACGTGAACATAATTAAATCATGATCACCATTTTAAAACACGAACTAAAATAATTACGTAAGTATTTAATTACGAGCGTATATAATACGATAAACTACATGATAAAATAAACAGAAACACTTTAAACACGAACACGTTTAACCACGAACGAACACGAAACATCAGGACACGAGAAAAGGTACGGGTACCCCATGTGGGGCCCCATACCCGCGGCACACATAACCAAAATGGGCTTAGCCCATTGACTTTTACATGAAAGGGGGGGTTATGGTAAATATGCATTTCATTTTTACATTTCAAGCAAAATAGCATTTAACCTAAAAAGTTTTCTCTCCTCCTCCTTGGTCTCTCTTTGTGCCGCCACCCATAAGACCACCAAAGGTGGTTGTTGATTGATCTTGATCACAAAAATCATTGCTATAAAACGTGTTTGTTCATCCTCTTTCAAGCTACGTATTGGTATATCATTCTAAACCTTTCTTTTCATTTCTTTTAATCTTTAATTATTTTCATGAACATGTTATTTTTATTTTTGTTAAAACATGATAATTAAACATAGACCTAACATGTTTTGGGGTTAATTAAAATCAAAGGATGATATATGAGGGTGTTTGTTTTGGCCGCCTAGTATAACCAACCCGAGGGGGTTCGGTTTGCTTTTTGCCGCCACCACCAAGACCATTTTGGTCTTGGTTGGTGCATGTGGGACCCACGTCAGCAAGGGGGCACAATTACCCCGAGTTGGCTCGGGGTACGGTGTCGGGTTCATGCCCGATTCATGGTTCGTTGGTTAAATCATGATTTATGCTACATGTATGAATTATGAACTTAGGATATAAATTAATTAATAACATGAGATATTAATTAAACCATGACTTAGGTTATTTCTTAATTATTAATTTAGCATGATATTAATTTAACCTAAGTATTTTTATGTTATAAGTTATAATTAATTAATTATTTAAAACATGCTTATAATTAATTAATTTAGACATGACTTAGGTTATATTATTAATACATATTAATATACATTTTAACCTAAGTATTTTATTCCATTTTAATTAAAACATGTTATACTTTAATTAAAATGCTTAACCTATAGTTTAATTAAAATACATGAAATAATAATTAAACTATACACTATATCATATGACTTAAGAAATAAGCTTATAAACACTTAGACTTATATGTTAGCTTATGTAACCAGCTTAATTCTAATTATGGAAACTTCTATTTATAGAAACTTAATTAAATAAGGCAACTAATCTATTAATGGAAACCTTCTATATATGGAAATCTATCTATTTCAGGCAGCTAATCTAATCATGGAAACCTTCTATATATGGAAACTTATTTAATTAAGGCAGCTGATCTATTTTTGGAAACTTTCTATTTTTAGAAACTAATCTATATTAAGCAGTAAATTCTATTTTAGGAAACTTTCTATTTTTGGAAACTTTCTATTTTTGGAAACTTTCTATTTTTGGAAACTTTCTATTTTTGGAAACTTTCTATTTTTGGTAACTTTCTATTTTTGGAAACTTTCTATTTTTGGAAACTTTCTATTTTTGGAAACTTTCTATTTTTGGAAACCTGCTATTTTTGGAAAGTTACTTATTATTACACAGTAAGTATAATAATACATGAATTACCAGTAATACTTTATCAGATTAATCAGAGTACAAGGTAAACACAGATAGGGCTTTAAACAGTAAACCATGACCTAAAACATACAAAGTAAGCTAAGATGAGACATAAAACCCAGTACGTAATCAGTGATTCGATACTTATACACGTGTGTATTCATGTAGCGTTAGTGATCCAGAAGTAGGAGTCTTTCTTCCGTTCATTCACTGGACTTGAGGTACAGATTCCCGTCCTTTCAGTATGGACATTCTTTCCTTATTAGGATTTCCCCGTATGCAGCCAACTGTTTTTCCCCAGTATTTGTTTTATTGTTTTGAACTGCTTATGTTTAATTAGCATAATCTATAGCCATATACAAGCATGACCAGTTTCACCTAGTTATGGAGGTACCATAACCATAACATTGGAGGCACCAATGTTATGACTTCCCCACGGCGGAGTGATTGCTCGTGGCGTCCCTTTCAGTTTTGGCCATATTATTATATCATGTGGGGCGTATGGGTGCATCCTAGTTACATGTTTTATTCAGTATTTCATGGTGAATGTGGTGTGTGCTTTGCATCCTTCACAAGGAGCTGATCCCTCCTACCCAGACCACTATATTAATTAGAGGCATCCCCTCTAATCAGCATGATGAGGTCACCCCTCCAAGTATTCATGCACGTGACCTTTTCATGACCTATATGGGCTATGGTATATTTATGTTAAAACAGTTTTCATAAGATAAACATAAGGCTTTTCAAACTATAAAACCAGTTTTCTTAATACTTAACCAGTTTACTCAGAACTTAGTCTTCCGCTGTTATATGTTACATGCTTATCCTATTTCATGCTATTTTGTACATCCGTGCACTGAGCGTCTTGCTCAGCCGTTTTCCTTTTCATGTTCCCAAAACGGCAGGTACTCAGGGACGCTCGTAGATCTCAAACGTACGTGCATATGGATTGGAAGCTTTACTGTCTTTCTTTACTTTATGCATTTCCTTTACTTTAATACAGCTTGCAATGGACATTGTTTCGTCCTTTCCTTTTATAGTATTTATGTTTGTGTGTGATGAGCTCTACTTTGGGGTTACCGATGTTTGATTCCGGTATTTCCATTTTATGGTCAAATAATGCTTACACATTTATCCTTGTATGCTTTGATGACACGCCATGATTATGCGTAAGATTCCATTTCCAAAATGGGGTGTTACAATTAAAGTTGTGGTACTTGTATAACTATGTTGGCCACCAGACTTATAAAATTACCCTTTCCCCAATGCACTCCCTCCTATGATGACACTTATAAGAATCAATACAACATATAACACATAAATCCATCTACTCACATAAGCTCATAACCACATAACCAATAAGATCCAAAACTCCATCTATAAAAATAACATAATAAAACTCTTGGAATACAGAAATCCATAGTCTAGCTAAAACAGCCTAGACTAAATCCAAAACAAAAACATAATCAGTTATAAGTCATGTCACCCATAAGAGTAGAAACGGCTTAAATATCCTTCCTACCCATGTACTCCTAGTAACTCGAACCACCACACGATTCTTAGGGAACATGACTTAAACATCAAAAGAAAAATACTATACCTTAGGTACATAAAATAACCCAATAAAAGATAGAACTACCATGTACCAAATTATGTACTATAATGTACAATTTAAGCAAAATACGACAATGACTAGTGTGGACGATTATGGTTCAACCCGCACTAGTCACAACCCCAAAAAGAAAATAACATGTGGCTAAGTATGAACTTACTATGGTTCAATTCATACTAGTAAAAACATCACAATAAATAACATTCAAACACATCAATTATAATAAAATGCACACATACTCCTATGACGCCTATATGCAGGGACCCTTAAGCTATAGACTAGGCTACGCGACTAGGCAACCTAATTCTCTATAAACATTGTCTCTGATACCATTCTGTCACACCCCACCATGGCGGAATATGGGGCGCGACGTATGGATATCATCACAACATGGCGTGTCTATAGAGATAACTAAATGAAATAAGAAATGTCATAAATGGCGACACAAATGTCATGACAATATCTCAACATGCAGGAGTCTAGGTAAATAGGTAACAGTACTACCATTTACCCGAGACAAACAAATAACACAAACATATCAAACATATAGGTGCCAACATGCATCACTTATCAAAAAAAACATAAAGGTAAATTAAGAAGGAAACGGGGATTCTCCTTCTATATGCATTCCTAAGCTTCTCCAATCCTAGCCACTTATGTTCTCATGCTTAACCATAGTATCACCTGAAAGAGACACTAAAACACGTCAACTTAAAGTTGGTGAGAGTCATAGGTTTAGACTCCAACAAAAGACAAGTCATAAGCTGTGAATACCATAAACCAATAAACATATGGACAATGCGCTACAATCATGTACTAACAACTAGCATTCAAGTTCAATCAATCATTACAATTCCAAGGCATCACGCCTTACCAACAATCACACTTTCCAAGGCATCACGCCTTACCAACAATCACAGTTTCCAAGGCATCACGCCTTACCAACAATCACAATTTCCAAGGCATCACGCCTTACCAACAATCACAATTTCCAATGCATCACGCCTTATCATTAACCATAGGTCCCATAGGCGCCCATACACCTATGTACCTTTCCAATCCAAATCACACACAAACAAGAATCACATAGCAGTTAATCACATAAATGTACACACAAGTCCATCTCAAACCTTAAAACATTCACAGCATTAATTTAGAAAATAATTCAACACAGTGTCTCTTCCATCCCATCTGGAAGTAAAAAACAATAGTAAACATGGGACTATGAAACTCACCTGATAGTTCCTTCACGAGTCCTTGCACTAGCAACAAGCTAACAAACCAAAACACGCAATCAATACACGAACCAATCACTAAGATGCTCATTAAACTATGATGGACATCTAGCCTATTCCCACATATTTAACTCATTGATAAGCTCTAATAACCCCATTACCCTTCCTTAACAAGTCCTTAACTTGGTTAAGTTTAATAACTAACCCGTTCATATTTTACCCAAAACAGTCCCAGTTTTTAGGTGTCAAAACATTAAGTCAAACATCCACTTAAACATACCCATGGTTTCTGTAAAAGGAATATTCATACCCTTACATATGTTGGCTAACACCTCCCACTTGCCCTAACCTTAAAGCTACTGTTAAGGCCCCGATATACATATATTTACTTTTGTCATTCCAGATTTCCTGATTTTAAACGTACTAAAAGTTTGTTACCATTAAGGGGTCTTACCCTAAACCACAACCTTAGCCCAAGTGCAGATACTTACTAAAATATATAAACCATCTCTCACGTTCGTGAGAAGATCCCAATGCAACCCTAAGTACCCCAAACAACCCAAAATTTAAAAAGAAAACAGGCTGAATTCAAAACTATTTTGACCTCCAACTGTTGTAACCTGTTTTTGACCCACTTCCCGACCTCCAATTTAGTTCTCGTTTCTTGCATTGGAAATCCACTTCAAATATCTTTCCAGGAGTACTTGGATCGTAAAATAAGAGTTTATAGAACTCCGGATATGATCAAAACAATTGACACAAAATCTGCCCAGTTTTTAAAAACGGGTTTAACAAAATCAACCTCATTAATTAACCCTAATCCCTCGAATTACAAGCCCTAATTTATATGATCATCATATTATGATTATCACATCATTAATTTACTGATTTTATATGAACCCTAACCCTAATTCCATCATAAGAATGATTATAAAAACATAAAAACAATTAAATTAAAAAGGGTTATGAAGGTTTTACCTTTGAATTAATAGAGATGAAGAAAACCTAATTTTTGAAGAACCCTAATTGGCCACCATTAATGAATTTCGGCTAGAAAATGTTATGGAGGTTAAAAACCTGATTATTATAGTTATGAGTTGGGTTTGGTTAAGTCCTAAAGGCCCCCTAATCCCATTACAAGTCCATTGGTCCTGTTTTGGGCTTTTCCTTTCTTTCTTTCTTCTTTGGTGCGTCTAAACCGACCCAAACACCCCTAAATTCGTTTTTTTATTTTTATTATTTAATATTATTTTATTAATATTACTTTAATTTTCCTTAATTTATTTCAGCTCCTAAAGCTTCCAAAACCACAAAACCGTAAAACTAGTCAAATTTACGCGTTTTACCGTAAAAGACGTAAAATATACACTTTTAAAAAAAATCTCAAATTTTGAAATAAACTTTATAACTAAGTCCTAACTGACTTAAAACCATCCCGAAAAATATTTATATGACTAATTACCTCATCTGCGACCTCTAAATGCTAAACCGTAAATCGTAAAAATACGATTTTCTATAATACATATACGTATACTTAGAACTACCAAATAACACCATCTCACTTCATAGTCACTACCATGTGAACTCATGAACATGAAATCATCACACATCGTTTCATTCACAAGGTACCCCGTACCAGAAACGATATCCAAACCACAATCCATACACACCAATAAGCACATAAACACGTAAAGACACGCAACTAGCACAAAATAAAACTAAGTGACGAACCTCAAAACCAGGGTTGTCACACTGGGTTTGACCGTGGTTGACTTTCTATCAGCGTTGACTTTGGAAGCATGACACACTTACACGCCAAATGTGAAAAACTCCCACAACTATAAAAAGCTTTTCTAGACATAACTCTAGGTCTAGATGAAAAGAAACCTGTCCCATTATCACTAACTTGACTTTTTGGTGACCTAGGTTTTCTATGCATTTATGCATATTTAATACTAGGTTTTCTATCAACGTTTAATCCAAGGTCAACAGTCTTTCCAGTAGTGGGGTTGGTAAATTTTATGGGTGTAGATTCATTTGGGCTTTCACTAAGCATGCCACCTTTAACAAACAAAGTAGGTTGGCTTTCTTCCATTGGTCCAAATCAGTCAATTTTTGCTTATATTCCTTTACTAGAGTAAGAACTCTTGCTGGAGGAATAAATTTCTTTTCTTGGAGTTCTGGTATACCAGTCCAAGATAAATCCTTTCTAAGGACACCATAGAAGTTCCCAACAGGTGGTGGAACATGAGCACACTCTTTCATCCCAATCCCAGTCATATCCTTAGAGTCTCTTTGTTCACTAACACATTTTTCTAGGGTTTGAGAAGCTTTATCAAATCTTTGAAATTTAATCCCTACATTATCTTTGTTTTTAATGGCCTCATCTAACTCAGCTTGTATGACACCTTTGGATCTCTCTAAAATATCCCTAAGGTCAACACTAACTTTAAGGTCATGTGACAAAATGTTGATTTGATCTTTTAGGTCAAGCTCCATTTTCTTATAATCAGTCACAGTCTTTTCAGTTTGAGCAAGTGCAAGTTGATAATTAGATAACTTGCATTTTTCATCAAAAACATTTGATTTTAACTTTAAAATTTCTTTGTTAAGTTTTTTAGTGTTTAAGCGACAACCTTTACTACAAAATGCATCATCATATACCTCATTATCTGATGAAGATGAAGAATGTGCCATGAGAGCATAGTGAACATGCTCCTCTTCCTCCTTTTCTACAACCAAGGCTTTGTTCTCTTCCACATCTTTGGCCATAAAGCTCCAATCCCAGCCAACACCATCAATTTCTTGCATGGCAACCATAGAATTTGTGTCTTAAACTTTGATGATTTGGCTTGAAGGTTTTCCAGCATCAGAACTTCTTGGATATCTACATTCTCTCATAAAATGACCCATTCTATGACAATTATAACACTCAACTTTGGATTTATCAAACCCACCAGTGTCTTTAGCATTAAATGTCATCTTCTTCTTGAATCTGCTGTTCCATCTATTGGCCCTTATGCTTGCAAGTGCCATATTCAACTTTATGTCCATCTCCTCCAAATGCTCATCACTTATTTGCTCAAGGTCCTCATATGTAATCACTAAACCATTGGGCAATGCAACAATGTATGCACACAATGTATCTAGATCAATACCAGCAGGTCTAATCCTTGGTGAGTCAACATTATATGTGTCAACGTCTGAATGTGGGGCACTGACAAAGCTTGTTCCAACGTTGACACAAGGTGATCCAGTAACGGGGTGCACGTATGACTCCCTTTGATCAAATTGACCTTCACTATGTGAGAAGAAGGCCATGTTTCCATTGGTAGATTTGCTTCCTTGATCCAAAAGGATTTCATTCTCTAGAATCTTCAGTTTATTGTAGACGTCATCAAAAGTGGAACTTTTGTGAGCATTGGGAGCAATAATAGACCTTGCTTGAATCTTCCATGCATCACCAAGACTTTTAAGGAAAGTGGTAATGATATCAGTATCATCATACACTGTTCCCATAAAGAACAATTTGCTTGTAATGTCAAGATGTCTGCTTCTCACCTCACTTATCTTTTCATTGGGAAGAGATTTGAACACAGCATACTCATGCAAGAGTTGCTTCTTCTTCTCTGAGGCAGTATCATCATTACCACGATAATTGACTTGAAGGGCTGCCCAATGATCTTTGGCAGACTCAAAGCCTCTATACTTGTGCTGATTCGCTGGTCACAAAGAAAGTTTGAGAATGCTTAGAGTTTTCATGTCATTCCTTCTTTTTGCAATGTCTTCAGTTGCAACAACTCTTCCATCTGAAGGTCTTTCTTTTCGATCCTCTTCAGTTGAGCCCTGAATTAATCTTGCAGCAATAGGAGCAGTAATCCTAGCAGCCTTATCGAATGTGTTTCCATATTCAATAATTTCCCATAGAGTGTGATCATGGATTTGAAGATACTACTCAAAGTTGAACTTCTATAGCTCAAAGTTGTCAGGGTCTAGCATGGGGATTTTTAGATTGTGGCTTGAGGAGGAGGTCATCTCTGGAGTAGACATCTTTTCTGGTTTTTAGGGTTTCTTGAAAAATTAGGGTTTTTGGTGATTTAGGGTTTTTAGGGTTTTGTGTTATTTAGATCAAAGTTCCTCAACAAGCTCTGATACCACTTGTTGATCCCAAACTTAGATCGATTTAGCGTTGTGTAAACGATAATGAAACAAGTTAAACACTTAGAGAAACTTTGTTGTATATGAAACAATCTAAGTATTATGCGGAATTAATACTTAGAACAAGAACACACAAACAGAATAAACCAAACTTTCACTTTTATTGATGATTGAACTTGTGTATAATGAAAGTGTAAAACGTATATAAAACTAAAACCTAAAGGCCTCCTTTTATAGATTAAGGAACCTTGTACAAGAGTCTACGTATCAACTATTTTTAGGTAAAGATAAACATAAGAAATACATTGTCGAACATATCTTTACTAGAAACATAAAACGTGTAGACTAAGTATTCTATCAGTGCTTGACTTCTCATCAACGCTTGACTTCTTGTCAACGCTTGATCTAACAATGATTGATTTCTTCCTATCAACGTCCAATTTACTCTTGTTAGCGTCTAAGTGTGTTGGCTTCATTTTATTCCCAACAACTTCTCCAAGCCTTCATGAAGCTTCTATGGAGAGTTCTAGAATCACTTTGGGACCAAGTAAACTACTTTGGCTACAAGAGAACTCCTTTGGCTCCAAGTATATTAATTTGGCTCCAAGTTCATGCATTAAAGACAAAGGACTTGAAATCATCTATAAATAAGACCCATGGGGTCATTGTAACATATCACTTCATCAATCTCATAACCAACCTCATTATTCACCAATGGAACTCTCCCAACCTTGGTGAAGAACCCAATTCCCGGATTTAATATTGGAGTGCCAAAAAGTGACGTTTTTGGAGCTCCAATTATCAAAATAACCTTTTCAAACTCTAAGGGATCATTACCCTTATCATTGGTAGTGTTTCTTGATACCTAAATCACTACCAACCTTCACCAAACCTCTCCTAAACCTGCCTCAAATCGCAAATACGAATTTCATTTGCATAACCCGAAAGACCACAAAACTTGTAGTCAATTGGAGGCCCAAGGATTTCTCTAATTCCTTCCATTTACTTAATGTATTCATACTTTGGGTAAACTCTTGTTATTTTTATTATGTTGAACTCTATGTCATATGTTAAATGTTTGTTGATTAATATGATCATGGAGTAGTTTTCTTTACACTAGTTTGGATGATGTTGTGACATGAGGATTGTTTAAGTTTTATCATTGTTTTGATCAATTTCATGTTATGTTTGAAATCTAATTGTGCTTAAGTTCCATTCCATTTGCTTATCATACTTGATTAGTTGTTGATGATTTCATAGGTCGAAAGGGTTATCATTCATCAATTAGTTATAATCGTTTTGTCTATGGATGATTATCTATTGTATTGACCATTTCATTAGTGGTATGATTATGCAAAGGAACTTAAGTGTGATTGTTAATGATTTTATGAAACGACCGTGAATCAAACTTGTTAAACTAAACATAGTCTTGAATTGGTTGATTTGTCTTAATGCTTGATTTCATGGATGTATGATCTTTCGTGAGGGTTATATACTTTAAAATCAAAGGTTAGAATTTGTGACCATCATCTTCTATACATGTAATAATTTTATCAAAACCATCCTCATATGAACAATCAAAATGTTATTAACTAATCCAAGCAAGTGTTGTCTTAAATATTATTTGTTATCTCATCTTATTAGCTTAATCATCATCTTAAGTGTTACTTGTTATTTATTTGCTTAGTTGTTACTTATATGGTAATTGTGGGAGTGACAACCATTTTTACCACTAACGTTACATTGTTACTTAGATTTTTTACAACCGAAAACACCTAAATCCTAGTGAACGACCTCGGCTTACCACAACAAGCTAGCTACAAACGAAAGGGTCATACTTGCCCGTGTGTTCTTAACTTATTTGGAAATCCGTGTTATAAATTTAAAACTTGTGTAGCCACAAAGAACGCATCAGAAACCCATGCAAGAAGCATAGGCTAGGAAAATCCTTATTGCTTCAATACTTGCAACATGTGCAAAAACCTCTTCATAGTATATTCCTTCTTCTTGTGTATAACCTTGACCAACTAATCGTGCCTTGTTTCTGACCACAATCCCTCTTTCATCCTTCTTGTTTCGTAGAACCCAACATGTCCCAATAGGTCTAACATGCCTTGGAAAATCCAATAGCTCCCACACATCTTGAATGGCAAACTGGTGAAGCTCATCCTGCATTGCTTCCACCCAGCTTGGTTCTTTAAGAGCATCGAAAATCTTCTTGGGTTCCTGTTGTGACAGAAAACAAGCAAACAAACATGCCTGCACAAGAGGGGTATCTTCCTTCTTGTGTATATTGGAAAAGAAACCACCTTGAGTCTGATGAGATCTCCTTGTTTGAACAGGAGTCTGAACATCACCAATTATTTGGGAAGGAGGATGATCTTTGGACACCTTTGTAAGTATTCCTCCCCCAAACAGTGTATTATCTTCTACATCAGATTCCATGTTGCCAATATCATCTTCATTGCCACTCCCATCCTCACTTGAATGAACCTCTTGATTGAGTATGGAAGGTTCACCAGGTTCAAAAGTGTGTCTGTTGGAAGAAGAGAATAAATGTCCAAACAGGTTGTCAGTGTCTGAGCTGTCAGCGTCTTAATTTAACCTGTCAGCATCTGAATTGGCTTTGTCAGCGCTTGAAGTTGCATGCATGTTTTTATCAACTGGCTTATCTTGTAGACCTTCTTCCTCCTTTTCAGCAGCAACAGATTCTTGCACAAACCCATCAGTCCATATAGGAATGGTAACATACTCAAGTATGAGGTCTGTCTTAACTGCATGTGATCCTTCTTCCTTAGCAACCTGTTTACCTGAAATTTCAACAATATGTTCTTCCACAACATTTGAATCCCTCTTCACAATGTCAAGATTAGTGACAACCATATAATTCAAGGTCCTAGATAATGGTTCCAAATCAAAGAACCAGTCTGGTCCACTCTCATAATCACTAGGTTTACTTTTTAAAAAACTTAACATGTACTTATTCAAGAATGCGTTTTTCTTTCTTGTTGTAAACCCTATACCCTTTTCTCTGCATAGAATAACCCACAAAGTACCCTTCATCACCTTTTGCATTAAACTTACCTAGGGCATCACTAGTATCGGGGATCACTACATGACATCCAAAAGGTTTAAGAAAACCTATATTAGGTTTCCTATTCAAAAATAGCTCATAAGGTGTCTTATTGTGGATCTTGTTGACCAAGGCTCTATTATGAACATACCAAGCCATGTTCACAGCCTCAGCCCAAAAGGCAATGGGAAAATTAGCATATGCTAAGATGGTCCTAGCTGCTTCTATAAGTATTTTATTCTTTCTTTCAGCCACACCATTCTGTTGTGGAGTTCTAGCTATGCTAAAATCCCTAGTAATCCCTTTATCAACACAAAAGGTATCTAACAGTGTATTTCTAAACTCATCACCATTATCACTTCTAAGTATTTTAACCTCATTACCCGTTTTCTTTTCAATTTAGGTAATAAAGTTAATCAAAAGTGTGGCAGTATCACTTTTTAAGGCCAAAAAGAAATTCCAAGTAAACCTAGAAAAATCATCAGTTATAACAAAACAGTAAAAGATATATTGTGACAATCTAACATTTTCAGGTAGTGAATTATTTTCTCGTATAATATTTTGAAACTTATTTTTGTGTTGGTTGATGAACTCACAATTTACGGATTTAAATTTGGACTTACGTGCATAATTTAGCGTCCTTTACGACTAAACCGGAAACCTTAAGATTACGTATTTACGTTTTTGAACTCCATTTATGATGAGAAAATTTTTATTAGATTCGTTTTGTGCCGTTGATTCATAATTTATAAACACGTTTTTCGTAAAACGACCGGAGGGCACGCAAAACGAGGAAACTAGAATCGAGGAATACCCGTAAATTAGCGGGATGGGACAAACTAATTTATCCCACCCCACTATCTATGGGACGGTCCAAAAGGGACACCACATCTTTGATGTGGCACCCTTGTAAGCTAAAAGCTTACACTTGTAAGTTTAGCTTCATTTTGAAGCTACTCATCCCACAAAACCACTAACCATTCCCATTAGCTTCCATTTCATACATGCAAACAACTTACAAACTCTCTCTCACTCCTCCCATTTCCGTCCCACAAACACCATCAAACACCCCATTTGATCTTTTCTAGCCACAAGTTACTTGTTATCTAGCCATATTATGGAGAAACCTTGAAGCCTTGATTGATTGGTGGCCATTTTAACAACAAAGGAGGTGATTCGCTTGTGTCCTAGGGCTAATTTCTCAACAAACTATCTTGGTGATTGATGATCTTGGAGATATATTTGGTGTTCATCAAGTTGTTATCTTCCAAAAACAAGATATAATCTTGGTTGGTAAAGAAGATCATCCTTTCCATTTCTCTTGTTATTTTTGTAAAGATTAAATGTATTTTCTTTCTTATTGTATATGTATATGATGAATATATGATGATAAAAATGTTGTGTGGGGATCAAGTGTTGATAAATATGCTTAAAAAGATGAATAACCATAAGAAACAAGGCTAAAATCTTGCTTAAATTGCTGGTTGTATAAAAACAGTAAGTAACCAAGTCTTAAACTAATAAAATTTCATGTTGGAATCCATTTACAGTAAGTATAAGATGTCATACACATGTGAGAGTTGGCCATGCAAAGGAATCATCAAAATGAGTGAGATATGATCAAAACAAGATGAGTGTGCTAATCTGAATAGTATTTTTTGTAAGGACTGTTAAGGATAGTTAGACATGGAATGAGCAGTAGCTATAACTAACTTAATTGTAGCACATAATATGAAGTTTATGCCATCCAAAAATTAGCTTCTATCTCATTATAGAACTCTAGATATGATAAAAATAGTGAAGATGAAACTAAAAATCAGATTTTGAAAAATTAATGTTTAATACTATTATATAAGCACTCAAACTAAAATAGTATAAAATGTGAAATTAAAACCCACTAACTTATAAATTTCATTTATATAAATATGTATAAGGGTAAACAAATGGACACTTTATAAAAATGGTAGTTGAATAAGATTTATAAGCTATAAAAACTATAAACATGATTTTTACGACTTTTTCGGCTATTACCGTAAAATTAACGTTTTTCGCCAATTAAAACATAGACGATCAAACCCGTCTAATGTAAAGTTTTTAATATTCATATACTTATATATAAGTATCTAATACAAGTAAAAACCGATAAAACCTGAACTATAGGACACACGGACATTAACGAGCTAGGTTAGTATATTGGACTAATAATTTAACTAAATAAGTTAAACACTTATAAAAAGTACTTATTAGGCTTAACCCATTTGGGCCCAACATGTAAAGTGTAAATACTGATAATACAAGTATAAAATGGATTAATACAAGTTAAAGAACTTATAATAAGCTTATTGGACTTAATACATGTAAATAGGTAAAAGTAGTAAACTAGTAAAAAGTTACCAATACATAACCACTAAAATGAGCAAATAAGAATATATAAACCCACTTGATCATCATCATATGTAAAAATTTATCATATGTATATTTGTTATTTAGATAAAGTCATTGGACAAAAGTCTAAGACCGATTATTATTTATATAGGTTTCCGTGACCGAAGCACGCCCGTAGCCGATAAACCGCCTTTCATTATCAACGTGAGTTCATAGCCTCGCACTCTTTTAAATGTTTTATAAAATGATTTGTAAACCCGCGAGGGAGATAACATGCTAGTTTTTGATAAAAATAGAACACAAGTAGTCCCGATGGTATGCTTAATGATATGGACCCGAATGATGCTATGACCCTATAAACTAGATAAAAAGGATTATTAGTAGTTAGGTTATGTCACTCAAAGTCCTATTAGCATGAATTGTGAACTACCGGGATTTGGTAGACGCTTATGCATATGATAGTACTATTTGGGGACGATCACCCCCAGTTCGCGCCTTGACGGTTGATCCCCGTCGTACCACATTGATTGGTAAGCGAATTTATGTATGAGAAGATTTACATAGCGTGATTTTTGTGACGACACGCTTAATTAGATGCGCAAATTGTTTGTCGGGTTCGCGGCCCGTTGTTGTGATAGTAAGGTAACAATGTCATGCGGCTAATAATAATCCAAATGTAATCCTATATAATCTATATATCCGATATGATACGATGTTAATAACGATAATAATATTACCTATAATGGTAATATTGAGGCTACGGTCTCACAGACGGTTTAAGATGTATGCTTTGATATATATATTGCCTGACTGGCAATACGAGGACTTACCTCTGATATTATACTTGTGTTCTGATTTCAACGATTGTTTTATATAACGGTTTTATTAAACTCTATGAATTCACTCGGCATTCGCTGATATGATTTTTGCATGTTTCTATCTCAGGTGCTTGAAGGTAATCCGGATGGAGATCGACTCTGATGGCCCACATAATAATAAAAATGTTCATTCGATCTATGTTTTGTAAACTTAATGACCTGTATAATTTGGGACCTGTTGTACACTTTAAAACTTTTTATCGAATGAATGTATGTTGAACCTTGTACAACCATTTTTATGTGTTGTCTATGATTGGAGTTATTGTGCTATCCCGTAACACTCTAAAAGACCCTTCCGCTGTACCGATACGAAAATTGAGAGTGTTACATTTACCATTAAAACTTTCTATATTAGTTGGGCCAAATAAGTCCATATGTAGCAAGTGAAGTGGTTTAGAACTGGAATGCACAATTTTAGACTTAAAGGAGACTTTATGATGTTTGCCTTTAAGGCATGCAACACAAGAGTGATCATTGTGGAAAGCTTTTGAAGGCAATCCATCAAGTAGATCATGTATCACAAGTCTATTAATATTCTTAAAATTAATGTGCCCTACCCTTCCGTTGTACCGATACGAAAATTGAGAGTGTTACAGTTTGGTACCAGAGCTCTCGTTATAGAGAACAAAAGATTTTAAAAACCAAGGTTTTGAACAAAACTTTCCAAAATCTTTTAACTACGAACATTTGAGAAAATATATGAAAAATCTTTTGACTATAACGGTGCCAAAGATCTCCGACGTTACCAACAAGCCCTATTGAGAAGATATATATTTTGATATATATAATTTACTTTATATATATGTATATATCGTGATTTCAGTATGTAATTGTTTAATAAGTATGTTATCCTAATACGAGATATATATATATAAATGCAGATTGTCATGGCTGACCCTAATATTCCTGTAGAGAACCATGCTATTCCCGAACCTAATGTAGATGATGATCCTTATTTAGACTTAGTAGGTTATGATATGGATGATGAGGAGGAACCATTTGAGGATCCCGAGCCCGAGATAGGACTAGGAGATTAGATTGCCCCTCAGGTTGATATGGTAGAAAATGAGATTGATAATGTTGATATTGAGAATGGTGATGAGATTGGGTTAGATAATTTAGATGATGAGATTGACGACGAGGATGTCAAGGAGGATATAGGTATAGACGATGAGGTTGATGATGATGAGGAAGCCAAGCTTATTTACCCTTATGATGTTCCAGAGGGTGAACCCTTACCCCCACCAGTTTATTTGTCTGATTCTGAGGTTGAGCTACCTAGAGATGAAATGTATGAATCGTCTGAATCTGATTCTGAATCAGAGGAGGATGAGGATGATAACGCACCTGACTACTGATGGTATTGCTACTCGTAGACGTGTGATAGGAGAGTCGTCTAGTACTCGAGAGGCTACTCATATGGATGGTCTTGCACCATGGGCCTTGAGACGTGATTTAGATGCTTCCCATGTTAAGAGTAGTATGACAGAGATTGGATTAGGTGTTGTTCAGACTCATGTTGCTTATTTGGAGTCGAAGACTAAGGATGATGAGAAAGAGCGGGAATTGCTTAGTTTGGATTTGACTGATGTAGAGCGTGCTTTGAATGAGGCTTTTAGGAGGTTATCTGTGTTAGAAAGTGGTGAGTTTGCTGCTATGAAGAAAAAGGTGAATTCTATGGAGATTCAGTTGAATGTAGCTCGTGCGATGCGTGAGAAAGCTGAGAAGGAGTTGAATATATCTGTGGGATGGAATAGTAGATTTTATGCTGACATGGTTGAAAGAGGAGTGATCCGTAAGCGCCCAGCTGAAGATGTGTCTAGTGATCGTCCGACAAAGATACAGAAGACGATGGATGATGGACCATCTGGCAGTTCTCAGTAGACCAGTCTGTGTTTAGTAGTGACCTTTGTATCTTTTGTACTTTTGTAGCTTTGACTGAACCGACTTGTTAGTAGTAGACCTGGCACAAATTTTGAGTATGTATAGTGCTAGAACTTTGATATGGGATGTAATTAAGACAATGCTTTTGTTTCAAATCCAATGAAATATGTATCTTGTCGTGAATTCCATATTGTGCCTTATTTATATCTTGATTATGAATTCAATCCATATTATATGAATCCCTTGTTGGGTTAATGCTTAATACTTTGAAATTGTGAAATTATAGAACTATGCCGCCCAAGAAAGCTGTGACTGAGGATGATGTACGTAGGATTATTACGGAGCAATTTACCGCATCTATGACTAAATTTATGGCAAATGCTAGAAATGAAGCTGGCGGTAGTGGAGCTGGCGGTAGTGGAGCTGGCGGTAGTGGAATTGGTGGTACTAATGTGAATGTGAATGCTAATAATGTGAATGCAAATGCTGGAAGAAAATATAGGAGGACTTGGAACTAATGCACCTGAAGTTGGTGGCTGTACTTATGTGACGTTCATGAAGTGTGAACCTCTACCTCTAAATGGAACTGAAGGTGCTGTAGGATTAAGCCAGTGGATTGAGAAGATTGAGTCGGTGTTTCAGATTAGTAAGTGTAAGGAGGAAGATAAAGTGACTTTTGCTATGGCTACTCTTAAAGGTCGTGCGTTGACTTGGTGGAACGGGAGAATTGCTTTAATGGGTATTGATGCTGCTAATGCTACTCCTTGGGCTGAAATTAAGAAGTGGATGACTTTGGAGTTTTGTCCCCGTAGTGTGATCATTAGGTTAGAACAAGAGTTGATTCATCTGGGAGTGAAAGGTGTGGACATTGATAGTTACACAAACCGATTCCATGAGTTGGCCTTTCTATGTCCTCGATTGGTGGAACCCGAAGAGATCCGAATTGAACAATATATTAAAGGGTTGACCAAGAATATCTGGAGGGACGTGACATCATCTAAACCACTGACCATTGATGATGCTGTTCGAATGGCTTACCAACTCATTGGACAGATAATTCAGGATAGGGAAGATGAAGCCCGTGTTGGTGAGAAAAGAAAGGGAGACGGTGATCGTGTAGATAGAGGTGATAAAAGAAAGAATTTCAATCGCCATCAGAACCCGAGAAAGGGGAATGCAAATGCTCTTACCAACAACACACCGCGCAACGATGATAGATGTCCTAAGTGTGGAAACAAGAGGCATGCTGGCGACTGCTGGAAGTGCCAAAATTGCGGAAAGCTTGGACACAAGGTTGAAAGGTGTAAGAAGGGAACCATTTGCTTCAACTGTAATGAAGAATGTCATAGGAAATCGGAATGCCCCAAGTTGAAAGCGATTGTACCTAGAAGAAACCCCCAGGGTGGTGTCTACAACTTGGAGCAATTGAGGTGAAGAAAGAGAATCCAAATGCCGTTACCGGTACGTTTTTACACATCAATCATTATGTTCTTGCTTTATTTGATTCGGGTGCTGATAGGAGCTTTGTATCCACTAAATTTAGTGCCCTTATAGACATTGAACCTGTTGAGATAAATACCAGTTACGAGGTGGAATTGGTTGATGGTAAATTAGTGAAAACTAATAAGCTATTAGAAGGATGCTCTTTAAATCTCTTGAACTATTCCTTTCCGATTGATTTGATCTTGATAGAATTAGGTAGTTTTGATATTATTATTGGTATGGATTGGTTGTCGTTGAATAATGCTACTATTTTATGTGGAGAGAAGAAGGTTAAGATTCCTCTTGGGAATAGAACGTTAGTAATTGATGGTAATCGAGGTGAATCCCGTTTTAAAATCGTTTCATGTATTAAAGTCCAAAAGTACATCAGGAACGGTTGTGAGTTATTTTTATCTCAAGTGACCGGGAATGAGTCTAGGGAGAAACGATTGGAAGATGTACCTATTATTTGTGAATTTCATGAGGTATTTCCTAAAGATTTACCCGGACTTCCACCGATAAGGCAAGTAGAGTTTCGAATCGATTTAATTCCTGGTGCTGCACCGGTGGCACGTGCGCCTTACCGATTAGCCCCTTCTGAATTAAAGGAGTTATCTGAGCACTTAAGGAGTTGTCTGATAAAGGTTTTATTCGACCGAGCTCGTCGCCTTGGGGAGCTCCAGTCTTGTTCGTTAAGAAGAAGGATGGATCTTTCCGTATGTGCATTTATTATAAGGAACTGAATAAGTTGACAATTAAAAATCGATATCCTTTACCTAGGATTGATGATTTATTTGATCAACTACAAGGATCTAGTGTGTATTCTAAGATAGATTTGCGGTCCGAATATCACCAGCTTCGCGTCCGTGAAGAAGATATTCCTATAACTGCATTTAGAACTCGTTATGGACACTATGAATTTCAAATAATGCCATTTGGGTTAACTAACGCACCTGCGGTTTTCATGGATTTAATGAATCGAGTGTGCAAGCCCTACTTGGATAAATTTGTGATTGTGTTTATTGACGATATTCTATTCTATTCTAAGAATGAATATGAACATAGAGAACATTTAAGGATTATTTTGAATTTGTTAAAGGATGAAAAGTTGTATGCTAAGTTTTCGAAATGTGATTTTTGGTTAGATTCTGTGCAATTTCTTGGTCATGTGATTAACAAAGATGGAATTCATGTTGATCCTGCAAAGGTTGAAGCCATTATGAATTGGTCTGCACCGATAACGCCAACGGAAGTGCGATAGTTCTTAGGATTGGCTGGCTATTATAGGAGATTCATTAAAGAATTTTCTTTGATAGCTAAACCCTTGACTAAGCTTACCCAGAAGAATAAACCTTTCGTTTGGGGAAGTGATGAGGATGGAGCATTTCAGACATTGAAGCAAAAAATATGTAGTGCGCCAATTTTTTCTTTACCCGACGGGAGTGAAGATTTTGTAGTGTATTGTGATGCATCTCTTAGAGGCTATGGAGATGTTTTGATGCAACGAGAAAAAGTGATAGCTTATGCTTCTAGGCAATTAAGGAAGAATGAGGAGAATTATACTACTCATGATCTTGAGTTAGGAGCTGTAGTCTTTGCTCTTAGGTTGTGGAGACATTATCTGTATGGCACCAAGTGTACGGTATTCACCGATCACAAAAGCCTACAGTATATTCTCGATTAG
Organism: Glebionis coronaria; assembly: GCA_025667525.1. Lineage (NCBI taxonomy): Eukaryota > Viridiplantae > Streptophyta > Magnoliopsida > Asterales > Asteraceae > Glebionis > Glebionis coronaria. The sequence continues at coordinate 281,588,642 of CM046882.1, read as the reverse complement.
AAGGAATTGAACATGAGGCAACGAAGATGGATAGAGTTTTTAAGTGATTATGATTGTGATATAAAATATCACCCAGGAAAAGCCAATGTTGTTGCCGATGCATTAAGTAGGAAAGATAGAGAGCCTATCAGGGTACGCTCTCTAGTCTTGACCGTGCACAATAATTTGCCTGAGCAAATTAGAAATGCGCAAATAGAAGCTTGTAAGAAAGAAAATTTTGTTAATGAAGGGTTCCGAGGAGAAGGAGATCCTTTAGAGGTTAGAGCTGATGGAGTGAAATGCTTAAGAGGTCGTATGTGGATACCTAAGTTTGGAGGCTTAAGAGACTTGATTATGTTAGAATCCCATAAATCTAAGTATTCCATTCATCCGGGATCTGATAAGATGTAGCATGATTTGAAAGAAGTTGTACTGGTGGCCGAATATGAAAGCTGATATTGCTATGTATGTTCTTTAATGCTTGACTTGTGCTAGAGTCAAAGCTGAACATCAAAAGCCATCAGGACTACTTCAACAGCCAAAGATTCCTGAATGGAAGTGGGAGCAAATTACGATGGACTTTATCACCAAGCTTCCTAGAACATCATCTAGAAACAACTCGATTTGGGTTATTGTCGACAAACTGACCAAATCAGCACACTTATCACCCCCAGACTGATGGGCAGAGTGATCTTTGGGAACGAATCTCGACATGAGCACTACTTATCACCCCCAGACTGATGGGCAGAGTGAAAGGACGATACAAACACTAGAAGATATGTTGAGAGCTTGTGTGTTAGATTTTGGTAAGAATTGGGATAAACATTTGTCGTTGGCAGAGTTTTCTTAAAACAATAGTTACCATTCTAGTATTAAGGCTGCACCATTTGAAGCTTTGTATGGTAGGAAGTGTAGATCTCCTGTATGTTGGAGTGAAGTTAGGATACCCAGCTCACGAGACCGGAATTGATCCGGGAGACTACGGAGATGATAGTTCAGATTTAGAATAGGCTGTTGACTGCCCGTAGTAGACAGAAAAGTTACGCGGATGTGCGGCGGAAGCCGATGGAGTTTAAAGTGGGTGACCAAGTAATGTTGAAAGTATCGCCATGGAAAGGCGTTATAAGATTTGGAAAGCGAGGAAAAAAATTGAATCCCCGTTATATTGGACCCTTTAAGATTTTATCTAGAGTAGGTCCGGTGGCTTACAAACTAAAGTTACCCCCAGAACTTCATGGTGTTCACAACACATTCCATGTATCTAATCTGAAGAAATGTCTTGTAGTGAGTGATGATAAAATTTCGTTGGATAAGGTTCGAATAGATGGGAAGTTGCATTTTATCGAAGAACCCGTAGAGGTTATGGATCGTGAGGTAAAGCAACTGAAACAAAGTCGGATACCTATTTTCAAGATCCGATGGAATTCAAAGCATTGACCGGAATATACTTGGGAACGAGAGGATGAAATGTGGAAGAAATATCCGCACATCTTCGATTTCAATAAGAAACGGACATCAAAATGAAATGGATCACGAGGATGTTGATCCCTTTCAGGAAGAAAAGTTGTGACAATCTAACATTTTCAGGTAGTGAATTATTTTCTCGTATAATATTTTGAAACTTATTTTTGTGTTGGTTGATGAACTCACAATTTACGGATTTAAATTTGGGCTTACGTGCATAATTTAGCGCCCTTTACGACTAAACTGGAAACCTTAGGATTACGTATTTACGCTTTTGAACTCCGTTTTTATGAGACAATTTTTTTTATATTCGTTTTGTGCCGTTGATTCATAATTTATAAAAATTTTTTTCGTAAAACGACCCGAGGGCACGCAAATCGAGGAAATTAGAATCTAGGAATACCCGTAAATTAGCGGTATGGGACAAACTAATTTATCCCACCACTATCTATGGGACGACCCAAAAGGGACACCACATCTTTGATGTGGCACCCTTGTAAGCTAAAAGCTTACATTTGTAAGCTTAGCTTCATTTTGAAGCTACTCATCCCACAAAACCACTAACCCTTCCCATTAGCTTCCATTTCAATCATGCAAACAACTTACAAACTCTCTCCCACTCCTCCCATTTCCGTCCCACAAACACCATCAAACACCCCATTTGATCTTTTCTAGCCACAAGTTACTTGTTATCTAGCCATATTATGGAGAAACCTTGAAGCCTTGATTGATTGGTGGCCATTCTAACAACAACGGAGGTGATTTGCTTGTTTCCTAGGGCTAATTTCTCAACAAACTATCTTGGTTATTGATGATCTTGGAGATATATTTGGTGTTCATCAAGTTGTTGTCTTCCAAAAACAAGATATAATCTTGGTTGGTAAAGAAGATCATCCTTTCCATTTCTCTTGTTATTTTTGTAAAGATCAAATGTATTTTATTTCTTATTGTATATGTATATGATGAATATGATGATAAAAATATTGTGTGGGGATCAAGTGTTGATAAATATGCTTAAAAAGATGAATAACCATAAGAAACAAGGCTAAAATCTTGCTTAAATAGTTGGCTGTATAAAAACAGTAAGTAACCAAGTCTTAAACTGATAAAATTTCATGGTGGAATCCATTTACAGTAAGTATAAAATATCATACACATGTGAGAGTTGGCCATGCAATGGAATCATCAAAACGAGTGAGATATGATCAAAACAAGATGAGTGTGCTAATCTGAATAGTCTGTTTTGTAGGGACTGTTAAGGATAGTTAGACATGGAATGAGCAGTAGCTATAACTAACTTAATTGTAGCACATAATATGAAGTTTATGCCATCCAAAAATTAGATTCTATCTCATTATAGAACTCTAGATATGATAAAAATGGTGAAGATGAAACTAAAAAACAGATTTTGAAGAATTAATGTTTAATACTATTATATAAGCACTCAAACTAAAATAGTATAAAATGTGAAATTAAAACCCACTAACTTATAAATATCATTTATATAAATATGTATAAGGTTAAACAAATGGAAACTTTATAAAAATAGTAGTTGAATAAGATTTATAAGCTATAAAAACTATAAACATGATTTTTACGACTTTTTCGGCTATTACCGTAAAATTAACGTTTTTCGCCAATTAAAACTTAGACGATCAAACCCGTCTAATGTAAAGTTTTTAAAAGTAATATACTGATATATAAGTATCTAATACAAGTAAAAACCGATAAAACCCGAACTATAGGACATACGGACATTAACGAGCTAAGTTAGTATATTGGACTAATAATTTAACTAAATAAGTTAAACACTTATAAAAAGTACTTATTGGGCTTAACCCATTTGGGCCCAACATGTAAAGTGTAAATACTGATAATAAAAGTATAAAATGGATTAATACAAGTTAAAGAACTTATAATAAGCTTATTGGACTTAAAACATGTAAATAGGTAAAACTAGTAAACTAGTAAAAAGTTACCAATACATAACCACTAAAATGAGTAAATAAGAATATATAAACCCACTTGATCATCATTATATGTACAAAATCATCATATGTATATTTGTTAATTTGATAAAGTCATTGGACAAAAGTCTAAGACCGATTATTATTTATATAGGTTTCCGTGACCGAAGCACGCCCGTAGCCGATAAACCGCCTTTCGTTATCAACGTGAGTTCATAGCCTCGCACTCTTTTAAATTTTTTATTAAATGATTTGTAAACCCGCGAGGGAGATAACATGCTAGTTTTTGATAAAAATAGAACACAAGTAGTCCCGATGGTATGCTTAAGGATATGGACCCGAATGATGCTATGACCCTATAAACGAGATAAAAAGGATTATTAGTAGTTAGGTTATGTCACTCAAAGTCCCATTAGCATGAATTGTGAACTACCGGGATTTGGTAGAAGCTTATGCATATGATAGTACTATTTGGGGACGTTCACCCCAGTTCGCGCCTTGACGGTTGATCCCCGTCGTACCACATTGATTGGTAAGCGAATTTATGTATGAGAAGATTTACATAGCGTGATTTTTGTGACGACACGCTAACTTAGATGGGCAAATTGTTTGTCGGGTTCGCGGCCCGTTGTTGTGATAGTAAGGTAACAATGTCATGCGGCTAATAATAATCCAAATGTAATCCTATTGATTGCAGTAAATTACACTTCTTGTTTAGGAAAACAAAAGAGCGTAAAATAGGGAAAGTATTAAATACGACGGTTTAGGTAAACCGTGTACAAATGACCCTAAAGTGAAAGTTCGTTTCCCAAGGAGGTATATGTGTGTGAGTAATTCGATTAAGATTTGTGATTAAAAATTTATGGAATGAAGAGAAAGGAAAAGACGAATGACGCTAAATATTACCCTAAGACGTAAAAACGCAAAAACGTAAAAATCGACAAAACGAAAAAAGTATTCCAAAAATTACCAAAGTTTTATCCTAACTAAAGAAAAATACAAGAATTACTAATTTGAAAACCAAAATTTCTAAAAACTATTTAATAATTTAATATTAATTTTTAAAGTAAAAGAAAAACCTAAAAATTAAATAAAATCGAAAATAAGTTATTTTGAAAACTTGAATGGATATAAACCTCAAATAATTAAACTAAAACCTAAAGACAATTTTTATTAAATTTTAAAACTATTTTATCTATTTTTAAACTATTTATTTAAAAACGGGTAATTAAAAATTGATAAAAAATAAATAAATAAAGAGAAAAATTCAAACTTTGGCAGAAAAATCAAGAAAATGGTACTAAACGTAGGAAAATTAAGAAGTACGAAAACTTTATTCACAATAAGCTGGGAAATAGCTTATAACTCGCGGCTTAATTAAACTAACACATAATAAAAAGATAATAAAAGATAAAAGGGTAGATGAGATGACAGAGAAAAGCACTTGGGTCACTGGTTAACACGTATAGCCCTCCAACGAGAGGTCTCGTTTTCGAGTCCAGGCCAAGGAGCTTTTTGGAAAAAGCTTTTTTTTTACTAGATACAGTGTTCCTACTTGACAAGTTACTAAAACACACTACTCAAACACAGAATCAAAGTGGGACGCTATCTGATGCTCAGCTTAACAAATAAGCAACAACCTCCTAAAATCTCTTAAACAATTAGCAGGGAGCACTTATGTGCTTTTTTTTGTTTTAAGAAGCCAAAGGTATGGGCAGTAGGAACCACCTTGCTTGTTAATCTCAGAATGCTGGTAATGCAGGCAGTACAAGGGCACCCCACAAGCAATGGACTTGTAGGAGTCTTAATATAAGCATGATATAAGAACCAAGCACAAATAAGAGAGATTCATAGAACAAAGCACCAAATCAGATCCAAATACCCCTTTTAATCCAAACAGTAGGCAAGAACAGCTAAAGCAACTATTTCAAATAGCATCAAAAAGCCAACTACGGATTTTTAACTTCTAAAATACCACTTAACAAAGATGTGCACCTAAATTCAAAATGGGAGACCACCAAATGATAACAATAAAGCTGCCTGGTATGGGATGCAATGAAACAGCTTTTAGCACAGAATATAGTGAACTTCAAGCTTAATAAACTCAATCAAAAAGCACATAAACCCTATTGACCAGATTCTGAGCAAACTAACCACCTTGAATGCTACTAGATCACAAGATTTGAGAATCTAAAACTCAAAATCTGAGATTATATGACTGCTGGTGCATTATGCAAAGCTATATGACTGAAAATGGCCACAAAGACTACTTATGGTAAATATTATGCAAATTTATCCAAACAAAAGCACTCTAAGGGTATAAATCAACTAGGAGAAACAAATAAGATAAGAAAAACTAAATATTCAAGCCCTTTAAACCTTCTGAAATCTAGACCCAAACACCCCTTTAGATTATTTCTTCAAAAGATTTTTACTGTTAATGGAAGATTTTGATAGAAATAAAAAGGCACCAAGATAAAAATAGAGCACAACCAAGATATGAGATAATACTAACGCAAATAAACCAGATAAGCACATAAGTAACACCAATCAAATAAACCACCAAAGTTTAGACAGAAAGAAAATAAAAAGTATAGAGGGTTTCAAGACAAACCTCCAAGGTGTACATCCACACCTTGGGGTATATTGAGCTTAAGTGACTGCTCAAAATGCCACTAGCTTCCACACTTCGTACCTGCAAATCACAAAACAAAGAGATACAAAGCTTACAAAATCCACAAACACTATGATGAGATAACTGTGAATCTGACAAAACCAACAAAACACTTTGAATAAATTTAAAGAAAGGAGCTTCCAAAACCCTTTTTTAAAACCTTTTTCAACAAAAACTAAACAGGAAACAATGGACTCTAATCTTTCTTCAAACAATACCAACTTCAATGATCATAAAAGGGAATTATAACTGCTAAAAAGCAGAATACCAAATTTTATACCACTTGAAAGGAATTACAAGTTTATAAAAGAAAGAAAGAGACAAAAGGTTCATCACAGGTCGATGACTCTTTTTATAGGCAAATGAAAACACTATTCATAAACCCTAAATATTACATAAAGTTCCTAAATTGGTCTTAAGAATCTTCCAGAATCGGACTTGATGTTTGCCAGCCTGTTTTGGTTGATCTTGATCGTCCATTTAGGTCCTTGGGGACTAAGGGATGCCTATGGTTCGTAGATATTGCCATATCATCATTCCTGCCAAGTGTCGACTGCATATTGGAGCAGGGGAGACCTTGTGGGGTCTCTTTGGTAGTGGAGATGAAGATATCAAAGTTGGGATTTGTTAGGTAATAAGAACTTGGCACAGTAAATATGATTTCTATAGTGTCATGTTACCCGCTTTTTTCTCTCTTGTTTAAACTTTGTTTTTGTGCAACTATGGTCCTTTGTGTTCTTTTTTCTTTCATCTTGTGGTTAATTGCTTAAAACTTCCATTTCCTTTGTTATTATCTTTATCAACTTGGCAGTTTTGGCACATAACTTTCCTTGTGGCTTCTTTGTCATTTCTTTTGATCTTCAAGGGCTGATCTTGTATAATCTTGATACTTAAAGGACTTTTCTTGTATCATTGACTTTTGGAAGGACTATTCTTGACAAACCTTTAAAAGTGAGGGACCATTCTTGTCATTCTTCAATTCTTTAAGGACTAAACTTTGGAATTTCATGATTTGAGCCCGGTTCTTTATGCGTCTTCATTTCTCGTGTTCGTTTTTCCTTGTATCTTGTGATCTTTTGTCTTTTTCACGATATCCATACCTAAAACACAAGTAAACAAATACAAGCATAATATATGGTATTTTATGACATTTTTATGCATTTAAAGCCCGAAAAGAACGATGAGATCATGTATAAATGCCATCTCATCACTCCCCCATACTAAGCCATTGCCGTGCCCTCACGCAATGCTATAATAAAGTATCTAAGCATCACCAAAGTTCAATTTTATTAACCTTTATTGAAAAGTAAAATACTTGCAACAATACTACGAAGATGTGTAAAGACATAATGTATGCTTTTCATCACTAATGTGACTTTTAGGGTCAAAGAATAGAAACAAGCAAATGTCCCTTAGAGTAAATTTCATCATCCTTGATTGTCATACATTCCATGCTAAATGCAAAAACGAGATCATTGTTGGTACAAGTCACAATGCTAACACTACTCATACGTCCAAATTGTGTAATACTTTTTCTCCCCGCAATCCTAGTTATTATAAAAGGAAATGGGTTACTAGCATTTTTTAACTATTTGTCATGGATCACAAGTGATTCATATTGACTTATTTGAGTAGTTATTAGTCCGAAAGCAAAGTAGCACGATTTAATCGATAGTTAGCCGAAGGACAAAATCTTTTAAAACGGCTTCTCGTGTATCTCCTTAAGTTCATATCTTGGCATAACTCGTTTCACGATTTGAGACCTTTCTCGGACCGATATTTGGCATGTACTTCATACTTCAAATCTTGGGAAGACGTTCTTGAAATTATGGTCTTCTCTTCATATATTTGGAATTTCTTCACTTGACGTTTTTGAGAGATTCTTCATATTTGAACCACGACTTCATCATTTTTCTTCAATATTTATTTTGGACTTTGATATACAACGATCCTCCTCCTTTTCGGACTTGGATATATTTATCCTCATACCTTGTAAGGGTCTTTTTGGATAGACTTTCTCCATGATCTTTAGGGGAGTAATTGCTTTTCGTCGTGTGTCTTGATCCTTCATATTGATTTAGGAATAATGATACTTCACATCATCTTGGATCTTTAGCAACAAAATAGGGCTCCTCATGCCTTGTTAGGGCCTTTCTGGATCGTCACCAATCTTCGCGTTCCGCTTCAATAAGTTATGCCTTGGCTATGAACTCTATTCAACCCCGTGCAACTTTTAAACGATCTTGCGCTAGAGGCTAAGTAACCTTTCAAATCCTACGACCTTACTTATTGCAATTATTTTTATTCCTAATGCATTGATCTTATGGGAAGAAAAAGCCACAATTAAAAACATATGAGTTTTTGAAAAAATATTTTCATGTTCTACGTTTAGCATGATCACTTGTCTAACTCTATCATCTCTCGTTCTTCACTATATAAAGACCTCTAATTAAAGAGACTCGTGAATACTTAGCCATGCAAATCAAAATTAAGCCAAATTTGGATTAGCTTTCATTAAGACTATATCAAATCAAAGTTTTGGGTTTTCAAGCCACCTATAGGATCTTGCACTTTCTTGGACTTTTTCAAGTTTAGAGAATGCATTTTATAGTTCCCTTGATAAGTGACTTTCTAGGATCAATTATAGGAACTTGCGAAAAGTTCTTGTTCTTAACCCGTATGAGTTAAGACTTTCGCGTTTTAAAGCTCCCTATATAAAAGTCTAGCAAAACTTGAATTGAGCGGGTTAAGGAATGTAAATGGCTCCAAATGCCCATCAAGTCAAAAATTAGCTCTTATTCTACCCAACGGAAAATATTCATTCGTGTGTTAAAAACACGTATGAAAACTAAGAAAAATTTTAAAATTTGGCCATTTTTTAGCCTTATTAGCAACAAAAATAAAACATTGAAAGTTGGAAAGCGTGAGGGCGTAGCAAAGCAAGTACCTATTCACCCCCCATACTAAAAGTAAACATTGTCCTCAATGTTTCGAGTCTTATGGTGGAGCACCCCCATACTAGAGACGAAGAATCGAATGCTTAGGATCTAGCATGGAAAGGGTGATCAACAATATATCTAAAGCCGTTTATTAAGTATGCTAAAAGATAATTGTTAGAACAATAAAGGATATGTCAATGGATTCGTGAAAAACTTCTTCAAGCAAACGATGGAGGCTCACGTAAACGAATACGAGAGTCTTCAATCGTAGATGATGATGATGATCTAGATAACACAATCACAAACAACCACGAGACAACGAGTTGGAAGGGTACAAGTCCCCTTAATAGTGGTTAGCAAGCATAAGAGGATAAGCATGGGATCTCCCCCACGAGGCACCTCGTTTTTTATTACCGAGTCATGAGCTCGACTCGATCCCCTCAAAATGTGAACATTTAGGGAAAATCATGGTATGGTCAATTTTTGGTGGGGCTTACATGATAAACAAGGCCCAAAAAGCAACCGGTATTAAGGACTAAGTCCTTTGATGGTGCAAAATACCAGGATCGAAGATGGCGTCTTCGTTTTCATTGGATAAATAAATCAACGCCACTTCATCATGTGTCAATACAAACCCAAAGGGTTTAAAGAAAACAGATGAGAAGAAATAGAAGGGTGGGACAATTGGTAAGACAAACTTTTGAGCTACTCGAGGTAGACTCGCACCAAGCAAATAGATATAGTTTCCATTTATTGCATCGTTGGAAGACCGAGATTTCCCTTTACATGAAATTCCGGGATCGAATATCTCGTCCTTGGTGGATAAGGATGAGGGAACATAAGGGGCTTCCCCCATACTAAAACCACACAAAGCATCGTCAAAAGGAGTAGACGAGCTTGTAGCACTCAAAACACGTGGTGATGACGGAGTTAGATTTGTAGAAAAATCAATTAAATCACATTTAAAATCTTTTCCTTTTTTACCTTTCAAACTCTCCTTATGAAAACCCTTTTTGATTATGTCAACAATATTTGGTGTTTCTAAGACGATGTTAGTCACACTAAAAATTCTCACATTTGAAAACCGTTTTGGTTTTGGTGGTGGTAAGTTCTCAAAACGTTTATCGACAAAGAAAACCTCCCCATCGGGGTCTACATATTCGTCATCCGAAAGATCTTCCGTAGAAACCGGCAAATTATCAACACTTTTCAAGAATGAATGTTTGAGGTGAGGCAAAGGATTTTTCGATTCAAGTATTAACGGTTTCTTCTTTGTAGGCTTTACACTCATAACCTCCATCGGCGGAGGAAATGGTAAATTGTTTTTGGCCACATTTCCTAAAACTCTTGGTGAAAATTCTTTGCAAACAACATTGGTTGATTTACCATGGTTTAAAGTTGCAATAGAATAGACATGAGAAAGGTTGGAGTTTTGTGTTGCATTGATGACAAGTTCTTCTTCATTGAAACGAAGGGTGATTTTTCGAGCATGAACATCGATAAGTGCTCTTGATGTATCCAAAAATGAACGACCCAAAATGAGAGGAACTTTTCGATCGATAGGAATGTCTACAACGATAAAGTCAACGGGATAGTAAAACTTTCCGACTTTAACGAAAACGTCTTCGGCTACTCCACATGCTAAAATCGTAGAATGATCGGCCATCTCGATAGACATGTTCGAAAGAGTAAGAGCCGGAAGCGAAATCGATTTGAAAATCTCAATAGGCATTAAATTAATACTAGCACCAAGATCGGCCAAGGCGTATCATTCCTCCATATCTTGAATTGCACACGGAATCAAAAATTTACCGGGATCACTGAATTTTTGTGGTATGTGGCTAAGAAAAACCGATGAACAACTAGACGATTGTTGTAACTTCTCTTTGTTGTTTAGCATACTTTTGAAGTTTGCGGCGAATCAAGGCATCATGATAAGAGCGTCGGCAAAACTTATGTTAAAATGTATATCACGAAACATTTTCATAAATAGCTCAAATTGATAATTATTTCGTTCTCGTGCCTTTTCCTTGTCACGTCTCGAAGGGTAAGGTAAGGTTGGTGTGGGTTGGACATTAGGCAACGGCCTTGGAGTCTCGGGTTCCATGATTGGTATTGGTTCAACCGTAGGTGTGGTTTGAGCGGTACTTCGTGGGATTGTAATGTGCTCCTTTTCGACCATCACCTCGGGTTCTTTCTCGATTTCCTTCTTCGTAGAAGTACTTGGACGAGAGATTGGTTCCTTGAAAGTTTTACCACTTCGTGTAGTAATAACCTTCATTTCTCCCTTCGGGTTTGCAATGGTATCACTAGGAAGACCACCCGAGGAAGAGGGTTTACACATGATTGCTTCAAACATTTTTGCCATTTGGTCCTCAATTTTTGATTACCTAGCATCCGCTTTTAACAATTCTTGCTTAATCTCATGTTGTCCTTGTTCCATCTTTTGTTGGTTTTGTTGAAGACGTTGGACATTTCCTTCCATTTTATTTGCATGAGTTTTAAGTTCATTAGCAAGTTCGTTTTTAAGCTCGTTTTTCAACTCGGATCTTAAGCTAATTAATAACTATTATTTTAGTGATTAAAAATGTTGCTTTTGAAAGATCTTTCTTTGCGTTGCTCGTACCCAATTGATATATGTCGTTGTTTCGTTCTCGGTATCTTCTCGAATCGATCACGGTCAAAAGTGGAATCATTGTAATTGGTGACTAAAAAGGGGGAGCTTTTGTGACAATCTAACATTTTCAGATAGTGAAATATTTTCTCGTATAATATTTTGAAACTTATTTTAATGTTGGTTGACGAACTCACAATTTACGGATTTAAATTTGGTCTTACGTGTATAATTTGGCGTCTTTTACGACTAAACCGGAAACCTTAGGATTACGTATTTACGTTTTTGAACTCCGTTTTTGATGAGACAATTTTTATTGGATTCGTTTTGTGACGTTGATTCATAATTTATAAAAACGTTTTTCGTAAAACGACCCGAGGGCACGCAAATCGAGAAAACTAGAATCGAGAAATACCCGTAAACTAGTGAGATGGGACAAAACACATTGTCCCACCCCACTAGCTTGGTTGGGACGACATAACTTGACACCACACCACCAAGGTGGCATCAAGTTAGCTAACACATTCCATGTGTAAGCCATGCTTACATATTAAGCTAACACATTCCACTAAACAAAAAACTAGCTACTTGTTTTCATTATACCATTTCCCTTACATGCAAAATCCTCTCAAACTCTCTCAACACCCTCACCCTTGCCGTCCAAAATATAGCAACAAACACCCCATTTGATCTCTTCTAGCCATGAACCACATGTTTACTAGCTCTATTAAGGAGTATTCTTGAAGCCTTGATCATTTGGTGGCCATATTAACATCTTTGGAGGTGATTTGCTTGTGTCCTAGGGCTGATTTTCCAACCAATGTTCTTGATATTTGATGGTCTTGGAGATACTTGTTGTGTTCATCAAGTTCTTGTCTTCCTAAAACAAGAAATCCACTTGGTTGGTAAAGAAGATCATCCTCTCCATTTTTCTCTTGTTATTTTGTAAAGAACAAATGTATTTTCTTTCATTTTGTATATGTATATGATGTATATATGATGATAAAAATGTTGTGTGGGGATCTAGTGTTGATAAATATGCTTAAAAAGGTTGATAACTATATGAAATGAAGCTAAAATCTTGATTATTTAGTTGGCTGTATAAAAACAGTAGATAACTAAAAGATGAACTGATAAAATTGCATGTTTTGATCCATTTACAGTAAGTAGAAGATGTTATACACATGTGAGAGTTGGCCATGCAATGGAATCAAAATAATGAGTGAGATATGATCAAAACAAGTTAGGTGGTCTAATCTGAATAAGCAGTTTTGTAGGGACTGTTAAGGCAAGTTAAACTCAAAATGGGCAGTAGCTATAACTAAGTTAAATGTAGCACATAATATGAAGATCATGCCATCCAAAAATGAGCTTCTAATTCATTATAGAACTCTAGATATGTTAAAAATGGTGAACATGAAGTTAAAAATCAGATTTTTGGAAATAATATTTATTAATATTATATAAGCACTCACATTATAATGTATAAAATGTAAAAATATAAACCCACTAACTTATAAAACTTATTTATATAAATGTATAAAAGTTTAATTAAATGGGTAAATTATATAAATGGTGGTGAAATAATATTTATAAGTAATAAAAACTATAAACTTGATTTTTACGACTTTTTCGGCTATCGCCGTAAAATTAACGTTTTTCGCCAAATAAAACTTAGACGACCAAACCCGTCTAATGTAAAGTTTATAAAAGTCATATACTGATGTATAGGTAACTAATACAAGTAAAAACCGGTAAAACCCGAACTATAAGAAATACAGACATTTACGAGCTAACTAAACATATTGGACTAATAATTGGACTTAATAAGATAAAAACTTGTAAAAAGAGCTTATTGGGCTTAACCCATTTGGGCCCAACATGGAAAGTATATATATACTGATAATATAGGTATAAAAGGGATAAAAACAAGTTAAAGAACTTATACTAGGCTTAATTGACTTAAAATAGGTAAATAGGTAAAACTAGCAAACTAGTAAAACGTTACCAAAACGTAAACGCTAAATTGAGTAAACAAGGATGTATAAACCCACTTGATCATCATCATATGTACAAAATCATCATATGTATATTGTTATTTTGATAAAAGTCATTGGACAAAGTCTAAGACCGATTATTATTTATATAGGTTTCCATGACCGAAGCACGCCCGTAGCCGATAATCCGCCTTTCATTAACAACGTGAGTTCATAGCCTCGCACTCTTTTAAATGTTTTATAAAATGATTTGTAAACCCGCGAGGGAGATAACATGCTAGATTTTGATAAAAATAGAACACAAGTAGTCCCGATTGTATGCTTAATGAGATGGACCCGAATGATGCTATGACCCTATAAACGAGACTAAAAGGATTATTAGTAGTTAGGTTATGTCACTTAAAGTCCCACTAGCATGAACTGTGAACTACCGGGATTTGGTAGACGCTTATGCATTTGATAGTACTATTTGGGGACGATCACCCCTGTTCGCGCCTTGACGGTTGATCCCCGTCGTACCACATTGATTGGTAAGAAAATTTATGTACGAGAAGATTCCATAGCGTGATTTTTGTGACGACACGCTAACTTAGATGGGCAAATTGTTTGTCGGGTTCGCGGCCCGCTGTTTTCATAGTAAGGTAACAATGTCATGCGGCTAATAATAATCCTACCATGTATCCTATTCAATCTATATAATCTAAATATCCGATATGATACGACGCTATTAACGATGAATATATTACCTATCATGGTAATATAGAGACTACGGTGTCATGGACGGTTTAAGATGTATGCTTGATATATATTGCCTGACTACCAATATGAGGACTTACTTCCGATATTATGCTTGTGTTCTGATTTTAAATGATTGTTTTATATAACGGTTTTTATTAAACTCTATGTATTCACTCGGCATTCGCTAATATGATTTTTGCATGTTTTTATCTCAGGTGCTTGAAGGTAATCCGGATGGAGATCGACTCTGATGGCCCACATAATATTAAAAATGTTCATTCGATCTATGTTTTGTAAACTTAATGACCTGTATAATTTGGGACCTGTTGTACGCTTTTGAAACTTTTTATCGAATGAATGTATGTTAAACCTTGAACAACCATTTTTATGTGTTGTCTATGATTGGAGTTATTGTGCTATCCTGTAACACTCTGAAAGACCCTTCCGCTGTACCGATACAAAAAATGAGAGTGTTACAGTTTGGTATCAGATCTCTCGTTATAGAGAACAAAGGATTTTAAAAACCAAGGTTTTGAACAAAACTTTTCAAAATATTTTGACAATGAACATTTGAGAAAATATTTGAAAAATCTTTTGACTATAACGGTGCCAGAGATCTCCGACGTTACCAACAAGACCTATTGAGAAGATATATATTTTAATATATATAATTTAATTTATATATATGTATATATCGTGGTTTCATTATGTAATTGTTTAACTAGTATGTTATCCTAATACGAGATATATATATAAATGCAGATTGTCATGGCTGACCCTAATATTCCTGTAAAAAACCATGCTATTCCCGAACCTAATATAGAAGATGATCCTTATTTAGACTTAGTAGATTATGATATTGATGATGAGGAGGAACCATTTGAGGATCCCGAGCCCGAGTTAGGACTAGGAGATCAGATTGCCCCTCAGGTTGACTTGGTAGAGAATGAGATTGAGAATGTGGATATTGAGAATGTGGATATTGAGAATGTGGATATTGAGAATGATGATGAGATTGGATTAGATAATTTAGATGACGAGATTGACGACGAGGATGTCGAGGAGGATGTAGGTATAGATGTTGAGGTTGATGACGATGAGGAAGCCGAGCTTATTTATCCGTATGATGTTCCAGAGGGCGAGCCTTTGCCCCCACCAGTTTGTTTGTCTGATTCTGAGGATGAGTTACCTAGGGATGAAATGTCTGAATCATCTGAATCTGATTCTGAATCAGAGGAGGATGAGGATGACGATGCACCTGACGGTACTGATGGTATTGCTACTCGTAGACGTGAGATAGGAGAGTCGTCTAGTACTCGAGAGGCTACTCATATTGATGGTCTTGCACCATGGTCCTTGAGACGTGATCTAGATGCTTCCCGTGTTAAGAGTTGTGTGACATAGGTTGGATTAGGTGTTGTTCAGACTCAGGTTGCTTATTTGGAGTCGAAGACTAAGGTTGGCGAGAAAGAGCGAGAATTGCTTACTTTGGATTTGAGTGATGTAGAACGTGGTTTGAATGAGGCTTTTAGGAGATTATCGGTGTTGGAAAGTGGTGACTATGCTGAAATGAAGAGAAAGGTGAATACTATGGAGATTCAGGTGAGTGTAGCTCGTGCGATGCGTGAGAAAGCTGAGAAGGAGTTGAATATATCCGTGGGTTGGAATAGTAGATTTTATGCCGACATGGTTGAAAGAGGAGTAATCCGTAAGCGCCCAGCTGAAGATGTGTCTAGTGATCGTCCGACGAAGATTCAGAAGACGATGGATGATGGACCATCTGGCGGTTCTCAGTAGACCAGTCTGTATTTAGTAGTGACCTTTGTATCTTTTGTGCTTTTGTAGCTTTGACTGAACCGACTTGTTAGTAATAGACTTGGCACGAATTTTGAGTGTATATAGTGCTAGAACTTTGATGTGGGATATACTAAGACAATACTTTTGTTTCAGATCGAATGAAATATGTATCTTGTCTTGAATTCCATATTGTGCCTTATTTGTATCTTGATTATGAATTCAATCCATATTATATGAATCCTTTGTTGGATGAATGCTTAATACTTTGAAATTGTGAAATTATAGAACTATGCCGCCCAAGAAGGCTGTGACTGAGGATGATGTACGTAGAATTATTACAGAGCAAGTTACCGCATCTATGACTGAATTTATGGCAAATGCTAGAAATGGAGCTGGCGGTAGTGGAGCTGGCGGTAGTGGAGCTGGCGGTAGTGGAGCTGGCGGTAGTGGAGCTGGCGTTAGTGGAATTGGCGGTACTAATGTGAATGTGAATGCTAATAATGTGAATGCTAATGCTGGAGCAAATGTAGGAGGACTTGGAACTAATGCACCAGAAGTTGGTTGTTGTACTTATGTGACGTTCATGAAGTGTGAATCTCTACCTTTTAATGGAACTGAAGGTGCTATAGGACTAAGCCAGTGGATTGAGAAGATTGAATCGGTGTTTCGGATTAGTAAGTGTAAGGAGGAAGATAAGGTGACTTTTGCTATGGCTACTCTTAAAGGTCGTGCGTTGACTTGGTGGAACGGGAGAATTGCTTTCATGGGTCTTGATGCTGCTAATGCTACTCCTTGGGCTGAAATTAAGAAGTGGATGACTTTGGAGTTTTGTCCTCGTAGTGTGATCACTAGGTTAGAACAAGAGTTGATTCATCTGAGAATGAAAGGTGTGGACATTGATAGTTACATGAATCGATTCCATGAGTTGGCCTTGCTATGTCCTCGATTGGTTGAACCCGAAGAGATCCGAATTGAGCAATATGTGAAAGGGTTAACCAGGAATATCCGGGGGGACGTGACATCATCGAAACCACTGACCATTGATGATGCTGTTCGAATGGCTTACCAACTCATTGGACAGATAATTCAGGATAAGGAAGATGAAGCCCGTGTAGGTGAGAAAAGAAAGGGAGACGGTGAGCGTGTAGATAGAGGTGATAATAGGAAGAATTTCAATCGCCGTTAGAACAAGAGAAAGGGGAATGCAAATGCTCTTAACAACAACACACCGCGCAACGATGATAGATGTCATAAGTGTGGCAACAAGAGGCATGCTGGCGACTGCTGGAAGTGCCGAAATTGCGGAAAGCTTGGACACAAGGTTGAAAGGTGTAAGAAGGGAACCATTTGCTTCAACTGTAATGAGGAAGGTTATAGGAAATTGGAATGCCCCAAGTTGAAAGCGATTGTACCTGGAAGAAACCCCCAGGGTGGTATCTACCAACTTGGAACAATTGAGGTGAAGAAAGAGGATCCGAATGTCGTTACCGATACGTTTTTACTCAACAATCATTATGCTGTTGCTTTATTCGATTCGGGTGCCGATAGGAGCTTTGTATCCACTAAATTTAGTGCCCTTATTGATATTGAACCTGTTGAGATAAGTACCAGTTACGAGGTGGAATTGGCTGATGGTAAATTAGTGAAAACTAATAAGCTATTAGAAGGATGCTCTCTAAATCTCTTGAACCATTCCTTTCCGATTGATTTGATGTTGATAGAATTAGGTAGTTTTGATATTATTATTGGTATGGATTGGTTGTCGTTGAATAATGCTACTATTTTATGTGGAGAGAAGAAGGTTAAGATTCCTCTTAGGAATAGGACGTTAGTAATTGATGGTAGTAGAGGTGAATCCCGTTTGAAAATCGTTTCATGTATTAAAGTCCAAAAGTACATCAGGAACGGTTGTGAGTTATTCTTAGCTCAAGTGACCGGGAATGAGTCTAGGGAGAAACGATTGGAAGATGTACCTATTATTTGTGAATTTCCTGAGGTATTTCCTAAATATTTACCCGGACTTCCACCGATAAGGCAAGTAGAGTTTCGAATCGATTTAATTCCTGGTGCTGCACCGGTGGCACGTGCGCCTTACCAATTAGCCCCTTCTGAATTAAAGGATTTATCTGAGCAACTTAAGGAGTTGTCTGATAAAGGTTTTATTCGACCGAGCTCGTCGCCTTGGGGAGCTCCAGTCTTGTTCGTTAAGTAGAAGGATGGATCTTTTCGTATGTGCATTGATTATAGGGAACTGAATAAGTTGACAATTAAAAATCGATATCCTTTACCTAGGATTGATAATTTGTTTGATCAACTGCAAGGATCTAGTGTGTATTCTAAGATAGATTTGCGGTCAGGATATCACCAACTTCGCGTCCGTGAAGAAGATATTCCTATAACTGCATTTAGAACTCGTTATGGACACTATGAATTTCAAGTAATGCCATTTGGGTTAACTAACGCACCTACGGTTTTCATGGATTTAATGAATCGAGTGTGCAAGCCCTACTTGGATAAATTTTTGATTGTGTTTATTGACGATATTCTAATCTATTCTAAGAATGAAGATGAGCATAGAGAACATTTGAGGATTGTTTTGAATTTGTTGAAGGATGAAAGGTTGTATGCTAAGTTTTCGAAGTGTGATTTCTTGTTAGATTCTATGCAATTTCTTGGTCATGTGATTAACAGAGATGGAATTCATGTTGATCCTGCAAAGGTTGAAGCTATTAAGAATTGGTCTGCACCGACAACGCCAACGGAAGTGCGACAGTTCTTAGGATTAGCTGGCTATTATAGGCGATTCATTAAAGAATTTTCTTTGATCTCTAAACCCTTGACTAAGCTTACCCAGAAGAATAAACCTTTCGTTTGGGGAAGTGATGAAGATGGAGCATTTCAGACATTGAAGCAAAAATTATGTAGTGCGCCAATCTTATCATTACCCGACGAGAGTGAAGATTTTGTAGTATATTGTGATGCATCTCTTAGAGGTTATGGAGCTGTTTTGATGCAGAGAGAGAAAGTGATAGCTTATGCTTCTAGGCAATTAAGGAAGAATGAGGAGAATTATACTACTCATGATCTTGAGTTAGGAGCTGTAGTATTTGCTCTTAGGTTGTGGAGACATTATCTGTATGGCACCAAGTGTACGGTATTCACCGATCACAAAAGCCTACAGTATATTCTCGACCAAAAGGAATTGAACATGAGGCAACGAAGATGGATAGAGTTGTTAAGTGATTATGACTTTGATATAAAATATCACCCAGGAAAAGCCAATGTTGTTGCCGATGCGTTAAGTAGGAAAGATAGAGAGCCTATCAGGGTGCGTTCTCTAGTCTTGACCGTGCACAATAATTTGCCTGAGCAAATTAGAAATGCGCAAATAGAAGCTTGTAAGAAGGAGAATTTTGTTAATGAAGGGTTCCGAGGAGAAGGAGATCCTTTAGAGGTTAGAGCTGATGGAGTGAAATGCTTAAGAGGTCGTATGTGGATACCTAAGTTTTGAGGCTTAAGAGATTTGATTATGTTAGAATCCCATAAATCTAAGTATTCCATTCATCCGGGATCTGATAAGATGTACCATGATTTGAAGAAGTTGTACTGGTGGCCGAATATGAAAGCTGACATAGCTATGCATGTTCTTCAATGCTTGACTTGTGCTAGAGTTAAAGCCGAACATCAAAATCCATCAGGACTACTTCAACAGCCAAAGATCCCTGAATGGAAGTGGGAGCGAATTACGATGGACTTTATCACCAAGCTTCCTAGAACATCATCTGGAAACAATTCGATTTGGGTTATTGTCGATAGACTGACAAAATCAGCATACTTCATTCCGGTTAAGGAGCAGTTCTCACTAGAGAAGCTGACTCGAATATACCTTGATAGTGTTGTATGCAAGCATGGAGTGCCTGTATCGATCATTTCAGATCGAGATCCTAGATTCGCATCGAATTTTTGGAAATCTCTCCAAAGATCTTTGGGAACGAATCTCGATATGAGCACTGCTTATCACCCCCAGACTGATGGGCAGAGTGAAAGGACGATACAAACACTGGAAGATATGTTGAGAGCTTGTGTGTTAGACTTTGGTAAGAATTGGGATAAACATTTGTCGTTAGCATTGTTTTCGTATAACAATAGTTACCATTCTAGTATTAAGGCTGCACCGTTTGAAGCTTTCTATGGTAGGAAGTGCAGATATCCTGTATGTTGGAGTGAAGTTGGGGATAGCCAGCTCACGGGACCGGAACTGATCCGGGAGACTACAGAGATGATAGTTCAGATTAAGAAGAGGTTGTTGACTGCCCGTAGTAGAAAGAAAAGTTACGCGGATGTGCGGCGGAAGCCAATGGAGTTTGAAGTGGGTGACCGAGTAATGTTGAGAGTATCGCCATGGAAAGGCGTTATAAGATTTGGAAAACGAGGGAAATTTAATCCCCGTTATATTGGACCCTTTAAGATTTTATCTAGAGTAGGTCCGGTGGCTTACAAACTAGAGTTACCCCCAGAACTTCATGGTGTTCACAACACATTCCATGTATCTAATCTGAAGAAATGTCTAGCAGTGAGTGATGAGAAAATTCTGTTAGGTAAGGTTCGAATAGATGGGAAGTTGCATTTTATCGAAGAGCCCGTAGAAGTTATGGACCGTGAGGTAAAGCAACTGAAACAAAGTCGGATACCTATTGTCAAGATCCGATGGAATTCAAAGCATGGACCGGAGTATACTTGGGAACGAGAGGATGAAATGTGGAAGAAATATCCGCACCTCTTCGATTTCAATAAGAAACGGACATCCAAATGAAATGGATCACGAGGACGTTGATCCCTTTTAGGAGGAAAAGCTGTGACAATCTAACATTTTCAGGTAGTGAAATATTTTCTCGTATAATATTTTAAAACTTATTTTTATGTTGGTTGACGAACTCAGAATTTACGGATTTAAATTTGGGCTTACGTGCATAATTTGGCGTCTTTTACGACTAAACCGGAAACCTTAGGATTACGTATTTACGTTTTTGAACTCCGTTTTTGATGAGACAATTTTTATTGGATTCGTTTTGTGACGTTGATTCATAATTTATAAAAACGTTTTTCGTAAAATGACCCGAGGGCACGCAAATCGAGAAAACTAGAATCGAGAAATACCCGTAAACTAGTGAGATGGGACAAAACACATTGTCCCACCCCACTAGCTTGGTTGGGATGACATAACTTGACACCACACCACCAAGGTGGCATCAAGTTAGCTAACACATTCCATGTGTAAGCCATGCTTACATATTAAGCTAACACATTCCACTAAACACAAAACTAGCTACTTGTTTTCATTATACCATTTCCCTTACATGCAAAATCCTCTCAAACTCTCTCAACACCCTCACCCTTGCCGTCCAAAATATAGCAACAAACACCCCATTTGATCTCTTCTAGCCATGAACCACATGTTTACTAGCTCTATTAAGGAGTATTCTTGAAGCCTTGATCATTTGGTGGCCATATTAACATCTTTGGAGGTGATTTGCTTGTGTCCTAGGGCTGATTTTCCAACCTATGTTCTTGATATTTGATGGTCTTGGAGATACTTGTTGTGTTCATCAAGTTCTTGTCTTCCTAAAACAAGAAATCCACTTGGTTGGTAAAGAAGATCATCCTCTCCATTTTTCTCTTGTTATTTTGTAAAGAACAAATGTATTTTCTTTCATTTTGTATATGTATATGATGTATATATAATGATAAAAATGTTGTGTGGGGATCAAGTGTTGATAAATATGCTTAAAAAGGTTGATAACTATATGAAATGAAGCTAAAATCTTGATTATTTAGTTGGCTGTATAAAAACAGTAGATAACTAAAAGATGAACTGATAAAATTGCATGGTTTGATCCATTTACAGTAAGTAGAAGATGTTATACACATGTGAGAGTTGGCCATGCAATGGAATCAAAATAATGAGTGAGATATGATCAAAACAAGTTAGGTGGTCTAATCTGAATAAGCAGTTTTGTAGGGACTGTTAAGGCAAGTTAAACTCAAAATGCGCAGCAGCTATAACTAAGTTAAATGTAGCACATAATATGAAGATCATGCCATCCAAAAATGACCTTCTAATTCATTATAGAACTCTATATATGTTAAAAATGGTGAACATGAAGTTAAAAATCAGATTTTTGGAAATAATGTTCATTAATATTATATAAGCACTCACATTATAATGTATAAAATGTAAAAATATAAACCCACTAACTTTTAAAACTTATTTATATAAATGTATAAAAGGTTAATTAAATGGGTAAATTATATAAATGGTGGTGAAATAATATTTATAAGTAATAAAAACTATAAACTTGATTTTTACGACTTTTTCGGCTATCGCTGTAAAATTAACGTTTTTCGCCAAATAAAACTTAGACGACCAAACCCGTCTAATGTAAAGTTTATAAAAGTCATATACTTATGCATAGGTAACTAATACAAGTAAAAACCGGTAAAACCCGAACTATAAGAAATACGGACATTTACGAGCTAACTAAACATATTGGACTAATAATTGGACTTAATAAGATAAAACCTTGTAAAAAGAGCTTATTGGGCTTAACCCATTTGGGCCCAACATGGAAAGTATATATATACTGATAATATAGGTATAAAAGGGATAAAAACAAGTTAAAGAACTTATACTAGGCTTAATGGACTTAAAATAGGTAAATAGGTAAAACTAGCAAACTAGTAAAACGTTACCAAAACGTAAACGCTAAATTGAGTAAACAAGGATGTATAAACCCACTTGATCATCATCATATGTACAAAATCATCATATGTATATTGTTATTTTGATAAAAGTCATTGGACAAAGTCTAAGACCGATTATTATTTATATAGGTTTCTGTGACCGAAGCACGCCCGTAGCCGATAATCCGCCTTTCATTAACAACGTGAGTTCATAGCCTCGCACTCTTTTAAATGTTTTATAAAATGATTTGTAAACCCGCGAGGGAGATAACATGCTAGATTTTGATAAAAATAGAACACAAGTAGTCCCGATTGTATGCTTAATGAGATGGACCCGAATGATGCTATGACCCTATAAACGAGACTAAAAGTATTATTAGTAGTTAGGTTATGTCACTTAAAGTCCCATTAGCATGAATTGTGAACTACCGGGATTTGGTAGACGCTTATGCATTTGATAGTACTATTTGGGGACGATCACCCCAGTTCGCGCCTTGACGGTTGATCCCCGTCGTACCACATTGATTGGTAAGCGAATTTATGTATGAGAAGATTCCATAGCGTGATTTTTGTGACGACACGCTAACTTAGATGGGCAAATTGTTTGTCGGGTTCGCGGCCCGCTGTTTTCATAGTAAGGTAACAATGTCATGCAGCTAATAATAATCCTACCATGTATCCTATTCAATCTATATAATCTAAATATCCGATATGATACGACGCTATTAACGATGAATATATTACCTATCATGGTAATATAGAGACTACGGTGTCATGGACGGTTTAAGATGTATGCTTGATATATATTGCCTGACTAGCAATATGAGGACTTACTTCCGATATTATGCTTGTGTTCTGATTTTAAATGATTGTTTTATATAACGGTTTTTATTAAACTCTATGAATTCACTCGGCATTCGCTGATATGATTTTTGCATGTTTTTATCTCAGTTGCTTGAAGGTAATACGGATGGAGATTGACTCTGATGGCCCACATAATATTAAAAATGTTCATTCGATCTATGTTTTGTAAACTTAATGACCTGTATAATTTGGGACCTGTTGTACGCTTTTGAAACTTTTTATCGAATGAATGTATGTTAAACCTTGAACAACCATTTTTATGTGTTGTCTATGATTGGAGTTATTGTGCTATCCCGTAACACTCTGAAAGACCCTTCCGCTGTACCGATACGAAAAATGAGAGTGTTACAGCTTTGGTTTAAATCTACTAAAATGATAAGTGCTAGAAGTAATAAAATTAAACTAAAGATAATAACTGAGAATAAAGCTAAAATTTAAATAAAACAGTAAGTACCTCAACGTGGAGAAAACAACTTATTTGGAATATCTCTTCTCATGTAGAATAAAACTGGAAAACTCTATTCGGAATGTCTATGCGGAATGTCTGCTCTACTCGGAATATTTTAGTATATCCGGAACATTTGCTCTTACTCGGAATAATACGGCTATGCGGAATATTTGCTCTTACTCGGAATAAATCTCTACCCGGAATAAATGCTCCTATGGGAATAACTGCCTATTCGGAATATTTGGAAAGAAAACTCTATTCGGAATAACATGGCTATGAGGAATAATAACCCTATGCGGAATAATAGCCCTATGAGGAATAATAACCCTATGCGGAATAGTAGTCTACCCGGAATATTTTAGAAAGGAAACTCTATTCGGAATATTGGATCTTATACGGAATATGAGCACTACTCGGAATATTTTGAATATTCCGAATAAACAACAAAATCACACCTTGATCCGGAATAATTGGATATTCCGAACCAACAGTGCAATCACAGAACCTCTATACGGAATCTGGGCAAACTCAGTAAAGGAAAGCAAAGAACAGGGGATTCTAAAACACGAATTTTAAACCAAAAATCAAACAAATTTTTAACCCAAACTTAAACCAATTTATCCACTAATCATTTACTCATAGAAAGCATCAATCCAAAACAACAAAAACACAAAACCCACTTACTTTTTATGATCAAACCAATAAAATGAAACTTGAAGAACTTTGAATCACAGAGAGATGAAGAACAAGATGATAGAAAGATTAAAAGTAAACTTGTATTAATGATTTAAGATTCAACAAACAAAATGAAAAGATTAAACTTACAAGATTCAAGAAGAAATCAAAGAAAAATGAAAACCACTCCTTAAGGGAGATGGTTGTTCCTACGAACTAGGAGAAATATAACAGAAAGAGACTAGTGGAAATTTGTGAATTGGAGGAGTATTTATAGGCTTCTCCCTTGGTTGGTGAGTGGGCTTTCTCCCTTTCTTTTTTTCTTCTTGTCTTTTCAGAAAAGTTGACGTTTTCGATTTCGATTCGGGATTTTTCGACGAATAAATTCAACTCGTCTTTTAATTTCTTCATTTAATAGACATAAGTTTCTTCGACATAGGTAAATCTTCCATCTTTGGTCCTTTTCTTCGATAAAACTTCAAATAGGCCCATTGACTTCAAATCTTTTGCATCTCTTGGACTATAGACTTCGTCCTTTCGTCTTTTTCCTCGATAAAACCCGTGCAATCCCATGTTTTCTCCAATATTTAGCCAGTTGGCTCTGAAACACAACAAACACACAAACCACGCATAATTCCAAATAAATGACATTAAATACGCGTTTTGGTCTTGTTTTAGTAATAAATAAGTGGTAAAAGGATGGGTGTTCTCACACCTATCAAATCCCCTACACTTAACCATTGCCATGCCCTCATGCAATGCTTAGTGATAAAGCAATTTTACATTTTTCTCATAATCAATCAACCTTGGCCTTATTAACATTACTAAACAAAGATTAAAGTACTAATAGAAATTAAAATCTTTAAAATAAACAAAAGGATAGAAAACCATTTTCACTTGAAAATAGCTATATGGAAATAACTTGCAACGAGATCAAGGACTTACATTAGGGCTTTGGGGCTGCGAAGATTTATCACCCTCAAGTTTCACGTTCCACAAACTAAGCTTAAAAACGAGATCATTGTTATTATAAGTTAGCAATTCAAACACTTACACACATGGCTTAATTATATGCTTAAACTCCCTTATTCCTAGGTGTATCTCTTATATTTTATTTTTGTCTTAGAATGATCATGAAGATGCATTTTTGGACTTATTTCGATAGTTTATTTAGGCTGAAAGCAAAGTAGGACGATTTGATTAATAGTTAGCTAAAGGACAAAATCTCTTAAAACTGCTTCTTGGGATATCAAAAAGTTCATATCTTGGCATAACTCGGTTCACGATTTGAGACCTTTCTCGGGCCGATATTTGGCATGTACTTCATACTTCATATCTTGAGAGACGTTCTTGAGATAATGGTCTTCTCTTCGTTAATAGAGTTTCTTCACTTGGAGACTTTTGAGGGGTACTCCAACATTGTTGACCACGACTTCATGATTATTTCTTCAATCTCTAATTGGGATTTTGAGATACAACGATCCGCCTCCTTTTCGGACTTGGATCTATTTATTCTCATACCTTGTTAGGGTCTTTTCGGATAGACTTCTCCATGATCTTTATGGGAGTTGATTGCTTTTCGTCGTGAATCTTGATCCTTCATATTGATTTTGGGAATAATGCTTTCACATCACCTTTGATATTTAGCAATAAAATGGAATCCTCATGCCTTGTTAGGGCCTTTTTGGACTCGCCAATCTTCGCGCCCCGCTTCATAAGTTATGCCTTGGCTATGAACTCTTATCATTACCGAGCAACTTTTAAACGATCTTGGGCTAGAAGCTAAGTAACCTTTCAAATCGTATGACCTTACTTATTGCAGATAAATTATTAGCAAGTGATGGGAGAATAGGCAAATAATTACACCAAGTGAGCTTGTGCAAGAATACCGACTTATAATTGACTCTATCATTTCTCGTCCTCCACAATTTAAAATCTCAAGTAATGAGACTCGTAGATGCTTAGCCTAATAAACCAATTAAGGTTTACATGGTTAAGGATACTAGCTAGAATAAACTTGAATAAGTCTATTCGGGTTGAGTCAAAATAATCGCAACGGGCCTAATATGTCAAAGATTTGAAAACTAGCTACACCACTTTATTAATATTTTTAACTTTATTGCGGGATATATACATATGAAAGCAACGATAAAAATTTAAAAATTACGACTAAATGGCCAAAGTTAATTTAAAATTTGAAAAATGCTGAAAAAGATGATTTTCCGTTTAAATGAAGGCATTTTAATGGAAAAGTCCACTTAAAACTTCGATAGAAGCCCCCCTACACTTAAGATAAACATTGTCCTCAATGTTTAAGCATGTGGGAAAAATCTCCCCTACACTTATGACATTGTGCACGTTGGTTAAATCAAGCTAAGGAGGAGACGACTAAAGTGATCAATTGCAAATGTGAGTATGAAGATAATTGAATCACGATAGTGGAGAGATAGAACCGGTATTGCGGATAACATGGGAGCACGGTTCTTCAAAGATTCCAAATGTACACTTATCCCTGTAATAACATCACCATCAAAATACAAGCAACCTATATAGCTCCCCCTACACTTAGGATGAAAAACGGGAAAGGGGGATAGATACTCGGGTTGCCTCCCGAGGAGCGCTTGTTTTTGTTCACCGAGTCACGAGCCTGACTCGGTCCCGAATTAATTCATGGGAAAAGTTGTGAGAGATGGAATCATCTCATGAGAGATGTCCTCACCAAGGTACAATTTCAAACGCTGGCCATTCACCTTAAAGTTGGGCCCATTTGGCTGAGAAAGCTCAATGGTGCCATAGGGAAAGACATTGGCGATGGTGAATGGACCAGACCAGCGGCTCTTCAACTTGCCCGAGAAGATCTTCAACGGAGAGTTAAAAAGTAAGACTTGATCACCAACGTGGAACTCTCGGTTCTTAATTTTAGCATCGTGGATAATCTTGGTCTTCTCCTTGTAGATCAATGAGTTCTCGTAAGCTTCATTCCTTAATTCTTGTAGCTCGTTGAGTTGGATCTTGCGTAGGTCACCGGCTTTGTTGATATCGAAGTTAGCCCACTTCAAGGCCCAGTAAGCCTTGTGCTCCAGCTCGATGGGGAGGTGGCATGCTTTCCCGTACACAAGACGATAAGGTGTACAACCAATCGGTGTCTTATAGGTGGTACGTGTAACACCCCCAAATTTATACAACTCAATACAGCAGAAGACTCGTTGGTGTTACGGGATAGCACATTACTCACATCATAGACAACGCTTAAAAATTGCGTTGTTTAATAATAAAGCATTTCCATTCATAAATATCAAATTTACATAGGTCCCAAGTCATATTATTTCATACAGGTTTTACAAAGTATTTGAATGGAAATTATTATTTAAGTGCGGGCCATGAATTCTTGTTGTCTTCCCGAGAATTACCTTCAAGTACCTGAGACAAAACATGTTAAAAGAAAAGGTCAGCGATAACGCCGAGTGAATTCATAGAGTTTAATAAAAACATTAATGTATCATCGGTATATAATTATTACCGAAAATCATTTTTGTACAAATATTTATAGTAGACCATAAAATAGGCCAAAAACATTTTATGCAAATCCTTGTCAAAATCACAATATAGGCTTTCGCCTTCAAAACCATTATACGAACCAATGTCGTAAAAATATCATACAATACGTTTTATAGCGTCGTGTAGAGTTAAATAAAAACCGTTATATGAATATGGTTATGTAAAACCAAAAAACAAACATAATATCAATAATATGACCCCGTATTGCTAGTCAGGCAATATATCGTAATTCGGTGCGTATAGCAGTATTTCGTTATTTTTGGATTATTATAAGCCGCATGACAGTGTTACCTTACTACAACAAACAACGGGTAGCTAGCCCGAAACTCAATTTGCGCATCTAAATTAGCGTGTCTTCACAAAGATCATGCTATGGAAATCTTCTCATACATAAATTCGTTTACCAATCAATGTGGCGCGACGGGGATCAACCGTCATGGCGCGAACTGGGGTGATCGTCCCCAAATAGTACTATTATATGCTCAAGCGTCTACCAAATCCCGGTAGTTCACAGTTCATGCTAATGGGACTTTTAGTGACATAACCTAACTTTAATAATCCATTTCATTTAATCTATCGGGTCATATAATCATTCATCGGGTCATACAATCATTCGGGTCCAAATCAATAAACAAACAATTGGGACAACTAGTGTCCTATTTCATAAAAACTAACATGTTATCTCCCTCGCGGGTTTATCAAACATTTCATAAAAACATTTAAAAAGAGTGCGAGGCTATGAACTCACGTTGATGTGGGAAAGCGGGTTATCGGCAATTCGGATGTACGATACGTGCTTCAATCACAGAAACCTAGACAAATAATACTCGTCTTAGACTCATGTCCAATGACTTTATAAAAATAACAATTATGTATACATATGATGATTTTATATATATGATGATCAAGTGGGTTTATATATTCTCATTTACTCATTTTAGTGTTATGTGTTGGAACTTTTCAAGACTAGTTACACTAGTTCAACTTGTTTACATTTGGAAGCCCAATGGGCTTATTACAAGCCCAATACTATTCATTAGCCCAATTATACTTTTATTATCATTATTATACTTTACATGTTGGTCACAAGTGGGTTAAGCCTAATAAATAAGTTTATAAGTGTTTTACCAATTTAGTCGGGTTTATTGTCTATTAAGGCTACTTTGGCCTGTTAATGTCCATATGTTATTTAGTTCGGGTTTTATCGGTTTTTACTTGTATTAAGTACTTATATATCAGTATATGACTTTTAAAAAGTTTACATTAGACGGGTCCGATCGTCTAAGTTTTAATTGACGGAAAACGTTAATTTTACGGTAATAGCCGAAAAAGTCGTAAAAATCATGTTTATAGTTTTTATAACTTATAAATCTTATTCAACTACCATTTTTATAAAGTGTCCATTTATTTAACCTTATACATATTTATATAAATGAAATTTATAAGTTAGTGGGTTTTAATTCACATTTTATACTATATTAGTTTGAGTGGTTATATAATACTATTAAACATTAATTCTTCAAAATCTGATTTTTAGTTTCATCTTCACCATTTTTATCATATCTTGAGTTCTATAAGGAGATAGAAGCTCATTTTTGGATGGAATAAACTTCATATTATGTGCTACAAATAAGTTAGTTATAACTACTGCTCATTCCATGTTTAACTATCATTAACAGTCCCTACAAAACAGACTATTCAGATTGGTGCACTCATCTTGTTTTGATCATATCTCACTCATTTTGATGATTCCATTGTATGGCCAACTCTCACATGTGTATAACACCTAATACTTTCTGTATATTTATTCCACTTTACCATTTTATCAGTTTATCATTTGGTTACTTACTGTTTTTATACAGCCATCTTATTAAGCAAGATTTAAACATTTTTACATGTGTTTTTTCAATCTTTTTAACCATATTTATCAAATCTATCAACACCAAATCCCCACATAATATTTTTAATCATAATTCATCATCATATACATATACATAAATAAAGAAAATACAAGATTACATAATCAAAATAACAAGAGGATAGGAAGAACAATCTCTATACCACCAAGGTTGTGTAGTTTATGATTAAGGCTTGGATTCTTGATGGCAAAACTTGTGGTAGATGAACACCAATCTTCAAGGCCACCAATACTTGTAAACTTCATGTAGAAATCAGCCCTCGGACATCACCAAATCTTCTCCTTGGATGTTAAAATCACCACCAATCAAATGAGCTTGAAAAGGGCTTCATCATATGTGTGAATAACATATGATTTCATGGTTAAATTTGATCAAATGAGGGTGTTAGGGGTGGTTCTTGGACGAAATTTAGAGAGAAAAAGGGAGGATGAGAGTGGTTTTCATGTATGTGTTTAGGAGGAAATGGTTTGAGGTGGTTGTTTTGTTACGTGTAGCTTACTAGTTAAGCTTTACATGACAAGTGTAGTAGCTTTCTTGTAAAGCTTTTTGACACCTAAGGGTGTTAGTGGCTAAGTGTTCCATATTAGTGGGGTGGGGCAAAACTTGTTTTGTCACATCCCACTAATTTACGGGTATTCCTCGATTCTAGTTTCCTCGATTTGCGTGCCCTCGGGTCGTTTTACGAAAAACGTTTTTATAAATTATGAATCAACGGCACAAAACGAATCTAATAAAAATTGACCCATAAAAAATGGAGTTCAAAAACGTAAATACGTAATCCTAAGGTTTCTGGTTTAGTCGTAAAGGACGTTAAATTATTCACGTAAGTCCTAATCTCTTCTCGTAAATTTGTGAGTTTATGAACTAACTCAAATTTAAAATCCCAAAATAATATTCACGGATAAATTTATTTTCTGAAATGTCAGACTGTCACCAAAACGGTGTATGTAAACGTAAGAACGTAACGTAGAATCCTCCGGTTTAGACGTAGTCGATGCTACTTCAAGACGTAAAATCCAAATTTCTTCCCATAAATGAGTGAGTTCATAATATAAAATTAAAATAATATTTTCAAATAATAATTGAGAATAAAATATCAACCATAAATTGACGGATTGTCATAGCATTTACCCCTAAACAGGATCTTTGTCCTCAAAGATCATCTTACTACTCGCTTCTTATAGAGTTAAAGCCATGTGGGTATTTCCTCCACATTCAGTCTTTTCTCACAAGTGTAATTTATTACAATACGCGAGTTTCATCAAACATAACTACGGGAATAAGATCAGGCTTATTGTTGACTTACTTTCTCTATCCATGATGTTCACGGGTTTTTGATGAATGCAACTTTTCGCCGATCCAAACTTCATTAAGAAGTAATCAGATTCTCACTTGATAGATGTTTCATCAAGTTCGATTTACGAAACATAATTCACGCAGCCCTTGAATTCATAGGGTAGATCCAGCTTATATGCCTTTCAAACCAACTTTTATATCATCTCAATGGTCCCATACAACGGGGACTTAATTACCATGATCTTTCAGATCATCAATTCATTTTTCCAAGGTGAAAATTTTTGGCATAACTTTGCTACCCATCTTGTACTTCAAGGTCTACATTTCATATTCACATAACTTCCTGCCCACTACTGGCAGTCAATAATTAGATCCTAGTTTTCAACAATCATTTCAGGTTTCACGGGTCGGGTATCTTGTAAGGTTAGGTTCGTCGTCATAGGCAACCTTAAACCTAATATACATGGCCAACTCACAATGGGTGTATGTCGGGTGTCTTCATCCTAACTCCTGCTTACAGATGCTCTCATATATAGATTCTAACAAGATTCGATCTCGATCGTAATACGATAATTATCAATGATAATCTCTCCAAAGGAAAATGATTATATGGTTTATTACCAAAGGTCAATCATTCAAACATAAAACAAGACTTCTAGTGTTTTTGTATCGTTACTTTACCTCGTCCCATTAGATTTGGGGTGGTAAACAGTACTCTCATCAAGGTTCGTTCCCAATGGCTTCTGAGCAAATCTCTAGAAATTCGATGCGAAGCGAGGATCTTGATAAAGATTTTCGATACAGGCACACTATGTTTACATAACTCTTTTAAATACAAATGAGTCAATTTCTTCATCAAGAATCTAGCATTATCATTAACGGGAATGATATTAGTAGATTCGGTCAGTCTGTCGACGATGACCCAATCGAATCAAATTCAGATGATGACCTTTGCAATAGTTAGACGTTTACTAATGTATGAGGCGATGTCTGCCTTCATAAATTGCATCAGTACAACTTCTTCAAATAAAGATACATATAATCAGAAATGACATGAATAGAATACTTAAACCTATGACATTCCAACATAACTAAATCTCAAAATCCTCCATATTCGGCCACCATATGCGTCCTTTTAATCATTTAACGCTATCGGCTTCTCAATTCTAATGGTTCACATTAGCCGCGAACCACTTTGTATTATCTATATTATCCTTCTTACAAGCATCGGCTATTTTTAAATTGTTCGGCAATTTATTTTGCACATTCATTATTAAGTAACACATCCTAATTGATTCTTTATCCTTTTTACATAATGCGTCGGTATCTAAATTCACCTTCCCTGATGAAATAATTATCATGACCGTATTTATTCAAAATTTCTTTCTTCATATTTTCTATATTTTAGTTTCGTCTCAACTATTATTTTTATCAGTTTTGCTCAATCCAACGTTTAAAGCGTCGATAAATATTACAAGTAATCAAATAATAAATATTTAATTTTCATGAAACGCCAACGTCAATTTTTTTTTTAATTTCTCAGTTCGTCCAATTATAGAAAAATGTTTCAAAATGAGTTTGAATTTAGTTAACATGATCTTTATTGATTTATCGAAAATAATTAATAAGATTTGTAAATGTTCAAAAAAATTCTTTGTTTATACTTTGGTCGAAATTTTCTTAGTTGAAAAGCAAAAATTGTCGTTTCAAATTTCAAGTCATAAGTTATATAGTTTCCTCAATTCTTCTTAAGTTGTCTAGAAGTATTCACAAACATTTACCCCTAAACAGGAGTTTAGTTAAATGTTCTGGGTATAAGGGAATAATCTGTTAAAAATCCTTTGTTAAAACATTGGTCAAAACATATTTCCACTTTCTTTTTAGTAAAACCCAAAGTCTTAAAAGGGCTCTTAATTTTTGAAAAGTCAATATAGATCCTATTATCTATTAATTACACGGTCAAATAATGTAAAGGATTAAGCCTTAAATCACATGTTAATTATTCAAGGTACAGGTTTACATTGTTCGGACAATTCGGGGCAGTCTATAAGTGATTATTAACTCCTTCCTATTCTTAGAGACAAACAGATGATCCTTAATGATCATAAGCATGAATTTATCAAATTACAGCCTACACACGTGATTCACCAAATTTATGAATGCTACATGTGTATTAGTTAATCCAAACGACATCACGTGAAACTCATAATGTTCATTACAAGTTCTGGATGTAGTGATTGGAATAGATAATCTTTTTCACAAATGCGAAGTTGATGATAACCATGCCAAGGATCAAATCTTAAATATACACTAGAACCTTGTAAATGATCGAACAAATCTATCATCTTGGGTAGTGGATATAGATTTTAATCGTCAATTTACTTAGTTCAGGGTAATTAATAAATATAAGGAATGATAACACCCTAGCTTTCATGATGATGAGCTTGATAGAATAAAAGCTTTCTCCGACAACTCTCTCAGTTGTACGGTAATTCTTTTAATTCAGATGGTGCTGACGTACAGTGCACATGCCACAAGTGCAGCACCGGGAATATAATCTATACCAATTTCAACTTGCCTTAATGGGGAAAGTCTAGGTAATTCACCAGCCAATACCTCCTAAAGTTTCAAATAACATGAACATCTTTTTATACATTTACTTTTAAGTTCTTCTCAGATTACAAGATCTATGACTAACTTATAACCATTTATGGTATAATTTCAAGTCTAAATGCAGGATATGGTCATCCATCAAGAATTATTTAGATCACTTTTGATAATCAACATCTTATCATTTAGGGTAATTATACTCGAGTTCCCATCAATTAACACAATGTCGTCATGTCATAATCAATCAATCCATTCTATTGGCACTATCAACTTTCCAGTTTCATTGTCGTTGATAAGATGTGAACTTCTCAAAAGACTAATAATAACTCATAATCCTTCACAAATTCAAGGATATCTGGATACATAACTAACCTTTAAAGAGTAAGGTCAACGCATGATCTATGCGAGAGAATTTCAAATCATATACAGACGAAAACATTTAACGAATATGAATATATCCCATGTTTTCATAATTTGAGTACGCATTCGAAAGCTCCTCGGATCGTTACCCAGGTCATTCAAATGAAATCAAATCAAAAGAATGATAGGAACGTCGATACATCCAGTCGGGTATCAACACTCAGTAATCATATACTTTTCCTAAGAATCTCACTACGGGAGAATTGGACAAGAAAGAATTGTCAATTGTAAAATAAGACAATTTCCACAGATGAGTAAATTAGACTCAGAAGAATAGATGCTACAGGCACATATGTAGGTGTCCCTAACACTATGTCCCTATTTTTCACTTCTTGCAGATCTCTTAAAATTTATTCTTTCACAATCTTCAAAGAAAATGTAGTGTTTATTCATTAGTTTTATGGTGACTACTAATCAGCCTTGCATGGTCCATTCCAAATTGTATGTAGGCGCGCAACTATATCCAATTTCAAGATTAACGATGCAATACTCAGTTCGTCAAAATTTTATCATCATGTTTATAATAAAAACATTTTCATGCTTAATTCTTAAATAAGAATCAAAAATAAATTTACAAATATTTTCTTTGTTATGAAAACAATTAAGTTTTCCAAGGTGTTTTATAAACAACTTCATTTCGATAACAATCACTTATAAATCTTACTTTGAATAATCCTTATAGTGATGAAAATTCAATTTTTCTCGAGGGATACTGTTTTATCTTATAAAAACAATGAGTGATCTGCAAAAGAGTGATGAAAAGTTTTTCACCAAGAACTAACTACAACATGATAGGAGATGAGCTTAGCCAACTAATCATGAGGTTCATGACCTTGATGGCACTCAGGAATACATAGAAAAGAATCTACAACGCGACTCAAACCGAGATGAGTACTTGTTCAATGGTTGCATGACTAATGCGATCATTAGGATGAAGCAATAAAGGATAGATAACATCAATACATGTAGAATTTAGCAATCAAAGGTAGTCTTTTCATTAATCACAAACAAGTATAAATTGTACCGTAACACATTACGCATCACTATGTCATACAATTCCAAGAACTCATCCTACCAACTGATGTCTCAGTTAAGTTAGGGATTATTTTTAAAAGATACCACAATGAATACTAATCTACAAGAGTCATTAGGTGTTCCACATGTCCCGAAAGATCCATCGGTCCCAATTCAGAAGAAGATTTCTTCAATTTATTTAATGGACACTGGGCATCCTCGTCATTGGACAATGGCCTAGGAACAACCCTTAACACGAACCTATAATAATTTAAAACCTTATAATTCAATCACAGGACTTAAAGACTTCCTCTTAACAATCTCATATTCCATACGGGTTAAATTTTATTTTATTTAAGTTTCAATCAACTTATACTCAATGCAATATCCTACCTCATTCTCCAATACTTTCAACCATATTCTAAGATCTTAAAAGGGAAATAAAAGCTCGATATGATCAACACTTAATTTCTAATCCTATAGCTCTTACAACAACAATTATCAAATGAGTCACAAATATGAAATGACTCACACAATCAATTAGACTTCTCGGAAAGGTATTAGTGGCATGAGGCTTTTGGGTAAAGGCTCCAATGACAGCCTCAAGTGCAACATTTTACCCCTTTCGATTTTAATTTAAGAATTGGGTGACAACGAATCAGATGACACCTTTCCAGGTGGTAACGTTTTGTCAAACTCCACTCTATAAGGAAAGATTGTCATGACATCGATATGAGATTTAATCTCGCCAATTTTTCTTTAATATCACAATCAACTAATATCAACATTTCTATGAATATCAACTATTTGTTGGGATCATAAATATCCACAACTTGGTTTAGATCTAGGATAGCTAGAATTCCTACGAGAATAGCTTCGATTAATTTACTAGGGGATTTAGGGTTCCTTGTGACAATCTACGTCGTATAAATACCTCGCATAAATATTAAAATAATCATCAAACAATCATGTAATCAAATTACATCATATATATATGTATATATATAATCTAAGTGATATAAATATATATTAAAATAACACTTCTCAGTCTGGCCTTGTCGGTAACCCGGGAATTCTTCGGCATCGTTATAGTCAAAAGATTTTTAGACATTTTTAGAAAAATGTTTATAGTTTAAAGATTTTGAAATGTTTTATTAAAAACCTTGGTTTTAAAAATCTTTCGTTCTCTATAACGAGAGCTCTGATACCAAACTGTAACACCCCCAAATTTATACAACTCAATACAGCGGAAGACTCGTTGGTGTTACGGGATAGCACATTACTCACATCATAGACAACGCTTAAAAATTGTGTTGTTTAATAATAAAGCATTTCCATTCATAAATATCAAATTTACATAGGTCCCAAGTCATATTATTTCATACAGGTTTTACAAAGCATTTGAATGGAAATTATTATTTAAGTGCGGGCCATGAATTCTTGTTGTCTTCCCGAGAATTACCTTCAAGTACCTGAGACAAAACATGTTAAAAGAAAAGGTCAGCGATAACGCCGAGTGAATTCATAGAGTTTAATAAAACCATCAATGTATCATCGGTATATAATTATTACCGAAAATCATTTTTGTACAAATATTTATAGTAGACCATAAAATAGGCCAAAAACAGTTTATGCAAATCCTTGTCAAAATCACAATATAGGCTTTCGCCTTCAAAACTATTATACGAACCAATGTCGTAAAAATATCATAAGTGTAGAGTTAAATAAAAACCGTTATATGAATATGGTTATGTAAAACCAAAACACAAATATAATATCAATAATATGACCCCGTATTGCTAGTCAGGCAATATATCGTAATTCGGTGCGTATAGCAGTATTTTGTTATTTTTGGATTATTATAAGCCGCATGACATTGTTACCTTACTACAACAAACAACGGGTAGCTAGCACGAAACTCAATTTGCCCATCTAAATTAGCGTGTCATCACAAAGATCACGCTATGGAAATCTTCTCATACATAAATTCGCTTACCAATCAATGTGGCACGACGGGGATCAACCGTCAAGGCGCGAACTGGGGTGATCGTCCCCAAATAGTACTATTATATGCACAAGCATCTACCAAATCCCGGTAGTTCACAATTCATGCTAATGAGACTTTTAGTGACATAGCCTAACTTTAATAATCCATTTCATTTCATTTATCGGGTCATATAATCATTCATCGGGTCATACAATCATTCGGGTCCAAATCAATAAACAAACAATTGGGACAACTAGTGTCCTATTTCATAAAAACTAACATGTTATCTCCCTCGAGGGTTTATCAAACATTTCATAAAAACATTTAAAAAGAGTGTGAGGCTATGAACTCACGTTGATGTGGGAAAGCGGGTTATCGGAAATTCGGATGTACGGTACGTGCTTCAATCACGGAAACCTAGACAAATAATACTCGTCTTAGCCTCATGTCCAATGACTTTATAAAAATAACAATTATGTATACATATGATGATTTTATATATATGATGATCAAGTGGGTTTATATATTCTCATTTACTCATTTTAGTGTTATGTGTTGGAACTTTTCAAGACTAGTTACACTAGTTCAACTTGTTTACATTTGGAAGCCCAATGGGCTTATTACAAGCCCAATACTATTCATTAGCCCAATTATACTTTTATTATCAGTATTATACTTTACATGTTGGTCACAAGTGGGTTAAGCCCAATAAATAAGTTTATAAGTGTTTTACCAATTTAGTCGGGTTTATTGTCCATTAAGGCTACTTTGGCCTGTTAATGTCCATATGTTATTTAGTTCGGGTTTTATCGGTTTTTACTTGTATTAAGTACTTATATATCAGTATATGACTTTTAAAAAGTTTACATTAGACGGGTCCGATCGTCTAAGTTTTAATTGACGGAAAACGTTAATTTTACGGTAATAGCCGAAAAAGTCGTAAAAATCATGTTTATAGTTTTTATAACTTATAAATCTTATTCAACTACCATTTTTATAAAGTGTCCATTTATTTAACCTTATACATATTTATATAAATGAAATTTATAAGTTAGTGGGTTTTAATTCACATTTTATACTATATTAGTTTGAGTGGTTATATAATACTATTAAACATTAATTCTTCAAAATCTGATTTTTAGTTTCATCTTCACCATTTTTATCATATCTTGAGTTTTATAAGGTGATAGAAGCTCATTTTTGGATGGAATAAACTTCATATTATGTGCTAAAATAAGAAAGTTATAGCTACTGCTCATTCCATGTTTAACTATCATTAACAGTCCCTACAAAACAGACTATTCAGATTGGTGCACTCATCTTGTTTTGATCATATCTCACTCATTTTGATGATTCCATTGTATGTCCAACTCTCACATGTGTATAACACCTAATACTTACTGTATATTGATTCCACTTTACCATTTTATCAGTTTATCATTTGGTTACTTACTGTTTTTATACAGCCATCTTATTAAGCAAGATTTAACCATTTTTACATGTGGTTTTTCCATCTTTTTAACCATATTTATCAAATCTATCAACACCAAATCCCTACATAATATTTTTAATCATCATTCATCATCATATACATATACATAAATAAAGAAAATACAAGATTACATAATCAGAATAACAAGAGGATAGGAAGAACAATCTCTATACCACCAAGGTTGTGTAGTTTATGATTAAGGCTTGGATTCTTGATGGCAAAACTTGTGGTAGATCAACACCAATCTTCAAGGCCACAAATACTTGTAAACTTCATGTAGAAATCAGCCCTTGGACATCACCAAATCTTCTCCTTGGATGTTAAAATCACCACCAATCAAATGAGCTTGAAAAGGGCTTCAACATATGTGTGAATAAAATATGATTTCATGGTTAAATTTGATCAAATGAGGGTGTTTAGGGGTGGTTCTTGGACGAAATTTAGAGAGAAAAAGGGAGGATGAGAGTGGTTTTCATGTATGTGTTTAGGAGGAAATGGTTTGAGGTGGTTGTTTTGTTACGTGTAGCTTACAAGTTAAGCTTTACATGACAAGTGTAGTAGCTTTCTTGTAAAGCTTTTTGACACCTAAGGGTGTTAGTGGCTAAGTGTTCCATATTAGTGGGGTGGGGCAAAACTTGTTTTGTCTCATCCCACTAATTTACGGGTATTCCTCGATTCTAGTTTCCTCGATTTACGTGCCCTCGGGTCGTTTTACAAAAAATGTTTTCATAAATTATGAATCAACGGCACAAAAAGAATCTAATAAAAATTGACTCATCAAAAACGGAGTTCAAAAACGTAAATACGTAATCCTAAGGTTTCCGGTTTAGTCGTAAAGGACGTTAAATTATTCACGTAAGTCCTAATCTCTTCTTGTAAATTTGTGAGTTTATGAACTAACTCAAATTTAAAATCCCAAAATAATATTCACGGATAAATTTATTTTCTGAAATGTCGGACTGTCACCAAAACGGTGTATGTAAACGTAAGCACGTAACGTAGAATCCTCCGGTTTAGACGTAGTCGATGCTACTTCAAGACGTAAAATCCAAATTTCTTCCCATAAATGAGTGAGTTCATAATATAACATTAAAATAATATTTTCAAATAATAATTGAGAATAAAATATCAACCATAAATTGACGGATTGTCACAGTACGGAAAGCCCACAGAGCATCATCAAGTTTATCGGCCCACAAGGCACGATGCTCTCCCACAGTACGTTCCAAAATTCTCTTCAATCCACGGTTGGATATCTCGGCTTGACCGTTGGTTTGAGGATGATAAGCGGTGGAAAGACGGTGATTGACACCATACTTAGCCGTGACTCTTGCAAATTGATTGTTGAAAAAATGAGTCCCGCGGTCACTGATAATAGCACGAGGAACACCGAA
Source organism: Glebionis coronaria (assembly GCA_025667525.1). Lineage (NCBI taxonomy): Eukaryota > Viridiplantae > Streptophyta > Magnoliopsida > Asterales > Asteraceae > Glebionis > Glebionis coronaria. Next base: position 281,548,055 of record CM046882.1, on the reverse strand, counting down.
TCGAGCAAACAGTTGTTTCAAGAAATTACAAACCACCCTCGCGTCGTTAGTGGGTAAAGCTTTGGCTTCAACCCATTTAGAAATGTAGTCGACAGCGACAAGGATGTATTTGTTTCCTTTAGAAGAAGGGAATGGCACCATAAAGTCGATGCCCCGTACATCAAAGATTTCATATTCTTGTATGAAATTTTGAGGCATCTCATCTTTATGTGTGATCTTGCCTTGTTTTTGGCAAGCATCAAAATGTTTAACCATCTCGTGAGCATCACGATAAATGGTGGGCCAATAGAATCCCGAGTCAAACACTTTTTTGGCGGTGTAGTTGGGACCAAAGTGACCACCGGTGGGTCCTTTGTGGCAAGCCTGGAGAATGTCAAAAGCTGCTGGTCCGTCAACACATCGGCGAATAATCAAGTCAGCGCATTGTTTAAATAGAAAAGGGTCATCCCAAAAGTAAGTCTTAACATCGTTGAAGAACTTCTTCTTTTGTTGGGATGTTAACCCTTTGATGAGAACACCACCCGCTAAGTAGTTTGCAATATCGGCAAACCACGGGGTGTCATCAAGATTGAGATTTATAGACATTAAGGTCTCAAGGGGGAAAGAGTCATTGATCTCTTTGTTCGGATAATCCCCTTGATATGGATCCTCAAGTCTACTAAGATGATCCACGGCTAGGTTTTCAGCACCCTTCTTGTCACGAATTTCAATGTTGAATTCTTGAAGGAGTAAAACCCAGCGGAGAAGTCTTGGCTTAGAGTCGTGTTTAGTCATCAAGTACTTCAACGCGGAATGGTCCGTGTATACGATGGTGGTGGATAAAACAAGATAGGGGCGAAATTTTTCAAAAGCATAGACAACAGCTAAAAGCTCTTTTTCGGTTGTCGTATAATGCAATTGAGCCCCCGTCATTGTTTTGCTAGCATAGTGGATTGGTTGGAAGTATTTGTTGATCCTTTGTCCCAAAACCGCACCAATAGCAAAGTCGCTAGCATCACACATCAATTCAAAGGGTAGATCCCAATTAGGGGTAACCAAGACCGGTGCCTTAGTTAGCTTATCCTTAAGAAGATTGAAGGCTTCGATACACTCGTTAGAAAAGATAAAAGGAGTATCTTTTTCCAAGAGGTGGGTCATCGGGCGAGCGATTTTAGAGAAATCCTGAATGAATCGACGATAGAAGCCCGCATGACCCAGAAAACTTCTCACACCCTTCACGGTTGAAGGTGGAGGTAATTTGGCTATGACATCCACTTTAGCATGGTCGACTTCAAGACCGGCTTTAGAAATTTTGTGTCCTAGCACAATGCCTTCTTTTACCATAAAATAGCATTTTTCCCAATTCAGAACAAGGCGAGTGTCTTTGCACCGCTTAAGCATACGTTCTAAATTGGCAAGGCAAGAAGAGAAGGAATCCCCAAAGACCGAGAAATCATCCATGAAGACTTCCATGGTTTGCTCAACCATGTCATGGAAGATAGCCAACATGCACCTTTGGAAAGTCTCGGGGGAATTGCATAAGCCAAAAGGCATTCTTATGTAAGCAAATGTGCCATAGGGACAAGTGAATGTTGTCTTCTCTTGATCTTAGGGATCGATGGGTATTTGGAAATAACCCGAGAAACCATCAAGAAAGCAGTAATATTCATTACCCGCTAAACGTTCAAGCATTTGGTCCATAAAAGGAAGAGGGAAATGATCCTTTCTCGTGGCATCATTGAGTTTGCGGTAGTCTATACAAACTCTCCACCCAGTAACGAGACGGGTAGGAATCAACTCGTTGTTTTGATTTGGCACAACGGTGATTCCGCCTTTCTTAGGCACACAATGGACTGGACTAACCCATGGTGAATCCGAAATAGGGTAAATCATACCCGCATCAAGAAATTTGATAACCTCTTTTTTGATGACTTCATGGATTTTAGGATTCACCCTTCGTTGGGTTTGAATTGTGGGCTTAAAGTCGTCCTCCATGAGAATTTTATGTGTGCAAAAGTGAGGTTCAATTCCGCGAATGTCGGAGATTTTCCAAGCGATAGCTCTTTTATGTTTCTTCAACACGGTGATAAGTCGGGCTTTTTCTTCTTCTTTCAGGTCCTTCGCGATGATGACCGGTAACTTCTCGTTGTCTTCAAGAAAAACGTACTCTGGATGAGGAGGTAGGTCTTTAAGCTCAAGAGTAGGAGGATCCTCAATAGATGGTGTAACTAACGATGGATCATCATTAGTCACCTCTTTAGTAGAGGGAAGAGGAAACGGGTCTTCATTGAGAAGTCTCTCAATAGTACGAATGTCTTCATCCCAATTAGTGGAAGAATCATCATACTTAATATCGAGAGGACCCAAGCTAGCTTCGAAATCATCCAAGTCACTTTCTCCAAAAGGAGTCAATGCTGGAGCAATTGAGGCAACGGTCTCAACATTGGGTAGAGAAGAGAGAGTACTTTTGCAAGCATCATGAAAATGTTCTTCACAAGCCTCATCGAGAACATCAATAGCATTAACACTCTCATATGAATAAGGTTGCTTAGAAATCTTACCCATGTTGAAGACAGTTTTATCGTCACCAACTCTCATGATTATTTCGCCCGCGGCTACATCAATGAGAGTGCGACCGGTCCTCAGGAATGGACGTCCAACGATTAATGGAACACGAGGATCCATTTCGTAGTCAACGACAACAAAATCCGTCGGGAAGGTGAATTTGTCAACGCCAACAAAGACATCTTCGGCTATCCCCACTGGATAAGCAACCGTACGGTTAGCTAATTCCAAAGTCATTTTGGTGGGGACTAGCTTGGGGAGAGAAAATTGCTTCCGAACACTTAAAGGAATTAAGTTTATACTGGCACCTATATCGGCTAGGGCCATGCAATTCTCTACTCCCGGGAAGTTGCAAGAAATCAAGAAGCGACCCGGATTACCAAGTTTGGTGGGCAATTTCCTTAAGAGAACGGCGGAGCAATTCTCATTAAGTTGGGTCTGAGAAATGTCAAGAAGCTTCTCCTTGTCACTAAGAAGATCTTTAAATATTTTAGCGTATTTAGGCATGTGAGCGAGAGCCTCGGCAAAGGAGATGTTAAAATTCAATTGTTTAAACATTTTAAGAAAGTTTGACACTTGAATATCATCCTTGCTTTGTTTCTTCTCTTTCCTCAACCTTGAAGGATAAGGTATATTGGATGAAGAAGAAGGCTTTAGGGGAGTAGGATCACTCACAACCACGGGTGGTGGGGAAATGGGGATAGAAGGTGAAGGAGGTGAGGAAAGTTGCTCTTTTTCCTTGTTCACAATCACGGGTAGAGGTGTAGGAAGCTCGGGTTTCGTATAACCTTTTCCACTACGAGTGGTGATTTCTTTCATCTCCCCTCTTGGATTCACAATGGTGTTACTCGGAAGAGTACCTGAAGAAGAGGGTTGATTACCTTGGATGAGCGAACCGATCATATCACGTATGTTAAGCGCTTGAGTGCTGAAAGAGTCTCTGATGTCTGCACGGATCACATTGCTTTGTTTTGCCATGTCATTCCTTAGCTCGGCTCGAATATCGCTCCCTTGTTTCGCCATGTCATTCTTCAAGTTGAAAAATTGACTCTGAAGATTCGTCACCATCTCTCGATTACTCTTCAGGAACGTCTCGACGTCTTGATTCAATACCATCGGTTGAGTGAGAGGTGGAGCTTGGTAAGGTTGAGAATTTCCTTGAGGTGGGTATGGGTTTCTTTGGGATTGATATTGATTGTTAGCACGAGGTTGGGATTGGTTGTTTCGGTTATAGCTTTGTTGTTGGTTTTGGTTTGGAGGAGGGAAACCGGGTGGAGTGATAGGTGTGAAAACACCCATCCTTTTACCACTTATTTCTTACTAAAACAAGTCCAAAACGCGTGTTTAATATCATTTGTTTTGAATTATGCGTGGCTTTTGTGTTTTCAGAGTCAACCGAATGAATATTGAAGAAAACATGGGATTTCACGGGTTTTATCGAAGAAAAAGACTCAAGACGAAGTCTATTGTCCAAGAGATGCAAAAGATTTGAAGTCAATGGGCCTATTTGAAGATTTATCGAAGAAAAGGACCAAAGATGGAAGATTTACATATGTCGAGGAAACTCAAGTCTATTAAACGAAGAAATTAAAAGACAAGTTGAATTTAATCGTCGACAAATCCCGAATCAGAATCAAAAACGTCAACTTTTCTGAAAAGACGAGAAGACTAGAAGAAACGGAGAAAGCCCACTCACCAACCAACCGCTAAGACTATATAAAGGATTCCCCTCACACAACTTAGCGAGTTTTTAGTTTTTTTCTTCTCCTTCCTTTCTGTTCGTAGGCTTCACCAACACATTTAGGGTGTTTGGTGATTTGATTTTTGCTTGTTCACAAATCTTGTAGTTTTAATCCTTTCTTTTATTGTTTAAAACCTTAATCATCAATATAATCTTTTCATTCATCTTGTTCATTTTCATCTTTTTATTAGAAGTTTTAAAGTTCTTGTTTGGTTGATTTTGATCTTTAAAAGTTAATGGTTTTGTGTTTTTATGATTGGGATTTGATGTTTAGGGTTTGTAGATGATTAGTTATTAGTTTTGTTTAAGATATGGTTATAAACTTGGTTGATTTTTGGATTAAAATCGTTCCCCTGTTTTCTCGTTTCTGTTTACTGTTCATCAACAATATTCCGAATAGCTGTTTATTTTGTCCCTTATTCGGAATGTCTAAATGTTCCGGATAGTCCATTTTCCTTTTTCCTTATTCGGAATATTATATATATTCCGGATAGCCATTTTGTTTTGCCTCTATTCGGAATATATCAAGATATTCCGCATAATCATCTTTTTCCGCATGACCATCTTTTTCCCATAATCATCTTTTTCCGCATAACCATCTTTTTCCGCATAACCATCTTTATTCCGCATAACCATCTTTTTCCGCATAACCATCTTTATTCCGCATAATCATCTTTTTCCGCATAACCATCTTTTTCCGCATAACCATCTTTTTTCCGCATAACCATCTTTTTCCGCATAACCATCTTTATTCCGCATAATCATCTTTTTTCCGCATAACCATCTTTTTCCGCATAACCATCCTTATTCCGCATAACCATCTTTTTCCGCATAACCATCTTTTTCCGCATAAACATCTTTATTCCGCATAATCATCTTTTTTCCGCATAATCATCTTTTTCCGCATAACCATCTTTTTCCGCATAACCATCTTTTTTCCGCATAACCATCTTTTTCCGCATAACCATCTTTTTTCCGCATAACATCAGCATTCCGAATAGCAGCTTTTATTCCGTATGGTCCATTATTCCGTGTAGCATTTATTCCGGGTAGACTTATATTCCGGGTAGTCCATTATTCCGAATAGGGCAAGTTTTCAGTAAGGGTAGTTTTCAGTTACTGTTTTATTTACATTTTAATTCAAGTTTTATTTTTGTTAATTAATTCTTTCTAGCTTACCTTTTAGTTACTTCACTGATTTATCTTTTTAATAGAATAGAAAACCAAACCCCTTATTTGTCACCAAGAACAATCATTCCACTTTGAGCTGTGATCAATTCGAGGAGATACCGAGACATAATTCTGAACGCATAGCAAATCTCAGTTATCAAATGGCGCCGCTGCCGGCTCTTCTCGTTAAGATTAACAGTTTTTTGTGAGAACTTGGATTTTGGGATCCGTTCACCGTGAACGTTACTTTTTCATAAAAAATTTCAAAAACCCTAAAAATATAAAATTTTCAAAAATACAAAAAAATTAAAAAAACCATACAAACCAAAAATATTTCTGCTTTGTTTGCTTTGTTAGTTCTTTTGTAGGTGCATGCGTACACGATCAACGTCTTATCAAGAGCCCGAGACTCTCGAAGACTTAGACATGGTCGGTGTACACAACAATAACAATAACCCACCTCAAAACAATAACAACAATAACAATCCACCTCTCAACAACAATAATAATGATAGTTGTAAAATCACACTCTTTTAGGAAAAAGAGCGTAAAAATATAGGGCAAGTAGGCACGACGATTTAGGAAAACCGTGTGTAAATGACCCAAAAATGAAGTGAGTTCGTTCTCGAGGAGGCTAGTGTGTTGTGTGATGAATTGATTTTGATTTGAGATTATATTGAGAAAAAGAAAATAGAAATGGGGATTAGAAGAGAATGACGGTTGCGTAGACGGATTAAACTAAAGACGAAAAAGGCGTTCACGTAAAACCGTAAAAACTACAAAATTAAAACTTTTAAACCCAAAAATTAATTAAAAGCTAAAACTAAGTCTAAATAATATAAATAAGAATAAAAATCCAACAAAAATATTTAGAGCCTTTTATTAATTAAATATTCAATTTTAAATGCTAATTAAAGCCCTAAAATTAAATATAATTTATCAAAATGCCCAAAATATTATTTTATTGAACAAATAACTTACTTATATTATCTAAAGACTAAAAATTATTTTTCCTAATTTTTAAAAACTATTTTTCTATTTTTTAATTACTAAAAACTCTTTTTAAACTAAAATAATTATAAAAAATAAAAAAGTAATGCCAAAAATAATTTGACACTTTTAAAAATCCTAATTTACTCTAATGAACAGTAGAAAAATGAAAAAGTTTGAAAAATATAAAATTTTTCACTAAAAGACAAAACAGTTAACAAATAAAACCCTAATTAAACTAAATTAATTCTGAAAAATAAATAAAAAGTGAACAGTAAAAAATTTTAAAACCAAAAATCTTAAAATATTTTTCTAAGTCTAATAAAAATCTTAAAACTGAAAAATAATGATTTTTGGCACTAAATGCCAAAAACAGAAACTTAAAAGTATTTAAAAATAGCTATTAATTGTAAAAATAGTAAATGAACAGTGAATAAAAAACTAAATAAACTGAAAAATCAGAAATTAAATTAGAAAAATAATGGAACAAATTTCAAACCCTAATTCTTAATTAAGTGCACTAAAGACAAAAAATGTAAAATCCTGATAGTGACACTTTGCTTGTTTTTGTCCAGTAGCTGAGCAGTACTAACCAGTGTACTAGCAGGGGAAACCTTTTTCCCACTGCTAGTGCAATTATCAGGTCTGGTGACCTTTAGAGCTTAGGAAAGCTTTTGGGCTTGGTTTTCTTTGGACAACAAGGCACCCCCACACTAGTTTGGTTGTGGGGAGTCTAAGTAAACACAAAAATCACAAGCTTACTTCACAAAAATCCACACAATGAGCACAAAATGTTTCTGATTAAGCTTATATGGTGTTTGTGAACAGTTTGTTGGTTTACTTGGCACAATAATGAATTTTGAGTGCTCATAACTTGCATACAATCCTACCAAATCAGATAACAACTACTCACAACCCTTCTTAAACCTAATATCTAATAACTAGCAAGATTTGAAGGCACAAATTCCACAAAATCTGGCAGAAATATGACTGACTGAATTTATGTGCTATATTCCAATTTTTAACATGCAAGTTTGATTTAAACTTCACTAAACTGAAAACCAAAGTAACATACAACCTATTGATACCCTAATGAGTGATTAAGACAGATTTTTAAGCAAGATTTAAACCAACTAAACCATCTTAAACCCTAATCCAAACACCCCTTTAAATTTCAGATTCACTTTTAACACATCACTTGCATACCAAACCTAATCAAACTGATTAAAAACACTTCTATCATGCATATAATCCTAGATTGAGCATAATCAAACTACAAAATCACACTTTAAACAACTTTCATGTAGATTCACCAAATCATACAAAATACAACTTGAAAACTGAAAACAAGGGGTAAGTAAGCTACCTTGTGGGACCCACATCCAGGTCCCACAGTGACTGAAAAGTCACCTCCAAACAAGCCCTGGCTTGTGCAGACTTTGTTGAGGTGCTTATGAATGCAAGAAGGTGATGATGATGATGCCTTTGTTCTTGTTTGAACCTGCACAATCACCACCAAACAAGAAACCAAATCCAAGCTTCAATAAGCTAACCCACAAGCTGGTGTCAAGAGCTTGTGGGGATTGCTTATGAAACAGTAAGCTTCACAACCAAAAAATAGTTTTCTGAAAAATCTTTTGAACTCAAACACTTTTTCAAACTTTTTGAAAACTGAACTTCACAAAAAGATGATAAATGGAACACAGATTAAACAAGCTTATACCAACTTTTTAAAATAGTAAAAAGGAATTACAATTCATAAGAAAACACCAACTTTTATATTTGATAAAAAAGGAATTACAAAGAGCTTGAAAATATGGAACAAGGGCTTTACACAAGTTGTAAGCTCCTTATATAGACTATCATAGAACTATCTGGACTACTGAATAAAATATTACAAGCTAAAACCATAATGGGTGATTTTCCAGAAAAACCCTTGGACGAATCTTGGACTTTTGGTCAAAATGCCACCATGTGATGTTGCAAGCTGTTGTTTGTGATCCTGGACGTTTGATACGAATTAGGGACCAAGGAAACAAGAAAAACCGTTGGATGGACTGGAGGATTTTGTTTTCTTCTTCTTGGTGGGGCAGGGGACACATGGGGTGGTCTAGGGATGAAAGTGATGGATGTTTTGGGAGGTGGGATGGGATTAGGGTAGGTTTAATTAGTAATCTGGAAATAATTAGGCAAAAACCCTTTGATTTAAGGAAGATTGAAACTGGAAATATTAGGGTTTATGGGAGGATTAAGCTTGGTTTAATCCGTTTGGGTTTATTGAGATTTTAAAAAACCTATTCGGTGGGAAATTTAATTAATAAACTTATTAAGTTTATTAATCCTGGGTGGAAAGTAGACGTGGATGGAGGGATGATTCTGATTGGTGGAGGGAGTTGGGTGGGTGACGTGGCAGAAGGTGATAGGAGGGTGTAGGTTTGGTTGTCTGGCCAGTTTGGCCCCCAAGGTTCATTGTTTTGTTCATTTTGTAATAAACAGCCAACTCTCTATTTTCCTTTGTAAATAAGTTTCAGCACTTGTCAATTTTGGCACATCTTTGCAAAAAAAGTTATAACAAGGACTTTAAATGCAATTTCTTCAATTCCAAGGGCTATTCTCGACATTTCTTCAAACTTTAAGGATTTTTCTTGTACAAATGACTATTGGAGGGTCATTTGTGACAAGTCTTCAAAGATGAGGGACCAATGTTGCCAATCTTCAATTCTTCAAGGACCATTTTGGAAAATCATGATTCGGGTCCGGTTCATTGTGCGGCTTCGTTTCCCGTGTTCGTTTTTGATTGATTCTTGTGATCTTTTTGTCTTTTCCTCAATATTCGTACCTAAAATACACAAGAAACAAACACGAGCATATATTTGGTAGTTTTAATGATATTTGATGCATTTTAAGCCTAATTTGGACGATGAGAATATGTATAAAAGCAGTCTCATCAAATAACAACAACAGTGAACCTCTACCGGATAATCGCCCGATGATTGAACTGTTACAAGCACATGTGGAGGGCAACAATGATCCAATTGTCATACCCGCGATTGCAGCCAACAACTTTGAGCTCAAATCTGGCTTTATCCAGATGGTCTCTGCTCAACCATTCTTGGGGCGCACCATTGATGATCCTCATGACCACATCAAAAGATTCCTGCAACTCACGAATACGGTCAAATTCAATGGTGTTCCACAAGAGGTAATCCGTTTACAACTTCTTCCTTTCTCCTTAGAGGGACAAGCCCGGCATTGGCTTGCAAAGGAACCGCTACAAAGTATTCTTACGTGGACGGATTTTGAGGCCAAGTTTATAAACTACTTTTTCCCACCCTCTCGTACTACCGCTTTGCGGAATGAAATCATTAATTTTGAACAAAAGTACGATGAGTCTTTTAGTGAATCTTGGGACCGTTTCAAAGATCTTTTAAGAAAGTGCCCACAACATGGTTTTACCAAAGTGCACCAAATTAATACTTTTTATAATGGTTTAAGCATGAGTGACCAAGATTCACTAAACAGTGCCTCGGGGGGGGGGGGGGGGGGGTAATATTTTGGTTAAGATCTCTAATGCCGCTTGGGAGATCATTGAGAATAAGTCTCGTGTGCAAACCAAGAGTGTTAGGACCAATGCCGCTAGTGCTAGTACTAGTGACAGCGACAAGCGACTTGACAAAATTACTACGCTTCTTGAATCGCTTGTTACCCACACCGCTAACAACACCAACAGCATCAACGCTAAAAACGCTCAAGACGCTCAAGTCAATGTTGTTAGCCAACCTTGTGAAATATGCGGGGGTCCTCATTCTTACACCACTTGTACCGCCACCCAAGACTACCCTTCTGAGAATGTGAATGCAGCATACGGTACCTATCCTCCGGCCGCTTATCAAGCTCGTCCTCAAGGTGACCGCAACTTGCTTAGCTACCGATCTAACAACTATCTCTCACCACCCGGTTTTCCTCCTAACAACCCAAACCAACAACAAAACCTCAATCGCCCTCCTCAACAACAACAACAACCTCGTGCACCATACATACCACCTCACAAACAGCCATATCCACCTCAAAGAAACAACCAAGTTTACCAACAACCTGCTTATCAACCACCCGCATATAATGCTCCTCCCAACCAACCCACCGCATTACCTCAAGATATTGGAACCTACATGAGGACTAATGATGTGATCGTGGACAATCTCCAGCGGGAAGTGCTCAACTTGAAAGCAGACATGGTGAAACAAGGAAATGATCTGAGAGCTGATATGAGAAACACGTTGGCAAGTCAAACGACTGACTTAAAGAACATGATGGCTGGATTCTTCCAAGGTAATCAATCCTCTTCTTCGGGTACTCTTCCGAGTAACACCGTTGCGAATCCAAGAGGGGAGATGAAAGCAATCACCACTCGCAGTGGCAAAGGTACCAAGGAACCCGAGCTTCCTATACCTCCACCGGTGATTATGACTAAGGAGAACGAGTCACCTACTCCTATTCCTAATCCTTCTACTCCCACAATTTCTCCACCTCTTACTTCTACCCCTCCTCCACCCAAGGATGTGTGGGAGAGCATCGTGTCTCATGGGTTGATAAACTTGATGATGCTTTGTGGGCTTTTCGTACCGCTTACAAGACTTCGATTGGTTGTACACCATATCGTCTTGTGTACGGAAAGGCGTGCCACCTCCCCATTGAGTTGGAGCACAAGGCTTACTGGGCCTTGAAGTGGGCTAATTTCGATATCAACAAAGACGGTGACCTACGCAAGATCCAACTCAATGAGCTGAATGAACTCCGTAATGATGCTTATGAAAATTCTTTGATCTATAAGGAGAAGACTAAGCTCATTCACAACTCTAAGATTAAGAACCGAGAGTTCCAAGTTAGAGACAAAGTTTTACTCTTTAACTCTCGGTTGAAAATCTTTTCGGGCAAGCTGAAATCTCGTTGGTCCGGCCCATTCACCATTGCCCAAATTTTTCCAAATGGTACTCTCGAGCTCGCTCAAGCTAATGGACCAAATTTTAAGGTGAATGGCCAACGAGTGAAGTTGTACTTTGGTGAGGACACCTCTCAGGAGATGATTCCATCCCTCACCACATTCCCTATGAACTAATTTTGGGTCGAGTTAGGCTCGTGACTCGGTTATCAAAAACAAGCGCTCCTCGGGAGGCAGCCCGAGTATCTATCCTTTTCCGTTTTAACCTCCTAAGTGTAGGGGGACCTCAATAGGTTGCTTGTGTTTGTGTGGTGATGTGATTACAGGGATGAATGCACTTTTGGAACCTTTCAAGAACCATGCTCCCGTGTTATCCGACATCCGGTTCTATCTCTCAACTATCGTGATTCAATTTTCTTCATACTCACATTTGAAATTGATCACTTTAGTCGTCTCTTCCTTAACTTGATTTAACCAACGTGCACAATGTCATAAGTGTAGGGGAGATTTTTTCCCACTTGCTTAAACATCGAGGACAATGTTTATCTTAAGTGTAGGGGGACTTCTATCGAAGTTTTAAGTGGACTTTTCCAAGAAAATGCCTTCATTTAACCGGAAATTCATCTTTTTCAACATTTTTCAAATTTTTTATTAACTTTGGCCATTTAGTCGTAATTTTTAAATTTTTATCGTTGCTTTCATATGTATATATCCCGTAATAAAGTCAAAAATATTATTAAAGTGGGTAGCTAGTTTTGAAATCTTTGACATATTAGGCCAGTTGCGATTATTTTGACTCAACCCGAATAGACTTATCCATGTTTATTCTAGCTAGTATCCTTAACCATGTAGACCTTAATTGGTTTATTAGGCTAATCATCCACGAGTCTCATTACTTGAGATTTTAAATTGTGGAGGACGAGAAATGATAGAGTCAATTATAAGTCGGTATTCTTGCACAAGCTCACTTGGTGTAATTATTTGCCTAATCTCCCATCACTTGCCAATAATTTATCTACAATAAGTAAGGTCGTACAATTTGAAAAGTTACTTAGCTTCTAGCCCAAGATCGTTTAAAAGTTGCTCGGTAATGATAAGAGTTCATAGCCAAGGCATAACTTATGAAGCGGGGCGCGAAGATTGGCGACTTCGAAAAGGCCCTAACAAGGCATGAGGATTCCATTTTATTGCTGAAGATCCAAAGTGATGTGAAAATCATTATTCCCAAAATCAATATGAAGGATCAAGACTCACGACGAAAAGCAATCAACTCCCATAAAGATCATGGAGAAGTCTATCCGAAAAGACCCTAACAAGGTATGAGGATAAATAGATCCAAATCCGAAAAGGAGGCGGATCGTTGTATCTCAAAATTCCAATTAGAGATTGAATAAATAATCATGAAGTCGTGGTCAACAAAGTTGGAGTACGCCTCAAATGTCTCCAAGTGAAGAAACTCTATTACGAAGAGAAGACCATTATCTCAAGAACGTCTCTCAAGATATGAAGTATGAAGTACATGCCAAATATCGGCCCGAGAAAAGTCTCAAATCGTGAACCAAGTTATGCCAAGATATGAACTTTTTGATATCCCGAGAAGCAGTTTTAAGAGATTTTGTCCTTTAGCTAACTATTGATCAAATCGTCCTACTTTGCTTTCAGCCTAAATAAACTATCGAAATAAGTCCAAAAATGCATCTTCATGATCATTCTAAGACAAAAATAAAATATAAGAGATACCTCTAGGAATAAGGGAGTTTAAGCATTTAATTAAGCCATGTGTGTAAGTGTTTGATTTGCTAACTTATAATAACAATGATCTCGTTTTTAAGCTTAATTTGGGGAACGTGAAACTTGAGGGTGATAAATCTTCGCAACACCAAAGCCCTAATGTAAGTCCTTGATCTCTTTGCAAGTTATTTCCATATAGCTATTTTCAAGTGAAAACGGTTTTCTATCCTTTTGTTTCTTTTAAAGTTTAAATTTCTCTTAGTACTTTAATTTTTGTTTAGTAATATTTTAATAAGGCCAAGATTGATTAATTATAAGAAAAATATAAAATTTCTTTACCACTAAGCATTGCATGAGGGCATGGCAATGGTTAAGTGTAGGGGATTTGATAGGTGTGAAAACACCCATCCTTTTACCACTTATTTCTTACTAAAACAAGACCAAAACGCGTGTTTAATATCATTTGTTTGGAATTATGCGTGGTTTTTGTGTTTAATATGTTTTCAGAGTCAACCGGATGAATATTGAAGAAAACATGGGATTTCACGGGTTTTATCGAAGAAAAAGACTCAAGACGAAGTCTATTGTCCAAGAGATGCAAAAGATTTGAAGTCAATGGGCCTATTTGAAGATTTATCGAAGAAAAGGACAAAATATGGAAGATTTACATATGTCGAGGAAACTCAAGTCTATTAAACGAAGAAATTAAAAGACAAGTTGAATTTAATCGTCGACAAATCCCGAATCAGAATCGAAAACGTCAACTTTTCTGAAAAGACGAGAAGACTAGAAGAAAGGGAGAAAGCCCACTCACCAACCAACCACTAAGACTATATAAAGGATTCCCCTCACACAACTTAGCGAGTTTTTAGTTTTTTTCTTCTCCTTCCTTTCTGTTCGTAGGCTTCACCAACACCATTAGGGTGTTTGGTGATTTGATTTTTGTTTGTTCACAAATCTTGTAGTTTTAATCCTTTCTTTTATTGTTTAAAACCTTAATCATCAATATAATCTTTTCATTCATCTTGTTCATTTTCATCTTTTTATTCAAAGTTTTAAAGTTCTTGTTTGGTTGATTTTGATCTTTAAAAGTTAATGGTTTTGTGTTTTTATGATTGGGATTTGATGTTTAGGGTTAGTAGATGATTAGTTATTAGTTTTGTTTAAGATTTGGTTAAAACTTGGTTGATTTTTGGATTAAAATCGTTCCCCTGTTTTCTCGTTTCTGTTTACTGTTCTTCAGCAATATTCCGAATAGCTGTTTATTTTGTCCCTTATTCGGAATGTCTAAATATTCCGGATAGTCCATTTTCCTTATTCCTTATTCGGAATATTATATATATTCCAGATTGCCATTTTGTTTTGCCTCTATTCGGAATATATCAAGATATTCCGCATAATCATCTTTTTCCGCATAACCATCTTTTTCCGCATAATCATCTTTTTCCGCATAACCATCTTTTTCCGCATAACCATCTTTATTCCGCATAACCATCTTTTTCCGCATAACCATCTTTATTCCGCATAATCATCTTTTTCCGCATAACCATCTTTTTCCGCATAACCATCTTTTTCCGCATAACCATCTTTTTCCGCATAACCATTTATTCCGCATAATCATCTTTTTTCCGCATAACCATCTTTTTCCGCATAACCATCTTTATTCCGCATAACCATCTTTTTCCGCATAACCATCTTTTTCCGCATAACCATCTTTATTCCGCATAATCATCTTTTTTCCGCATAATCATCTTTTTCCGCATAACCATCTTTTTCCTCATAACCATCTTTTTCCGCATAACCATCTTTTTTTCGCATAACCATCTTTTTCCGCATAACCATCTTTTTTCCGCATAACATCAACATTCCGAATAGCAGCTTTTATTCCGTATGGTCCATTATTCCGTGTAGCATTTATTACGGGTAGACTTATATTCCGGGTAGTCCATTATTCCGAATAGGGCAAGTTTTCAGTAAGGGTAGTTTTCAGTTACTGTTTTAATTACATTTTAATTCAAGTTTTATTTTTGTTAATTAATTCTTTCTAGCTTACCTTTTAGTTACTTCACTTATTTATCTTTTTAATAGAATATAAAACCAAACCCCTTATTTGTCACCAAGAACAATCATTCCACTTTGAGCTGTGATCAATTCGAGGAGATACCGAGACATAATTCTGAACGCATAGCAAATCTCAGTTATCATGGAGCAAGATAATTGTTTGAACGATAACTTAGCAAGCTACGGTCTCCTTGAGGACGAGCTTGATAGCCTCCCGTGGGATAAGTACCGTAAGCCGCGTTAACTTTTTCAGAAAAATTGCCATGAGTGGAAGGACAATCATTGTAGGAATGAGGACCACCACATGTGTCATAAGAAATAGAAACGGCTTTAGCTTGTTGAAAGTGGTTTGTGGCCATAGTCAGGAAATTCTTGTTCATCTCTGCGATTTGTTGGGTAAGTTCGGTTATCTCGGGATTGGAAGTAGTAGAAGAAACATTGACTCTCGAGTTAGATCTTGAGGATGCGGATGAATCCCAATTCTTGTGGTGAGTAGTCATGTTTTCAATCAACTCTCTACACTCCTCCGGTCTCCTTTTCATAAAAGTACCACCGGCGGCGGCGTTTATCGTGTCACGATCACGAAAAGTGAGACCATTGTTGAAAGTATCAATGAGAGTAACGGGGAGCATGTTGTGATTAGGACAGCGGTCAATCAAATCATTGTATCGTTCCCAAGCATCAAAGAGCGATTCATCATTGTCTTGCATGAATCCACTAATTTGGTTACGAAGGCTCGTGACAATGGATGGTGGGAAGTAGCGCGACAAAAACCGTTGAGTCATCTCGTCCCAAGTATGACTAGAGTTCTTTGGGAGACGGTCAAACCATTTTTCGGCATGGTGAGAAAGTGAGTGGGGAAAGAGTTGGAGGCAAAGGTCATCCATAGAAACACCGGGGGACTTCATGCTTTGGGTGATGGTAATGAATTTGTCGAGGTGTTTGTTGGCATCATCATCCGGAATTCCGCGAAATGGGTTAGTTTGCACTTGTTGGATCATGTGATGCTTCAACGAAAACTCCTGAGCCGTGACATGCATCGGTGCAATCGGGCCTCCACGTCCGTTCATGGTAGGTTGGCATAGCTCCTCCATGGTTCGTAGGTCGGGTAAGGGTGGATTATTCATGTTTGGGTGGGGTGGATTATTATTGTTGTTGTTTGGGAGGGGTGGATTATTATTGTTGTTGTTGTGTCACCGGCCATGTCTAAATCTTTGAGAGTGTCGGGCTCTGAATAAGACGTTGATCGAGTACGCATACACTAAAAAGAAAATGCAAGAGAAAATATTTTTGGTTTTTATAGGTTTTTTAATGTTTTTGTATTTTTTTGGGAAAATTTTATATTTTTATGGGTTTTTGAAAATTTTTGTGCTTGAAAATAACGTTCCCGAAAGAACGGATCCCAAAATCCAATTTTTCTCACAAGAAACCGTTGATCCTTACGAAAAGAGCTGGCAGCGGCTCCATTTTAATAACTATTATTTTAGTGATTAAAAATGTTGCTTTTGCAAGATCTTTCTTTGCGTTGCTCGTACCCAATTGATATATGTCGTTGTTTCGTTCTCGGTATCTTCTCGAATCGATCACGGTCAAAAGTGGAATCGTTGTAATTGGTGACTAGAAAAGGGGAGCTTTGGTTTAAATCTACTAAAATGATAAGTGCTAGAAGTAATAAAATTAAACTAAAGATAACAACTGAGAATAAAGCTAGAATTTAAATAAAACAGTAAGTACCTCAACGTGGAGAAAACAACTTATTCGGAATATCTCTTCTCATGTAGAATAAAACTGGAAAACTCTATTCGGAATGTCTATGCGGAATGTCTGCTCTACTCGGAATATTTTAGTCTATCCGGAACATTTGCTCTTACTCGGAATAATACGGCTATGCGGAATATTTGCTCTTACTCGGAATAAATCGCTACCCGGAATAAATGCTCCTATGCGGAATAACTGCCTATTCGGAATATTTGGAAAGAAAACTCTATTCGGAATAACATGGCTATGAGGAATAATAACCCTATGCGGAATAATAGCCCTATGAGGAATAATAACCCTATGCGGAATAGTAGTCTACCCGGAATATTTTAGAAAGGAAACTCTATTCGGAATATTAGCTCCTATACGGAATATGAGCACTACTCGGAATATTTTGAATATTCCGAATAAACAACAAAATCACACCTTGATCCGAATAATTGGATATTCCGAACCAACAGTGCAATCACAGAACCTCTATACGGAATCTGGGCAAACTCAGTAAAGGAAAGCGAAGAACAGGGGATTCTAAAACACGAATTTTAAACCAAAAATCAAACAAATTTTTAACCCAAACTTAAACCAATTTATCCACTAATCATTTACTCATAGAAAGCATCAATCCAAAACAACAAAAACACAAAACCCACTTACTTTTTATGATCAAACCAATAAAATGAAACTTGAAGAACTTTGAATCACAGAGAGATGAAGAACAAGATGATAGAAAGATTAAAAGTAAACTTGTATTAATGATTTAAGATTCAACAAACAAAATGAAAAGATTAAACTTACAAGATTCAAGAAGAAATCAAAGAAAAATTAAAACCACTCCTTAAGGGAGATGGTTGTTCCTACGAACTAGGAGAAATGTAACAGAAAGAGACTAGTGGAAATTTGTGAATGGGAGGAGTATTTATAGGTTTTTCCCTTGGTTGGTGAGTGGGCTTTCTCCCTTTCTTTTTGTCTTCTCGTCTTTTCAGAAAAGTTGACGTTTTCGATTTCGATTCGGGATTTGTCGACGAATAAATTCAACTCGTCTTTTAATTTCTTCATTTAATAGACTTGAGTTTCTTTGACATAGGTAAATCTTCCATATGTGGTCCTTTTCTTCGATAAATCTTCAAATAGGCCCATTGACTTCAAATCTTTTGCATCTCTTGGACTATAGACTTCGTCCTTTCGTCTTTTTCCTCGATAAAACCCGTGCAATCCCATGTTTTCTCCAATATTTATCCAGTTGGCTCTGAAACACAACAAACACACAAACCACGGATAATTACAAACAAATGACATTAAATACGCGTTTTGGTCTTGTTTTAGTAAGAAATAAGTGGTAAAAGGATGGGTGTTCTCACACCTATCACTAATCATCTTACGTTGCATGTTATCAAACTTAGCATCATTTGCTTTAGCATAATCCAAAAATTCTCCTTGAAGATTTTTAGTGTGAGCATTTTGAAAACCTTGTGTAGTGTTTTGAAAATCACGGTTTTGGTTTTGATCAGTGACTTGTCCATTCCCACTTTGATAATTCCCTTTGTTGTAGTTACGTGAATTGCCTTGGTAATTACCACCTTGGTTGTTGTTTCGATAGTTATTAGCATTTTGATTTGGTGGAGCTTGATTTGGGAGGGAACCTTGGCCGTTTTGGTTGTAAGTTCCCGTTGCTACATAAGTACTCGAAGTGTTACCATCCGCGGTAATGCACTCGGAAAGATCATGAGCTCCACCACAAGACAAACAACTCTTAGCAACCGCTTTAACTGAAGCGGAATTTGAAGCTTCTTGAGCTTTCCAATGAGACATAAGATTAGCAAATCTATCAAAAAACCGATTTTCCTCATTAGCTTCATCATGTAAGGCATTAATGCTACGAGACGACGACGACGATGACGAACCCAAATTGGCAACACTCGGTGTGTTACGAGGGCTATAAACCATAAATCTATTCTCGATAATCTTTAAAGCTTCATCGGTCGTTTTGCACAAAAAATGACCACCCGCGGCGGTATTCAAGTAATATCGTTCATGATCATTAAGCCCATTATAAAAAGTATCAATTTGATGCAATTCCGAAAAATCATGGTGTGGACATTCATGTAACATTTCTTTAAAGCGTTCCCATGCCATTGAAAAACTTTCATTGTTTCTTTGAACAAATCTTGAAATCACAATTTTCAAATGTGTTCTTTTAGATGGTGGAAAAAACTTGTTCACAAACTTAGAAACGAGATCACCCCATGTCAAAATCGAATTTAGCGGTTCTTTCTCAAGCCAAATTTTTGCGGGTCCATCTAACGAGTATGGAAACAACATCATCTTAATGGCGTCATGTGGAACATCCTTAAACTTGCTAGTAGCGGTGAGACGATTAAAATTTCTTATGTGATAATGCGGGTTGTCTTTCTCATGACCTGTAAACTTATTAGCTTGCAATATTGACATTAAACCCGTCTTAATCT
The DNA here is from genome assembly GCA_025667525.1 of Glebionis coronaria. Lineage (NCBI taxonomy): Eukaryota > Viridiplantae > Streptophyta > Magnoliopsida > Asterales > Asteraceae > Glebionis > Glebionis coronaria. The sequence goes on along the minus strand of CM046882.1, from coordinate 281,528,656 downwards.
CGAAATTCTCCGCAAGGATAGAGGGAATCACAATTGCCTCTCCAAAACCCTCGGTGGGTGCTTGAAGCAACTCCATCATAGTACGATTAGCCATGACGACTTCTTGTTCTACAATAGGTTCAAAAATTGGAGGTTCTTCTTCAATCAACGTCTCTTGATTTGCTTGCTTTTGAAGACGTTTACGAGCTCGTTTTGCTTGATTACGAGTGATCATAAACTTCACGAAGAATGGGAGGTGAGCAAAGAAGATTCTTTTTGGGTGTTTTGTGAATTTTCAATTTTTTTGTGTTTTTTATTGTTTTTATTTTTTTTTGGATTTTGGTGTATCTTCGTAGACAACAATCTACCAAATCTTTCATCGAATCAAACTCTTGATTAAAGAAGCCTCAAAGGAATCAAAACGATCACGTGGAGTGAACGCCTTCGATTGACTTTAGAACTTTGGTGAAAACCAAATTGTTCAAGAGGGTTTAATCACAAAGAAACCCTGCAAATATATTATACGTAATAATACTTTGGGCGGCAAAAACCTCGATTAGCCTTCAATCTCAAGATACACACAAGCAAGCGGGGAAACGAGGCGGCGCGAAGCACTTAAGAGCCTTTTTCCTTAGGGTATATTTTATAATACCCGCCTTATACCCACCTTATAGTTTGTATTCTTCAAAATCGAGCTTCACGAAAGTATTTATCTATTTTTGCCTTTTTCTTTTTGTTTGAGATTCGAATACAATAATTAGGAGATCAAATCCAAATTAAGGTTGTGTTTTCACACTTTTGGAGATATTTTGAATTGATTGTGATACTTAATACAATATAGTAATAATAATTTCACAAGAAAAACCAAAAACCGATAATACGTATTAGTAGAGTTCTACTAATACAAATACTATTTATGGTTAATATTAAAAACAACAAGACAATTTAATCACGACACACCTCCCCGACAGCGGCGCCAAAATGATTGCAGTAAATTACACTTCTTGTTTAGGAAAATAAAAGAGCGTAAAATAGGGAAAGTATTAAATACGACGGTTTAGGAAAACCGTGTACAAATGACCTTAAGGTGAAAGTTCGTTTCCCAAGGAGGTATATGTGTGTGAGTAATTCGATTAAGATTTGTGATTAAAAATTTATGGAATGAAGAGAAAGGAAAAGACGAATGACGCTAAATATTACCCTAAGACGTAAAAACGCAAAAACACAAAAATCGACAAAACGAAAAAAGTATTCCAAAAATTACCAAAATTTTATCCTAACTAAAGAAAAATACAAGAATTACTAATTTGAAAACAAAAATTTCTAACAACTATTTAATAATTTAATATTAATTTTTAAAGTAAAAGAAAAACCTAAAAATTAAATAAAATCGAAAATAAGTTATATTGAAAACTTGAATGGATATAAACCTCAAATAATTAAACTAAAACCTAAAGACAATTTTTATAAAATTTTAAAACTATTTTATCTATTTTTAAACTATTTATTTAAAAACGGGTAATTAAAAATTGATAAAAAATAAATAAATAAAGAGAAAAATTGTAACTTTGGTAGAAAAATCAAGAAAATGGTACTGAATGTAGGAAAATTAAGAAGTACGAAAAATTTATTCACAATAAGCTGGGAAATAGCTTATAACTCGCGACTTAATTAAACTAACACATAATAAAAAGATAATAAAAGATAAAAGGGTAGATGAGATGACAGAGAAAAGCACTTGGGTCACTGGTTAACACGTATAGCCCTCCAACGAGAGGTCCCGTGTTCGAGTCCAGGCCAAGTAACTTTTTGGAAAAACTTTTTTTTACTAGATACAGTGTTCCTACTTGACAAGTTACTAAAACACACTACTCAAACACATAATCAAAGTGGGACGCTATCTGATGCTCAGCTTAACAAATAAGCAACAACCTCCTAAAATCTCTTAAACAATTAGCAGGGAGCACTAATGTGCTTTTTTTGGTGTTAAGAAGCCAAAGGTATGGGCAGTAGGAACCACCTTGCTTGTTAATCTCGGAATGCTGTTATTGCAGGCAGTACAAGGGCACCCCACAAGCAATGGACTTTTGGGAGTCTTAATATAAGCGTGATATAAGAACCAAGCACAAATAAGAGAGATTCATAGGACAAAGCACCAAATCAGATCCAAATACCCCTTTTAATCCAAACAGTAGGCAAGAACAGCTAAAGAAACTATTTCAAATAGCATCAAAAAGCCAACTACAGATTTTTAACTTCTAAAATACCACTTAACAGAGATGTGCACCTAAATTCAAAATGGGAGACCACCAAATGATAACAATAAAGCTGCCTGGTATGGGATGCAATGAACCAACTTTTAGCACAGAATATAGTGAACTTCAAGCTTAATAAACTCAATCAAAAAGCACATAAACCCTATTGACCAGATTCTGAGCAAACTAACCACCTTGAATGCTACTAGATCATAAGATTTGAGAATCTAAAACTCAAAATATGAGATTATATGACTACTGGTGCATTATGCAAAGATATATGACTGAAAATGGCCACAAAGACTACTTATGGTAAATATTATGCAAATTTATCCAAACAAAAGGCACTCTAAGGGTATAAATCAACTAGGAGACACAAATAAGAGAAGAAAAACTAAATATTCAAGCCCTTTAAACCTTCTGAAATCCATACCCAAACACCCCTTTATATTATTTCTTCAAAAGATTTTTACTGTTAATGGAAGATTTTGATAGAAATAAAAAGGCACCAAGATAAAAATAGAGCACAACCAAGATATGAGATAATACTAATGCAAATAAACCAGATAAGCACATAAATAACACCAATCAAATAAACCACCAAAGGTTAGACAGAAAGAAAATAAAAAGTAAAGAGGGTTTCAATACAAACCTCCAAGGTGTACATCCACACCTTGGGGTATATTGAGCTTAAGTGGCTGCTCAAAATGCCACTAGCTTCCACACTTCGTACCTGCAAATCACAAAACAAAGAGATATACAGCTTACAAAATCCACAAACACTATGATGAGATAACTGTGAATCCGACAAAACCAACAGAACACTTTGAATAAATTTAAAGAAAGGAACTTCCAAAACCCTTTTTTTTAAAACCTTTTTCAACAAAAACTAAACAGGAAACAATGGACTCTAATCTTTCTTCAAACAATACCAACTTCAATGATCATAAAAGGGAATTATAACTGCTAAAAAGCAGAATACCAAATTTTATACCACTTGAAAGGAATTACAGGTTTATAAAAGAAAGAAAGAGACAAAAGGTTCATCACAGGTCGATGACTCTTTTTATAGGCAAATGAAAACACTATTCATAAACCCTAAATATTACATAAAGTTCCTAAATTGGCCTTAAGAATCTTCCAGAATTGGTCTTGATGTTTGCCAGCCTGTTTTGGTTGATCTTGATCGTCCATTTAGGTCCTTGGGGACTAAGGGATGCCTGTGGTTCGTAGATATTGCCATATCATCATTCCTGCCAAGTGTCGACTGCATATTGGAGCAGGGGAGACCTTGTGGGGTCTCTTTGGTAGTGGAGATGGAGATATCAAAGTTGGGATTTGTTTGATATGATTTGAATCACACGAGGGAGGGATCAATTTTTCTTTTCCCTTTGATTTGTTTTATTTTGATCCTGGGTAATAAGAACTTGGCACAGTAAATATGATTTCTATAGTGTGATGTTACCCGCTTTTTTCTCTCTTGTTTAAACTTTGTTTTTGTGCAACTATGGTCCTTTGTGTTCTTTTTTCTTTCATCTTGTGGTTAATTGCTTAAATCTTCCATTTCCTTTGTTATTATCTTTATCAACTTGGCAGTTTTGGCACATAACTTTCCTTGTGGCTTCTTTGTCATTTCTTTTGATCTTCAAGGGCTGATCTTGTATAATCTTGATACTTAAAGGACTTTTCTTGTATCTTTGACATTTGGAAGGACTATTCTTGACAAACCTTCAAAAGTGAGGGACCATTCTTGTCATTCTTCAATTCTTTAAGGACTAAACTTTGGAATTTCATGATTTGAGCTCGGTTCTTTGTGCGTCTTCATTTCTCGTGTTCGTTTTTCCTTGTATCTTGTGATCTTTTGTCTTTTTCACGATATCCCTACCTAAAACACAAGTAAACAAATAAAAGCATAATATATGGTATTTTATGACATTTTTATGCATTTAAAGCCCGAAAAGAACGATGAGATCATGTATAAATGCCATCTCATCACCTATATAATCTAAATATCCGATATGATACGATGTTAATAACGATAATAATATTACCTATAATGGTAATATTGAGGCTACGGTCTCACGGATGGTTTAAGATGTATGCTTTGATATATATATTGCCTGACTAGCAATACGAGGACTTACTTCTGATATTATACTTGTGTTCTGATTTCAACGATTGTTTTATATAATGGTTTTAAAATCTATGAATTCACTCGGCATCCGCTGATATGATTTTTGCATGTTTTTATCTCAGGTTCTTGAAGGTAATCCGGATGGATATCGACTTTGATGGCCCACATAATAATAAAAATGTTCATTCGATCTATGTTTTGTAAACTTAATGACCTGTATAATTTGGGACCTGTTGTACACTTTAAAACCTTTTATCGACGGAATGTATGTTGAACCTTGTACAACCATTTTTATGTGTTGTCTATGATTTGAGTTATTGTGCTATCCCATAACACTCTAAAAGACCCTTCCGCTGTACCGATACGAAAATTGAGAGTGTTTCATTTACCATTAAAACTTTCTATATTAATTGGGCCAAATAAGTCCATATGTAGCAAGTGAAGTGGTTTAGAAATGGAATGCACAATTTTAGACTTAAAGGAGACTTTATGATGTTTGCCTTTAAGGCATGCAACATAAGAGTGATCATTGCGGAAAGCTTTTGAAGGCAATCCATCAACTAGATCATGTCTCACAAGTCTATTAATATTCTTAAAATTAATGTGCCCTAACCTTCTGTGCCTCAAATTACTTTCATCTACTGATGCTTTAGCATAAAGACATGACAGATTTTTGTTCATTTTAATCCCTTTGAGATTAACATTATAAATGTCCTTATGCCTAGGTGTTCTATATTCAATAAACTTCTCATCAGGCATCTTAAAATCTTTACTCAACACCAAGCATTCAGTATCAGTGAAAAGAACTTTATTTTTGTTGTCACAAACTTGTGACACACTAAACAAGTTATAGTCAAGTTCGTATACAAGAAACACGTTCTCAAAACGTAAATTGTTGGTGATAAGAGTGCCTTTGCTAGATATTGTTCCATATCCTCCTCCAAAGTACACTTTGTCACTATCTTTAATGGCGGTAAGATCTGACAAGTAATCTTCCTTCCTCGTCTTTGCCTAAAGCATCCACTGTCCCAATATCCATGTTCATTGAACTGCTTTTGAATGCCCTGTACATAAAGAAAACAAATTAGTTTTCTTTGGGAACCCAAGCCTGACCAGACTTGGATTCATGTGGTTGTTCAACAAGAACATACTTAGTCCTTATAACAACCCCTTTGTCATCCCTTTGTGGCCTGAACACCCAGTTTACCCCAATTGGTTTAGTAATGACCTTTAAAAGATAATTAAATTTGTTGCAGGTCATAGAAATCCTATCAAAATTAGGGTTTTGGTCTTGTTTAGGTCTCCATATCAAACTAGATGAAGCTTTAGACCCCTTTCCCTTAGGTTATAAATACCTATTGTTACATGGTCTAACACAAGGTCTAAAACCAGCTTGTTGTGGCATTTTCATACCAAACCTAGAGCTGTCAGCGTTGGAATGGTTCCTGTCAGCGTTGAATTTGTTACTGTCAGCGTTCAAATTGTTCTTGTCAGCGCCCAAATTAGGGTTTGCTATAGGAACCCATTGTATGTTAGACCATGTGTTGGTCTTTTGAAAGGGCCTTTGTCCATGAGTATTTGTCCCTTTAGTGAAGAAGGGAGCTGGTCTAGTGTCTTTGTGGGCTTGGTTGGACAAAAGGTCTGGGTTTGACCATGGTTGACCTATTGTCAATGTTGAATTTATAAGCACTGACACACATATAGGCCAAGTGAGAAAAACTCCCACATGTGTAACAAGCTTTTCTAGACATAACCTTAGGTCTAGATTGAAAGAACCTTGTCCCATTAACACTAGCTTGGCTTTGTGGTGACCTAGGTTTTCTATATATTTTAGCATATTTAACACTAGGTTTTTTCTTAACTGGTGAGCCAAGGTCAACGGGTTTTCCAGTGGTGGGGTTGGTCACAGTAATGGGTGTAGGCACAAATGGACTGTCACTAAGCATTCCACCCTTAACAAAAAGAAAAGGGTTGGCTACTTTCCATTGTTCAAGATCAGTCAGCTTTTGTTGATATTCCTCAACTGGGGTGAGCACTCTAGGTGAAGGAATAAATTCCTCTTCTTGAAGTTCTAGAATACTAGTCCAAGAGAGATATTTTCTCTAAACACCATAAAAGTTACCAGCAGGTGAAGGAACAGCAACATATTCATTCATCCCAATCCCAGACTTATCCCTATGGTCTCTTTGTTCATTGACACTCTTTTCTAGGGTTTGACTAGCTTTATCAAATTTTTCAATCTTAAGCCCTACATTTGCTTTATCTTTAATGGCTACATCTAACTTAAGTTGCACCTCACCTCTGGATCTCATCAGAGTGTCCCTAAGTTCAACACTAACTTTAAGATCATGAGACAAAACATTAATTTGATCTTTTAGGTCAAATTTCATTTTCTTATATTCCTCTATAGCCCCTTCAGTTTGTGCAAGTGCCATTTTATAATTTGCTAGCCTACATTCTACATCAAACACATCTGATTTTAACTCTAAATTTTTTTGTTAAGCTTTTCAGTGTTTAATCGACAACCTTTACTACATAAAGTATCATCATATACCTCATTATCTGATGAAGACGAGGAGTTGGCCATGAGAGCAAAGTGAACATGCTCTTCTTCTTCCTTCTTAGCAATCAAACCTTGATTCTCTTCCACACCCTTTGCCATAAAGCTCCAGTCCAATCCAACACCATCAATGTCTTGCACGGCAACCATACCCTTTGGCTTAGCATCTTCAACCTTGATGATTTGGCTTGAAGTCTTTCCAACATCAGATCTTCTTGGAGATTTGCATTCCCTCGTAAAGTGACCCATCCTATGGCAGTTGTAACACTCAACCTTGGATTTATCATATCCAGCTGTGTCTTTAGCACTGAAGGTCATTTTCCTTACAAATCTCCTATTCCATCTGTTGGCCCTTATGCTTGCAAGTGCCATATTCCACTTGATATCCATCTCTTCCAAATTCTCATCACTGATTTGCTCAAGATCTTCATAAGTAATCAAAGAACCATTGGGCAATGCAACAATGTATGCACATACTGTATCCAAATCAATACGAGCAGGTTTAAGCTTTGGTGAATCAACATTGTATGTGTCAGCGTCAAAATGTGAGCCGCTGACAAAGGTTGATCCACCGCTGACACAAGTTGATCCAGTTACAGGATGTACATATGACTCTCTTTCACTGGTTTGAGCATCACTATGTGAGATGAAAGCCATATTTATAGATGTTGACTTGCTTCTATGATCCAGTAAGATTTCATTCTCTACAATCTTTAGCTTAGTGTAGACGTCATCAAAGAAAGAACTCTTATGGGCATTGGTAGCAATGATTGACCTAGCCTTAATTTTCCATGCATCACCAAGACCTCTAAGAAGAGTAGTAATGATATCAGCATCATCATGTTCTGTTCCCATAAAGGTTAACTTGCTAGTGATGTCTAGAAGCCTGCTTCTTACCTCACTTAGCTTCTCATTGGGAAGAGCTTTAAACACAGCATATTCATGCAAAAGCTGCTTCTTCCTTTCTTTGACAGTATCTTCATTACTACCATAGTTGACTTGAAGAGCTGCCCAAAGTTCTTTGGAAGACTCAAAACTTCTGTACTTGTGTTGATTCTTTGGACCCAAAGAGAGTTTAAGAATGTTCAAAGTTTTCATGTCATTCCTTCTTGTGGCTATATCTGCAGTTGAGATAGCTCTTCCATCTTCAGGTCTTTCTCTACGCTCTTCAACAGAGGAACCAGCATTGGTTCTTGCTGCAATAGCAGCAGCAATCCTAGCTGCTTTATCAAATTGATTTCAAAATTCAATAATTTCCCAGAGAGTACGATCATGAATTTGAAGATATTGTTCAAAACTGAACTTTCATTGTTCAAAGTTGTCAGGGTCGAGGATAGAGATTTTTAGGTTGTGATTTGATGAGGAAGAGGATTTTGTAGCAGACGTCTTGTCTGGTTTTAGGGTTTCTGGTGTTTTTAGGGTTTATTGTTCTTTTAGATCAAAGTTCCTCAAAAAGCTTTGATACCACTTGTTGATCCCAAACTTAGATCGATTATCTTTGTTTATCAAGATAGAATCAAGATTAATACGTAGAAAAACTTTGTTGTTATGAACAATCCAGGTATTATGCGGAATTAACACTTAGAATAAAGAACAAGCAAACAAATAAACCAAACTTTCACTTTAAATTAATAATCGAACTTGCTTACAATGAAAGTTGTGAAAACTGAATAATATATATATTGTATAAACCCTACGACATCCTTTTATAACATAAAGAGTCGTGTACAAAGGATTACCTATCAACTATTATAGGTAAAGATAAATCTAGAAAATACAATATTGAGCATATCTTTACTTCAAATATTAAACGTGTTGACTAAGTACTCCTATCAGTGGTTGGACTTCTTCTTGTCAACACTTGGATATTTCTTGTCATTGCTTGATCTGTCAGTGCTTCATTTCCTCTTGTCAGCGTCCAATTTCCTCTTATCAGCGTCTGAGTGACTTAGCTCATTTTATTCCCAACAAATGATGGAGAAGTAGGATTATTGGGAGTTAATCTGGAACTAATAGTTCCAGTTCCCATCTCATAAAGTGCGGGTTCAGAGATACGTTGCTCATAAGCCATCGCTGTCAGCTCATCAAAATCGGCATCCAAAGTTTCTACTATCTTACCAAGACGACGATTATAAATCCCGTGAGCTTTCTTTGCGGGTGAGTAACCAATGAAAATTCCAATATCAACCTTCGGTTGAAGTTTGCCCAAATTCTCACTATTAGTTTTTGGATAGCACAGTGCACCAAACACATGAAGAAAGGAAATATCGGGTTTGTGTCCATGAAGAAGCTCATATGGAGTTTTTCCATGGCGCTTATGAATGATAGAGAGATTTTGGGTATAACATGCGGTTGCCACTACTTCAGCCCATAAGAATAAAGGAGCATTCGCATAAATCAACATAGTTCTAGAAGCTTCCATAAGTGTACAATTACGTCTTTCCACGACACCATTTTGTTGTGGAGTGCGAGCAACTGAAGTTTCGTGTGAAATACCGACCTTTTCATAGTAGTCTCGTAGAGTCTGATTAATGAACTCAGTTCCATTATCAGTTCGAATGCGGCGAACAGTAGCATTAAGACTTACATGGATCATCTTAAGAAAAGTAATAATATATGTTGGTGCTTGATCCTTGGTTGCTAAGAACATAACCCATGTAAACCTTGAAAATCATCCACCATGACGAGGATTTATTTTCGACCACTCACACTAGCCGTACGCATTTTCCCGCAAAGATCCATATGCAAAAGATACAGTGTTTCTTGGTTGGTGTCTTTAGTTTGGGTTTGTGGGATTTCTTGGTGCTTTTCCCCAATGAGCACGCGGAACATAAATGATCCTTTTTGAACTTGAGTTTTTGAAGACCACGAACAAGCTCGTTTTTAGTCAAATGGTTAATAGCATCAAAGTTAAGATGAGGAAACCGGTGATGCCACAACCATGACTTGGTCTATAGATGCTTTGGAGAGAAGGCATACAAGAGAGGTGGCCATCATGTTTTGAATGGATAGTGTATAAAGATTATCCCCTCGAGAACCTTTTAACAAGTCATTTCCTGCAAGATCACGAATTAAGCAAGTATGTTGTCGAAAAGAAACCTCAAGGTTTGAATCGACTGAGTCCCTCCACGTAATACACCATTGAAATCGTAACATTCCCAATTTGATATTCACCATAACCCATGATCATTGCAATATGGTCGTTACCAAATTTCACCGTTCCTAGAAACTTGCTGACGAAATTTCTGAGCATCGAGCGGTCTCCGGTCATATGTTTGGAGCATCCAGAGTCCAAGTACCAGAGGATGATTTGGACCACCTGAAAATATCACCAGACAAAGACGATGTATCGGAATCTAGTTGTTCCTCTGTGTTAGTAGGTATAGATATATTTATCTTAGATTTGCTATCAGAAAAATTCTTAGGTTTCAAAATTTTCTTCCTAGATGCCAGCTTAGATTCTAGTTGTCTAAAATCCTGAGGTACTTCTTCACTAGTAGGCACAATAGTGGATGTAGACCTAGTGAAAAGGCGCTTTTTCCATTTCTTAGTGCTAGATTTCCTAGTGAAAGGACGTTGAGACCTAACTTCAGTGGATGTGATCCTAGTTAAAGGGCACTTAGTTCCATTTGCAGTGAAGGTCCTACCAGTAGGTTGACATTGCCATCCAACTTGGGTGAATTTTTCCCAGTTGGTTTACATTCAAGGTTGTTCCTAATGGCATACATTTCATTAACATGGTCAACAAGGCATAAATCATGACATTGAGAAAACATACATTCATTACAATTCCAACATCTCAAATTAGAATTCACATTTTGCTTAGGCTTCTGCGTAGAGACAAAACCTTTTGTCTTAGCTACACGATTCCTTTTATTCAAATCTGAAATAACATTCCTAGGTTGAACTTCTACTTTCTTCTTCATAGTGGTACTAGTGGAAGGCTTGATCCTATCTTTCTTTACTCGAGATCCATTAGCCTTAGTAGACGCAGTTACTCCTGTAGAAGCCAAGGGAACATTAGTGACAAATTTTGATTTAGCCTTGATGGGTGTGTTTAAAGTAGGCTTAGCTCCTGGAAATGGTGGGGGGTTGTTGTTTAAGTTGTGCAGAACCCGGTTGTCCTATGAAATTAAGATGTGGTAAGCAACACTAAACCCTCTCAATATATAAGTAGGCAGCATTATAGTCATTGTTTGTGGGATCAGATTCATATAAGTCATCTAATATGTCCCTTGTAAGAAGCACATGCCTAATCACATTTTTCATATAATCCATATATGATAGTGAATTGTTTTTATGGTAAGGGTTCTTATAAATCACCACTTATTTTGTCTTTGGAGCACTAGAGGTCGGGGCAGAGATAGTAGCTGCATTATTAACAACTTCTTGTCCTTTGAGTTGAAATGTATCCTTTAATTCAGCTATACCCATGTTTTTATCTATGAACTGAATATTTAGGTCAGAGATTTCCTCACATTTCTTGTTCACTTGGTCAACAAGTGACTTTTGCTCTACCGCATTAAAAGTGAAGCGTTCTTCTATTAAATCAGAAACTTGTGAGACACCCTGCCTTACTTTTTCAAACTCCCTAGCATATAAGTTATTCTATTTTCTAGGGCATGGTTTTTATTCTCTGCAGCCTCAAGTTCCACTTTCTCTGATAATGATTCTCTCTTAAGTCTCATGATTTCTTCTTTTAATGCCTGAAACACCTGAATCATCTTGTCACTTGTCTCAACGTTGTTTTCACAATCATTTGTTTTTGAAAGAGTTTTAATTTTAGATTGGTGTTTAATTTCAAGAGATATACAATGTTGTTGAAGCTCGTCAAAACATTTTGAAAGTGAGTTATAAGAATCTTGAAGCTTTAAAAATTCAGCGTTAGATTCGTGACAAGAATGATTATCTACATTATTCACAGGTTCAACAATATTCACAGAAAGATCATGCATATCATCACATTTATTCACAACAGATGTACTCTCAATAGCTCATTTAATAGTCACAACTTGCATCACATCGAGAGACACTACTTGTTCCAAGAATCGGTCATATTCGGATAAATCTTTTCTTTCTCAATTAAATGTTACTCATAAGCATCATCCATTTCATAGAAAACTTTTTGAACTTCAGCCATTTCGAAATTAAGATTATCTCCAAGATCTAGAAAACCCTCTTTAAGATTGTTTACAAACGGAACGATCTCTATCTCAAAGACCGATTTCATGTGTTCGAAAGCCCATTCTCCAGCGGTTTGAGCCGTTGAAGTCGTACATTCCTTAATGACCTTGTCGAAACTGGTAAAGTATCATCTAATCTCTTTTAAGCTTTCCAATATTGTAATTACCGGTGGAAGACCCTTAGGAATTTCCTTAGGTTCATTCGGGTTGACACGTGTAGGAATTATACTAGGGTTTTCTCTAGTGGACACGGAATGTGGTGTATGGATAAATTCCCTTTGTATATTAAAGCGAGTTCTAAAATCCGTTTTTGCATTCTCTTAATTTTGTTAATCATAATCAAACTTAGGATATTCCAAAAGCATTTTTGACCGATTCTCGTCAATTAGTGATATATACTCGGAATCATTCGAATTACTAATCGGGTCTAAGACCAAACCTAATTTTGTTGCATCATAAAGTCGCGGGTTGTGGTTAAGAGCTTGCTTTGCATAATCTGGGTTAGGTGGCAGGTCTGTTAGACTCGATAGAGTAAATTCTTTAAAAGATGAATGAAACAAGTGTACTAAATGTGAAGCGGAGTATTGTTTTAAAAGCAAAACTTTGGTCTTTTTAATTTTCTCAAACGCCTTAATTTCCGTTTCAACCCTTTTTTGTAACACCCCCTGATGGTCAAATGCAGCGGAATAATACATGGGGTGTTACTTGGGTGGATCGATAACACACAGTATATAGAGCAATGATCATAATAGTCATTTGAAACATAATACATGAATTAATTGTACACACTTAGTATCTTGTTTGTAAAACCACATTTATTATAAAACTAAAGTAAATATCCCAGCCCAATGGTAGACATGATGCTCCCTAAAATGCTGGAATCCAATGCATGAACCTGCTTTATTTTCCATAGAAAACATATAGAGTAAAATGTGGGGGTCAACACGAAGTTGGTGAATTCACAGGTTTAGTTAAATAAATAAGTTACTAATATGCCAAACATCACGATCATGGTAGGACAATCATAGTCCAATACCATAGTAGTTCCTATTGCCCTGTAATAAAAGCTAGACAAAAGATGCTCAGTACGCCTATTTGGATCTGTCCTGATGTTGTTCCCTCAGTCCGACAATGAAATAAACCTGTTTCTTAGCCTAAGCGTTTCGTGATAGCAAGTCACACAGGCTGGGTGTTGTCATTACCCGAATAGATCTATTCATACATTTCGCGCTACACTATTAACTATTACAGTCTACGAGTATGGGGCAAACAATAGGCTATAAATTGTTGTTGTCATCAGTGCATGTTTTGCATATTTAAATATATATAGTTTTTGTATGTTTTCTCCCCCAGTTATAAAATAGTAAAGATGGGGCCATGAACTCACCTTAGTGGTAGTGATGTGAGAATGATTTCACTGAATAAACTGGCACAGTATGATCACAAACTAGAGATATTACCTAAGTAATTTTAAGTGCCTTAGTAAATGCAAAAATGACAATGCATGATGGATGTATGGTTGAAAATGCATGATCACTAATTAATAAGTTATTACGACTGTTTAAGTGTTTACACTTATAGTGAATTGTAAATATATATATTTTTAGTTTCTAAAAATTTATACATAAATTGTTTAGTAAAATGAGTAATAAATTAAATAAATAGATTTTTATATTATTTAATTTATTGTAAAAAATAAAATACAATTTACTTTTCTTAAGGCTTCAAAAATATGGTTAACAAGATTTGTCAATTTATAAGATTTCGCGAATAACTTTAGTGATTTGTTTAATCATCCAAATGGCTAAGTTAATTTATTAATAAAATAATTTATTAAAATTTTTAATTAACTTAATTTACACTTGAGTCCTTGTTAGTATAACAATTTACTAAAAATACCTTTTAAGGTTTCATTCGTTAAGTATATTGCGTCGTTAGTCCTTGTCCGTTTAATTTATTTCCAAAAACATCCCTAGGGCTTACAAAATTTTGGGGAAATGACCAAACAACGCCCTTATGTCTCGTAAATAATTAGGTTAGGGTTAGGGTTTGTTTTAGGTTTTCAAAATGACACAATTGGTCCTTGAAGTTTCAGATTATTCAAAAATAATAGTTAGGGCTTGTAATAAGTTTTCTAAAGTGACACTTTTGGTCCTCAAGGTCTTGGAATGTTTAAATATTAGACTAGGGTTTGTAATTAGTTTCCAAAAGTAGCAATAATGGCCCTTAAGGTCTCGAAGTATTTAATAATGAGGCTAGGGCTTGTAACAAGTTTCAATAATGGCACAAATGACCCTTGAGGTCTCGGAATATTTAATTAGGGCATCTAGGGTTTATATTAAGTTTTAATACTTGCACAATTAGTCCTTATGGTTTCGTTTAGTTCTCGGTTTAAGACAAATGCACCCTATACTTTTGAAAATGACACATTTGGTCCTTGAACTTTTATAAAGTCACGAAATCACATTCACATCTTTTATTAAGTTACAAAACCGACCTTAACTTTCACCAATTGACAAAATGGGCACGAAAAGTCTCCAAAACAGTTTTTGGGCTTGACTGGCCCAATAGGGTTTCGGCTTGGGTTAAATGGGCCTAATGGGCTTGTTTAGTTAACTAGTAATTTACTAAGTGGGCTTATAACTATAACTTTCTAATTGGGCTTTTATCTTATTATTACTAAGCTTAAAAATAAGTCATGGGCTTATTTATATTCGGCTTATTTATGGCTTATAAGAGAGCTTATATAACTCGGCTTATTTAACATTTCTAGGGCTTAAATGAGCTATCTTATATATTTCTAAGTCTCGGCTTATATAGTTTTTTAGGGTTTGCATGGCTTAGCTTATATAAGGTTTTAGGTTTCGGCTTATATAAGTTTTTAGGGTTTTAAATGACTTAGCTTATATAAGTTATAGGTTTCGGCTATATTAGGTTTTAGGATTTCTATGTCATGGCTTATATAGGGTTTTAGGTCTCGACTTATATAAGTTTTATAGGCTTATAGGACTAGCTTATATAGGTCTAGGCTTATATGACTCATGGCTTATACATGCTTAAATGTTTCGGCTTATAATACTTTTTATACACTTTATGACTTAGCAATTTACTTTAGGACTTACACTAAGTTCTTCATGCATATTCTTAGAAGTCTTACGGTTTTGAATCAAGATTACCCATGGACACCATATAAGCCGTGGGCTTATATGTTGTTTAGGGTTTGTTTACCAGTTTTAAACGTATGCATGTACTCCTAACTCTATTTTTATAGCATAAACATGCATGATAAGTATAATGAGTAAGGAAAAAGTCTAGGAGGGTTTCATACTTACTTGTTTCAAGATAACTTAATGATGACTAGGGTTTAGGAGTTCTAGGCATCGGTTTCTTTTTATAGTGACTTAGGATGATCTTGGACTTGACTTGAATGCTAAAGATCTTGGATAACAAGCACTAAAGCTTGGTGAAGACTAAGAATGGTAGAAGTAAATGCTATGAGCTCGTCTAGGTGTTTTGTTGAGTGTGTAACCGAATGTGAGGAAGTAAGTGATGTATGAGTTTACTAGTTTGATAAATATCTCAATGTGAGATTGAGAGGTGTGGCTTGGGGCTTATACACGTCTAAGAGAGAGATAGTAGCTAGATATGGAAATTTTATTGTGTACCAAGTAAGTACATGGATTTAATGAGCCAAGATGTACACTTGACCCTAACATGCTTATTGTCATCGCATGTTTAGCTTCCAAGGGGACAATGTATGACTTGTATAGTGTAAATGATAAATGGAAAGGTTGTACAAGTGAAATGGTTGTGTGGATGTGTTCTAGCACACGTCTAGGGTCAAATAGGGGTGCTAGGTGTCTTATTTTCATGATACAAGTATAGTTAGTTTAGTACACTCTTTAAATGCCCAAAATGGTACATGGTGCCTTGGTTTTGAATACATACCATTGGTATTGGCTAGTCAAGGGAAAAATAAGTTTTTATATAGTGTATGGTTTAACGAGATGTGTATACAAAGTCTAGAAAGTCAAAAGTGTAATTGGTAAAGGTTTTTGGTATATAATGTTATGTATATGCATACATTCGGCTAAATAGTACGTCTAAGTTATTTTTATGTTTGAATTTTATGTCTAAGTATAGTTACTAGGAGTATAGGTATAGTTATGTGTGAGTAGGTTTAACTCTAGGTTGATTTTAGTTAAGTTTGGGATCCTTGGTGAAAGTATGGTCATATTTAGATGAGAAAATAATTTACTTCATTAATATGTATGACAACTTAGTTTAAATAAGTTAGAATGGTTAAAGGTAATGTTTAATTAAAAAAACAGTTGATGTCGTAACATAATATCGTTCATGATGTGAGAAATATATATATATATATATATATATATATATATATATATATATTTAAAGCTTTAAAATATTTCTTAAGTAATTATTATTTATTGTGATCATGAGTTTGGATTTTTATGAACCAGTATGATGAATGCTTATGATTATAAGTTCAGGTGACTTAAATGTCCCAAAAGAAGTGATTGTTTATTGTCCCGCATGCTCATATAATGTAGTCATCCAAATGTGACTGTGTCCTTATGATTAAATGTCCAAAATCATAATGTATGCTATGTGATTAAATGTTTCCATGTTCTGATGATAAAATAATGTATGCTCAAGTATGATGCATATGATTGCTCAAAAATTTTCATGCAAAGGTGGTAATATATATTCAGATATCATGAGGTGACGTGTACAATGGTGACATAGTCAAAACCTGAAATTTACAGGTTTTACAGCATTAAACCGTTATTTTAGCTTTGTCCTTAAAGCTTAAGATGACGTTACTGCTCAGGTGAACAGATGTGGGTACTTAGCTCTAAATGAGTCTTCGCGTTCCCATGTGAGCTCAGGACCTTTCCTTGAGTTCCATCGTATCTTATCTAACGGGATTTGGCTTCGCTTTAGCTTCTTGACTACTCTGTCCATGACTTATACGTGTTCTTCTATGAATTGAAGTTTGTCATCAAAGTGGACTCCATCCAGTGGCATGGCTAGCGGCTCATCCATGTAGCATTTCTTCAGGTTTGAGACATGGAATGTAGAGTTCACCCGGCTCAACTGCTGGGGCAACTCTAAACGATAAGCGACTTCACCGATTCTGGCAATCACCTTGAAGGGTCCTACGTAACGTGGATTTAGTTTCCCACGTTTCCTAAATCGGACAACGCCCTTCCAAGGTGATACCTTTAGCATAACACGGTCACCTACTGCAAACTCCATAGGTTTCCGTTTCCTGTCTGCATAGCTCTTCTGTCTATACTGGGCAGCCTGAATTCGCTGCTTTATGAGAGTGATTTTCTCAGTCATCTCTTGGATTAGTTCAGGTCCAGTTAGTTGGAATTCCCCTACCTCTGCCCAGCATAAGGGTGATCTACACTTGCGACGATCAAGGGCCTTAAATGGTGCTGCTTTAATACTGGCATGGTAGCTATTGTTGTGGGAGAATTCAACTAATGGTATATGTTCGACCCATCCATTCCCAAATTCGATCACGCATGCTCTTAGCATGTCTTTTAGGGTTTGGATTATTCGTTCACTCTGGCCATCAGTCTGCGGATGGTATGCGGTACTCATGTCCAAGTTTGTTCCTAAAATTCGTTGGAAGGTTTTCCAAAAGTTTGACGTAAATCTACCATCTCGATCACAAATGATTGAGACTGGTATACCGTGTCTAGTCACTATTTCCTTCAGGTACAACTTGGCTAACTTGTTCAGAGAGTCATTTTCTCTGATGGGCAGGAAATGAGCTGATTTTGTGAGTCGATCAACGATTACCCAAATTGTATCGTAACCGTGAGATGAAGTAGGGAGTTTGGTAATGAAGTCCATGGTGATGTTGTCCAATTTCCATTTTGGTATTTCAGGTTGGACTAACAAACCGGATGGCCTCTGATGTTTTGTCTTTACTCTGGCACAAGTCAGACACTTATGTATTCTTTCATGTTCGGCCACCAATATAATTTCTTCACGTCCTGATACATCTTTTCAGAACCGGGATGTATGGAGTACTTGGACTTATGAGATTCGTGCATGATCACGTTTCTTAAGTCTCCGTAACATGGTAACCAACTTCTTCCGTGTAAACATAACGTTCCGTCTGCTCTAGCTTCCAACTTCTCCTTGTTGAGGTCAGTCCTAAGCATTGCTCCTATGTCCTCTTTTCCGATGTTTTCAGGCTTCTGTGCTTGGAGTTGAGCCTCTAATATCTTCTTGGGTAGGTCTAAGCTAATGGTCATGACTAGGGCTTGAACTCTCATGGGAGGATCAGTTCCTTTTCGACTTAGTGCATCTACAAGTACTTTGGCTTTACCTGGGTGGTATTTGATGTCGCAGTCGTAGTCACTAAGCAATTCTATCCAACGACGTTGCCTCATGTTTAGCTCCTTCTGGTCTAGGATATGTTGCAAACTCTTATGAACAGTATGCACTGTGCACTTTGTTCCATACAGGTAGCGTCTCCAAATTTTCAAAGCAAAAACTACCGATCTAAGCTCTAGATCATGATTAGAGTAATTCTGCTCGTGTTTCTTCAATTGTCTTGAAGCATAGGCAATCACTTTCTGTCTCTGCATCAATACAGCTCCTAAGCCTTTGTGTGAGGCGTCACAGTAGACAACGAAGTCTTTGTTGCCTTCTGGTAGGGATAAAATGGGTGCACTACACAATTTTTGCTTAATGGTTTGGAATGCAGCCTCTTCTTTTTCTCCCCAATCTAATTTTATACCTTTCTGAGTAAGCTTTGCCATAGATTTATCTATCTTATAAAATCCTTCTATGAATCTCCGGTAGTAACCAACAAGACCTAAAAATTGGCGAATATCCTTTGGTGAAGTGGGTGATGCCCAATCCTTCACGGATTTAACTTTCACGAGATCCACTTGATTTCCATTGTCATCGACCACATGACCGAGGAAATGCACTTTAGGAATCCAAAAATCACACTCCGAGAATTTTGCGTACAACTTCTCTTCCTTAAGTAATTTTAGCACTTGAGCAAGGTGTTCTCCGTCCTCTTGCTCATTGTTGGAATAGATGAGTATGTCGTCGATAAACACAATCACGAACTTATCCAGATAGGGTCTGCACACTCGATTCACGAGGTCCATGAATATGGTTGGAGTGTTGGTCAGGCCAAATGGCATGACTTGGAATTCATAATGACCGTAATGAGTTCTGAAAGCTGTTTTCGGTATGTCCTCTTCTCTGACCCTCAACTGGTGATACCCCGATCGTAGGTCGATCTTGGAGTATACACTTGATCCTTGTAACTGATCAAATAGGTCGTCGATTCGTGGTAGTGGGTATCAATTTTTCACAGTTAACTTATTCAGTTCTCTGTAACCGATACACATTCGGAAAGATCCGTCTTTCTTTTTGACAGATAGTACTAGAGCTCCCCAAAGTGAGGAACTGGGTCTGATAAAACCTTTGTCTGACAGTTCTTGAAGTTGTTCAGCGAGTTCTTTCATCTCGGTTGGTGCTAATCGGTATGGTTCTTTAGCTACAGGTGCAGCTCCTGGTATCAAGTCGATTTGAAATTCCACTTGACGAGTTGGAGGTAAACCAGGTAAGTCGTCTAGGAAAACTTAGGGATATTCGCGGACAATTGGCACGTCCTTGATTTGTTTCTTCCCTGGTTCCTCTTCTTTGTCGGTTTTTGAAATATGTGCTAAAAAGATGGGGCATCCTTTTAGTATATACTTCTGGACTTTAGTGCATGAGATAACACACAGTCTGGTGTTAGTTCTATCTGAGTTTCCTTCTCCTCGAACAATTAGATTTTCTTTTCCCCAAGTTATACGGACTAGATTTTTGTCGCACATAATGGTTGCGTGATATTTAGCTAACCAGTCCATACCAATGATGACGTCGAAACTACCCAAAATTAAACGTATCAAATGAATGCCGAATGGATGATCTAGAAGATTTAAGGTACAACCTCTTAAAATAGTGTTAGTTTCAATGATTTTACCGTCTGCTAACTCGACTCTATAACAATCATCTAACGGTGTAGGTGTGATGTCTAGTAAGCTACTAAATTTTGTGGATATGAAACTCCTATCGGCTCCCATATCGAATAAAATATTTGCATAGCAATTGTTTAGAAGGAACGTACCGGTAACCACATTGGATTCTGGGTTTGTCTTGGCATCTCCTATCACATAGACTCTAGATGGTGCTCCTCCTCTGTTCTCGTTCCTAACTGCTCGCTTTGGGCAATCAGGCTTGATGTGCCTGATTTCTCTACAACCATAGCAACGAACTTCCCTACGAGCTATGTTACCGATTCCAGTGTGTTGGCGGTTTCCCTGCTGTCCATTTCCGCGGAAGTTCTGACTGTTGCTATTGTGGGTCTTGTAGTTGGTTCTGGAGTTGTTCCTGATGGCTGGAACATAGGTGTTTCCCTGTCCGGGTATTCGGCATTCAGGAGTAGAGAAATGATGGAAATTGTACTTGGAGCACTTTGGCTTGTTGCCTGCATATGGTGGTGGTGCTGAGAAAACAACACTACAGGCCTGGCCCAAATTTTGTTTCTTTGGTGGCTGGGCCTGATGATGACTGCGGTAGTTCTCCTCGACTTTTCTCATGTACTCAGACTGCCTAAGCACATGATCACGTCCCCGTTTGTTCATCAGCTCTGTGGAAAATTCTATGGCACCCTCGACCGTAGTGGGTCGGGATGCGAGTACACTGTCATGGACAAAATCAGGAAGTCCACTGACGGTTTCCGCCTGCAAGTATGCAAATGTGAGTCAATAAGTTACAAGTGTATAGTAGTGTGCATCTCATGTGATGTGTGGTTTCTGCTTCCAAGTATGCAATTTCATGTCTGCAAGTTACAATATGCATGTGTGAGGTCTTTGTCTATTTTTAATCTTATCATTGTTAAAGTTTCATGGGTCATTCAACTATTTAAGTAGCACACATTTGTGAAACGGAAATTTGTGCTAAATGAAAATGATATGTGAAAGCGTATAATAGGTATAGTTGTATACTACTGCGGGTGGGTTCATGGTTATCGCATGATTGTTCAAAAATGAAGGGTTAATAATGACTCAAGTATTATGTGAACAGAAAGCCCTCTACATCTTTAACCGTGACTTACGTACGGTATAAAAGTTGTCCAACTTCAATTGGAACCATTATCAAAAATCATATTTTTTTCTTTTTTCTTGTACTCCGTTACCGCCGCTATGCGCGGGCACCCTACTAGTGTAAGGATAACGTATTGATACTTGGTCTAAGATTAATCTTGAATTATATCATGGTGTCTCTTTATTCCTTCATGGTGTCGCTTTATATTCTTGCCCATTTTTCTTAATATTCTGTAGACTGACTTGTGTAGTATTTAAAATACCTTTCATGTTTCAGGATGCAAGCTTTCAATTAACTTTCATAAATGGCATTTTTAGTTTCAGTTATGGTTTTCAAGAAATTATTGCAGGTATTTTGACATAAGAGATGGTCCTAGAGTTTGAACTTATTAAGTGAACAGTTTGTCATTATTAAGCAAGTAGCAAGATTTCTGAACTTATTAAGTGTACATGCATAAATCTCTTTGATGTAGCGTGGGTAGAAAAATATTAAAGAAAAAGGCAGCTGATATGTGAACAAATGGTTATGAGATCATATTGAACGTGATTGGGTGTAATGGGTCACCCGCCAAGAATTTGTTTGTCATTTATTGGATTTTTTAAACTGTTAATAAAAATGATATTGTTAAAATGATTATCAGTTTTAAGTGAATTTATTTAGAATGTTGTACGAATGTGGATACATGTTAAGGCGACTTCTGACGGGCTATACACGTTCTATGCATTTCTCCTATTTCATTTTTAGATAATTCTAAAAATTTACCAGTAGGACCTGATGCCGCAAAGTGATCCATCATGAATCGATCAATTGTATCTCTAGTTTGAAATATAGTCTAGCTTATACGAGAGGCTTAATGTGTATTAACTATTCTTTTCAATAAGTTTAATAGTTTATGATTCTCACTGTACTTAGATTATGTATCCCTCGTAATTCTGTATAATAAATCTGGTTTTGGATATGAAAAGCACATGCCTAAGCACCAAATAGGAAATATTCTAATATAATCCATGAATATTCTGCAGCCTCCCTAGCTGAAATGAATCATTGAAGAAGGAGCTTGATTTCGTGAAGAATTTACTGCAAAATAGAAGGATACGCGCGTTGGACTACACAAGATCCTCAAGAAATATGACAACGGTTTTGGTTATAGATTTACTGATTATTATGTCAAAACTCGAGCCAACCATCCTTATTCCCAGCTACAACAAGTCTTTAAGCATGTGGTAAAGTATAATAGTCCATGATACCCCTTTCTTCTTTTTCGGGTTTTTTTTTTTGTTTTAATTAACATCCAACAATGGAACTTGCAGGGTCTAGGGGCAGTGGTTAGAGCAATATCATGCAATCTTGTAGAACTTGACAATCGTTAAGGGAGCTACTTATCGATTTATGACCAACCTTGGGATCTCTTGCTTCCATTGGCTATAGTTAGCTAATTGTAAATTACAGGCAAGTGTTCGACTTCTAATATTTATAGAATTTTTTTATGTGTTGGAAGAGGTTGCTTTAAATCATCATTTTGATGCAAAAAATAGAAGTTCAATCCTTCGTTAGCATTGTAACTACTAAGTTTGTATTCTTTGACTATATTGGTAAGAACTTAAGCATTTGAAATGCAAAGTTTATATATGTTTTAATAAAAAAATTATATTTAAAAATAATTTTTATTCGGGTCGGTCCGAATCTAAGAGCCAAAACATTTGAACCCGATACCCGGCCCATTTAGTCTTCCGGGTACTCGGGTTGACTTTGTTGTGAAATGGTTTGTAATAAAAGATTGCATCATAATATTAAGCATGCATGTACCAAGGTTCTATGTATGTGAAGAATATTTTATCGCATATGACAATTTATGAACATGAATTTCTATGCACGAATACACATTCTAGCCAAAATCTGAATGCTACAAGATGGGTCGCCTGTTCCACCGAGGCAAAGTGTCCGGTTTTTGCACCCCAACTTTCTTTGCCAATTCTTCTCAACCAGTTCTCTTCAGAGGTGATTTTTGAATGACTTGGTATACCTCCTACTGCTAGAGTCATATGTGAAAGACATACAATATCCGCCATCCCTGTTACACATGTGATGATGGTTCAACGTGGTCAGTCATTCAGTATCTACATTATTGGTTTCAGCCGTGATATGTACCTTAAGGACTAGTACCATCTAGATTTTGACAGGGGTGCTTCCTTGCTTTGATTGGCTCAAGATATGAGTTAAAGTATATGTTTCATGTGTTCCATCACTATAGGAATATTATCATCTGGTCGTGTATGCTAATTTGGGGTTCTATCACTATATAAGTGTTGATCAAAGGTGATAGGCATTGTCTTGCAGTAACTCTAAAGAATTGTATGCTTTTGGAAGTATCATTATGGTATATAGTATGTGTTTCCTAAAAGTTCTTGCAATCTGGCTATATTTTACTTGGCCAAATTCAAAGTTTTTATATACAATCATGTTGTGAACTAAGTCTTGTAATCTAGTATTAAGTTTTGAATCAAAACTAATGGTGTTAACAAAAAAAACCACAGACTTCCAAATAAATGTACATCATTTTCGGTATGATAAAGAGTAAAAAACAAAAAAAATAATCTTTTAAATAAAAGAATATATAAATTTATATTGAAAAAATATATCATTAATTTTTTTATACTCCTTTAAGAGTATATCATTTTGGGTATGCTAAAAAGTAAGAAAATATGAATATTTTTCTTACATTTGTTTTCATTTCTCTTGTCACGACAAGTTTATCTTCTTTTGTTTTTGCTTGTTTCATATGACAACTTTACCAAGAAGGTAAATTTGTCATGTTGCCGCGATAAGTTTACTTCTTTTTTCTTTATTTGTTTCCGCATGACAACTTCACCAGGAAAGTAAACTTGTCATGTTGAATCAAACAATAAATTAAAAAGATAAACTTGTCGTTGTGCAATTTTTTTTAAACTTTTTGGTTTATATCTAGATATAAATAGGCTATTAATACTATTTTAAAATTCAACCTCTCACTTGTTGTATAGTATTTAGATATAAAAACATATAACTATTTTTAGCTTTGTTTTCTTTTCTCTAGCCACGACAAGTTTATCATCTTTTGCCTTTGCTTGTTTACGCATGGCCAGGAAGGTAAACGTGTCATGGTGAAACAAACAAAAATCAAATAAGATAGACTTGTCGTTGTACAAAATTTTAATCTTTTCGTATATATCACAACTAAAAAAAACTTACTTTATATCTCAGTATATATCACAACTAAACAAAACTGAGTTACTTTATATCTAGATATAAATTTATAAATTCTCAGAACCTTAATATAGAAACTGCCAGTTGCTGTATATCTTAATATAAATCACAGTTTATGGCTCAAATACTTTGTATCTAGATATAAAGGGCAATTTAGGGATTATGACTTACTTTATATCTCAATATATATCACAATTTAAAAAAAACTGAGTTACTTTATATATAGATATAAATTAACAAATTATCAAAACCTTGATATAAAAACTATGAGTTTATTTATATCTAGATATAAATCACAATTTATGGTTGAGTTAATTTATATCTAGATATAAAAGGCAATTAGAAATCATAATTTTATTTTATATCTGGATATATAACACAATTTAAAAAAACTGAGTTACTTTATATCTAGTTATAAATTAAAAATTCTCAGAACCTTGATACAAAAACTGCGAGTTTCTTTATATCTAGATATAAATCATAATTTATGACTGAGTGATAGGTCTAAAACACCCATCCTTTTACCACTTAACTATAATAATAACCAAGCCAAAACGTGTATTTTATGTCGTAAAAGTCAGAATTATGTGTGGTTTGTGTTTTTATGGTATTTTAGGACCAAAAGATGAAAAAGGAAGAAAACACGGGCTTTCACGGGCTTTTATCGAAGAAAAAGACAAAAGACGAAGTCAAAAGATCGAGAGTGCAAAAAGAACGGAAGTCCAATGCCTATTATGAAGATTTATCGAAGAAAAAGTCTAAAGACGGAAGTTTAATAAAGTCGAAGAACCAAGTCTAATAAAAGAAGAAAATTATAAGACGAGTTCAATTTATATCGACAAATCCCAAGACAACATCGAGAAAGACGGAGAATTTAGAAGACGAGAAGAAAGAAGAAAGCGTCAACACATTTACTCTTCCTATAAATACCCTCCTAATGTGTCATTAGGAGGTGTTAGATAAATTTTAGTTAATTTTATTTTTTTCAAGGTAATTAGGAGTATCTTAATATACTTTCTCTCTCTAGCTTTTTCTTTCATTTTTTAAGCCTTTTTATTAATCTTGTATTGAATCTTAATCTTAATCTTAATTAAGCTTTTCATTAATCATTCTCATTCTACCTTTCTTATTATTAATCTTGTTTTCATTCAATTAATCATGTAGTTTAATCTTTATACTTGTTGTGTGATTGATGTTTTTGATTGATTATGCTTATTGGTTTTTATGTGTTAGATTGTTATAGCTTATTGTGTTTGGTGTTTATTTTTTGATTTTGCTTATTTTGGATTAAGTGTTTTTATTAGTTAAATCTATAAAAAGTTGATTTTTAATTTTTAGATTAATTAGTATTTTTCATGTTTATGATTTGTGGTTTAAGTATCTTTTCTTAAAATCTGTTTAGATTAAGTTTTAGTTATTTGCTTATTTTATTTTTGCTTATTTGTGGTTTAAGTATCTTTTATCTGAATTTGTATTATTCCGAAACTTCTATTTCTCAGAAATTAGTTTATCCGAAGATTACTTTTTATTCCGATTAGTTCTTTATCCGAATTAGCACTTTTCCGAAATTCTTCATTATTCCGAAATAGGCTTGTATTCCGAGATACTTGTTTTATCCGAAATTTTGATTTTTCCGAAAAGGTTAGTAAATTTCGAAGATTCTATATTTTCCGAAAATAGGCAGTTATTCCGAAATAGTTTTATATTCCAAAAATTTTCATTTCTCCAAATTTAGTTCATTTTTCCGAAATTTTTCCTTTTTCCAATTTTTTTTAAATATTCTGAATATTAGTATTATTCTGAAAATTATGTGTTTTTTCCGAATTAGTGTTTTATTCTGAAAAAGTTAGTTGATTTCTTTTTAACTGTTTTACTTAATTTTTGTTTTTATTTTTGTTTTATTTTAATTATAGGTTTAAGCTTTTGTCATTTAATTTTCAAAGTCTTTAATTTTTAGTTTAATATTTGCAAGCTTTATTGTTGTTTTATTATCCCTTTACTCAACGACATTTACATTTTTCAATTTTACTTTTAGATAAAATAGATAACCATATTTTTTTATTTTCCACCAAGAACAACTGAGTCACACATTAATCCTTTTTCAATTCGAATCGAGACGAGACGATAAAATTTTTTATACTTGGTAAAACCTTGTATTAAATGGCGCCGCTGCCTGCTCTTTTCGTGAAGATTAACGGTTTAGTGTGAGAGACTCGTTGGATTTTGGGATCCGTCCACCTTTGAACGTTATTTTTCTTGCTCAAAAATTTTCAAAAATCCTAAAAATTAAAAATTTCAAAAATCCAAAAACATTTAAAAAAAATCATAAAAAGCATTTCTTTTTCAAAGTTTTGCACCAAAAATATTTTCTTTTTCACGTTAACCATTATTTTTCTATTTCTTTGTTTTTCTTTTCTTGTAGGTGTATGCGTACTCGGTCATGCAAAAGGAAGTCCATTCAAGCCGCTATTATTGATCCTCCTGTTGTAGAGCCTCCCATTGTCAACATAATGGAGAACCGTCCAATGATCGAGCTCTTGCAATCACACGTCGAAGGCAACGATGATGCGATTGTGGTGCCGGCTATTGACGCCAACAACTTCGAGCTCAAGTCCGGTTTCATTCAAATGGTTTCCGCAACACCTTTCTTAGGTCGCAATCATGATGATCCACACAATCACATTAAAAGTTTCATACACTTATCCAATACTGTGAAATACAATGGGGTTTCACAAGAGGTAATTCGTTTGGTCCTCTTTCCTTTCTCCCTCGAGGGACAAGCCAGAACTTGGCATGATAAGGAACCACCCTAGAGTATTGTCACATGGACGGACCTTGAGACCAAGTATATCAATTACTTTTTCCCACCCTCACGTACTACCGCTTTGCGGAATAACATTATCAACTTTGAACAAAAGTACGGTGAGACATTTAGTGAATCTTGGGATCGTTTTAAGGAACTTTCAAGAAAGTGTCCACAACACGGTTTTACAAAGGTACATCAAATTAATTCTTTTTATAATGGATTAACTTTGAGTGACCAAGATTCACTAAATAGTGCTTCGAGGGGTAATATTCTTGTCAAGACTATGAATGAGGATAGGGCTATTATTGAAAACAAAGCCAAAGTCCAAACCAAGAGTGTTAGGGCTACTATGGCTAGTGCCGGTGATAGTGACTTGACCAATCATCTTAAGGAACTTACTTCAGCTGTAAAGCAACTTGTTCTAAGAGATCACCCTCCTAATCAACATGCCCATGCTCTCAATATTACTTGTGAAACTTGTGGTGGGCCACACTCTTATGTTAATTTTGATAAAGCTTATGATCAATCTCACGGGGAAATGTATGCTTACAACAACACCGAGAGAGTTTATTTCAAGCCTAATGTCGATGTTAATCACTTGTCTTACAACTCGAAAAATTACTTGGCGCCACCCGGTTTTCATCAAAGACCTCACCCACCCACCCATAACAATCAAGGGCCACCAAGAGAAAATATTTAACAAAGCGCAAATGTGAGGGGCTACAATGCAAATCAAGGAGCTTATCCAATGCAAAACCAAGGCTTTCCAAACCAAGGTTTCAATCCTCAAGGTTTCCAACCATATAACCAATACCCAAATCAAGGTTATCAACAACAAGGGTTACATTTACCTCATCCGCACATGGACTTGATTCTACAAAAAATGACCGATCATGAGAAAACCATGAAGGAAATGAAAGAGTCAACGGATAGGAAATTCGTTCAAATGTTTCAAACCCTTCGTCCCCAAGGTGCTCTTCCTTCTACAACCGAAACAAACCCTAGAGCGAATGTGAGTGCTATTACTACACGTAGTGGAGCAAATCTAGTAGGACCTTCTATCCCTCCCCAAATTACTCCATCTACACCTCCTCCACCCCTATTTATCCCTCATACTTCCACGCCTAGTACTAGTACTCCATTATCGTCTCCACCTCCTACAGAACAAGTACCCAAGAAAAATCCTTCACCATCCCCACTATCTACCTCTAAACCTTCTACTTATCAACCTTCAACATCTCAACCTACACCTTCTACACCTACACCACCTAAACCCAATATCCCTTATCCTTCTCGGTTAGACAAGTGCAAATTGCTTACTAAAGAGGATGCTCAAGTTACTTCCTTTTTGAAGATGATTACACAAATGAACTTAAACATTAGCCTCGTTGAAGCACTTGTCCAAATGCTGAAATTTGTGAAAGCATTCAAGGAATTGCTTAATAAGAAGGAGAAGATGGCTGAGTTTGTCAACACACGCTTAAATGAAAACTGTTCTGCAGTCCTTCTTAAAGAACTTCAGGAAAAACTTGGAGATCCCGGTCGTTTTGTGTTGCCTAGCATTTTTAAAAAAGTTGAAGAATTTACTGCCTTAGCCGATCTCGGGGCAAGTATAAATTTTATGCCTTTAAGTGTTTAGAAAAAGCTATTATGCCTTTAAGTGTTTGGAAAAAGCTATCATTACCCGACCTTACACCAACAAAGATGAATCTTGAGCTAGCAAATCGAACTCTCGCTTACCCCGTTGGTATTGCCGAAGATGTTTTCGTTTAACTTGGTACCTTCACTTTTCCGGTCGATTTTGTTGTTGTTGATTATGAAATAGACCCTCGTATTCCGTTAACACTTGGACGGCCATTCTTGAGAACCGGAAAAACATTAGTCGATGTTGCCGAAGGTGAATTAATCATAAGGGTCGGGAATGATGCACAAGTCTTTAAGATGGGGAAGATTACAAGTAAATCAAATGGAAAAGAGTCAGTAAAAATGATTGATGTGCTTCAAGAAGAGCTTACTACTACTTTAGAAAGTATTAAGCTTGATGATTTTGTTTTATATGATAATCCTCTTTTCGAGTCTTGCTATGATAATCCACTTTTTCAAGACGATGTGGATAATTCTAATGATTCTCTCTCCAATTTGTCTCCCCCACCAATTTATAATTCTCCACCGATCTATGATGACTATGATGATGATTCTAGTTCCGATGGGGATGATTATGATAATTTTGCTTCAGAGTATAAAGACATGCCAACTTATGATGATTTTGATGATGTTGATACTCTCTCGAGTGATTCTTTACATGATGACCTTGCTCTTACTTTTGATGAAGATCCTCCACCAACAATGCTTGATCCTACTTTGGATGATTACTCATTTGAGGAAGATTTTGCTACTTTTCTCAATACATACTTCCCCAATGAGAATGATTCTCCTCCTTTTGACTTTGAATTTGGTCTTTATCCTACTGCGGATATTAAGAAACCCGTTTCAAAGGAGAAGAAATCGGAAGACAGCGCCATCCGCAATACTTATGTTTTGACACCTCTCTATCCACCTTCGTCGGATAAGATTTTGTGATTTATGAGCGGATCTTCTTCAAATTCTACTGAGCCTGAATCTTATTTTCCCCTAAGGGAAAAGGTGTTCGATCTGGGTATCACAATTTTTAAGCCATCTCAGTATCCATCTGATGAAATAAAAGGAAAGATTTTTAGAAACAATGGAGATATGCTTTCACTTCGTCATACTTTCTACTACCGTGCTCAACAACTGCTTAAGGGAACCTTTCCTACTCTTCTTTGGCTTGTCTTGTTCACCTTAAGCTTGTGCTATTTGATGGACGAAAACCATGTATTTGACCCCGGTGGATGTTCTTCAAGGTCCTTACCATTTTAATCAAGGCCGCGTCAGGCTCACGACTCGGTGAACAAAAACAAGCGCTTCTCAGGAGGCAACCCGAGTATCTATCCTTTTTATCCGTTTTTATAATAAGTGTAGGGGGAGACCCTAGTATGTGTTTGTTGTTTTCTTTCTTATCATGTGCATGGATTCGAGCTATCAAAGATCCATTCTTGATGACTTTTGACAACCCGTGATTCCGTGTACCCGTATTCCCGTTCTATCCTAAACTCTTTTGATTCTCTATTTTATATTCTTCAATATTAAAATAGGAATCACTTTAGTTGTCTCTTCCTTACAAGATTTAAACAATGTGCACAATGTCCTAAGTGTAGGGGAGTTTACTCCCACATGCTTAAACATAGAGGACAATGTTTATATTAAGTGTAGGGGGACTTCTATCGAAGTTAAGTGGGATTTTCCTTATAATTATCCTCATTTTAACTGGAAAATTGATCTTTCGACATTTTTCAAAATTTTTGATCTATTTTGGCCTAGTTGTATTTCCTTTTATTAACTTTATTTTCTTTCATTGCTAGAATAAATTTTAATAAATGGTTTTAATAAGTTTAGATGTCTTTGTTATATTAGGCCCGTCGTGAATCTTTTGACTTAACCCGTGTTTACTTTTTAGTTTACTCTGGCTAGTATCCTTAATGTGTTTAAGTCAAGTTTTGCTAGGCTTTTATATAGGGAACTTTAAAACGCGAAAGTCTTAACTCTTACGTGTTAAGAACAAGAACTTTTCGCAAGTTCCTATAACTGATCCTAGAAAGTCGTTTATCAAGGGAACTTTTAAAATGCAAATTCTAAACTTGAAAAAGTTTAAGAAGTTGCAAGATCATATAGAAGACTTGAAAACCCAAAACTATGATTTAATAGGCTAAGCATCCACGAGTCTCATTGCTTGAGATTTTAAATTGTGGAGTATGAGAGATGATAGAGTCAATTATAAGTTTGGTATTCTTTCATGAATTTATGTGAGTTAATTATGAGCCTTTTCTCCCATCGCTTGTTAATAAATATAATTGCAATAAGTAAGGTTGTACGATTTGAAAAGTTACTTAGCTTCTAGCCTAAGATCGTTTAAAAGTTCCTCGGTATTAATTAGAGTTCATAGCCAAGGCATAACTTATTGAAGCGGGATGAGAAGATTGGCGAGTCTAAAAAGGCCCTAACAAGGCATGAGGGCTACATTTTGTTGCTAAAGATCCAAAGTGATGTGAAGAACCATTTATCAAAAATTAATATGAAGGATCGAGACACACGACGAAAAGCAAATACTCCCCTAAAGATCATGGAGAAGTCAATCCGAAAACACCTTAGCAAGGTATGAGGATAAATAGATCCAAGTCCTAAAAGGAGGCGGATCGTTGTATATCAAAATCCCAAATAAAGATTGGAGAAAAATGAAGAAGTCGTGGTCCAAGTATGAAGAATCTCTCAAAAACTTCAAGTGAAGAAATTCCTGTTATGAAGAGAAGACCATTATTTCAAGAACGTCGCTAATGATTCGAAGTATAAAGTCGCTGCCAAATATCGGTCCGAGAAAGGTCTCAAATCGTGAAACGAGTTATGCCAAGATATGAACTTTATGAGGTCCCGAGAAGCAGTTTTAAAATATTTTGTCATCTAGCTAACTATTGATTAAATCGTCCTACTTTATTTTCGGCCTAAATAAATTATCGAAATAAGTCAACAATGCATCCTCGTGATCATTCAAGACAACAATAAAATATAAGAGATACACCTAGGAATAAGGGAGTCTAAGTGAATAATTGAGCCACATGAGTTTGTGTTAGTTTTCTAACTTATAATTACCATGATCTTGTTTTTAAGCTTGATATGGGGAACGTGAAACTTGATGGTGATAAACATTCATGACGACCAAAGCCCTAATGTAAGTCTTCAATCTCTTTACTTTTTCTTCCTTTAAATATTTTGTAATTTTATATCTCTTTAAGTTTCCTTAATGTCTTATGTTTAATAAAGGCCAAGGTGGGTTAATTATGATGGAAAATGTAAATCTTGCTTTGTAATTAATGCATTGCATGAGGGCATTGCAATGGTCAAGTGTAGGGGATTTGATAGGTGTGAAAACACTCATCCTTTTACCACTTAACTATAATAATAACCAAGCCAAAACGTGTATTTTATTTCGTAAAAGTCGGAATTATGCGTGGTTTGTGTTTTTATGGTGTTTTAGGACCAAAAGATGAACAAGGAAGTAAAACACGGGCTTTCACGGGCTTTTATCGAAGAAAAAGACAAAAGACGAAGTCAAAAGATCAAGAGTGCAAAAAGAACGGAAGTCCAAGGCCTATTCTGAAGATTTATCGAAGAAAAATTCTATACACGGAAGTTTAATAAAGTCAAACAACCAAGTCTAATAAAAGAAGAAAATTATAAGACGAGTTCAATTTATATCGACAAATCCTAAGACAACATCGAGAAAGACGGAGAATTTAGAAGACGAGAAGAAATAAGAAAGCATCAACACATTTACTCTTCCTATAAATACCCTCCTAATGTGTCATTAGGAGGTGTTAGATAATTTTTAGTTATATTTATTTCTTTGCAAGGTAATTAGGAGTAGCTTAATATACTTTCTCTCTCTAGCTTTTCTTTCATGTTTTAAGCCTTTTTATTAATCTTGTATTGAATCTTAATCTTAATCATAATCAAGCTTTTCATTAATCATTCTCATTCTACCTTTCTTATTATTAATCTTGTTTTCATTTAATTAATCATGTAGTTTAATCTTTATACTTGTTGTTTGATTGATGTTTTTGATTGATTATGCTTATTGGTTTTTATTTGTTTGATTGTTATAGCTTATTGTGTTTGGTGTTTATTGTTTGATTTTGCTTATTTTGGATTATGTGTTTTTATTAGTTAAATCTATAAAAAGTTGATTTTTAATTTTTAGATTAATTAGTGTTTTCAAGTTTTTGATTTGTGGTTTAAGTAGCTTTTCTTAAAATCTGTTTAGAGTAAGTTTTAGTTATTTGCTTATTTGATTTTTGCTTATTTTCAGCTTATTTCGTAAGTTTTTGATATTACTGTAACTGTTTATCTTTTCTTCAATTTCTACGTAAAAGGGTTTATGATTCCGAAATACACCCTTTTATCTGAATTTGTATTATTCCGAAACTTCTATTTCTCAGAAATTAGTTTATTCGAAGATTACTTTTTATTCCGAATTAGTGCTTTATCCGAATTAGCCCTAAAAGAAATTCTTCATTATTCCGAAATAGGCTTGTATTCCGAGATACTTGTTTTATCCGAAATTTTGATTTTTCCGAAAATCCTTGATTTTTCCGAAAAGGTTAGTAAATTCCGAAGATTCTATATGTTCCGAAAATAGGCAGTTATTCCGAAATAGTTTTATATTCCAAAAATTTTCGTTTCTCTTAATTTAGTTCATTTTTCTGAAATTTTTCCTTTTTCTGATTTTTTTAGATATTCTTAATATTAGTATTATTCCGAAAATTATGTGTTTTTTCCGAATTAGTGTTTTATTCCGAAAAAGTTAGTTGATTTCTTTTTAGCTGTTTTACTTAATTTTTGTTTTTATTTTAGTTTTATTTTAATTATAGGTTTAAGCTTTTGTTATTTAATTTTCAAAGTCTTTAATTCTTAGTTTAATATTTGCAAGCGTTATTCTTGTTTTATTTTTCCTTTACTCCACGACATTTACATTTTTCAATTTTACTTTTAGTTCAAAATAGATAACCATATTTCTTTATTTTCCACCAAGAACAACTGGGTCACACATTAATCCTTTTTCAATTTGAATCGAGAAGAGACAATAAATTTTTTTATACTTGGTAAAACCTTGTATTACTCAGATACTTTATATCTAGATATAAAGGGCAATTTAGAAATTATGACTTGTTTTATATCTCGGTATATATCACAATTTTTAAAAACTGGGTTACTTTATATCTAGATATAAATTAACAAATTCTCAAAACCTTGATATAAAAACTGTGAGTTGCTTTATATCTTGATATAAATCACAGTTTATGGCTCAAATACTTCGTATCAAGATATAAGGGCAATTTAGAGATTATGACTTACTTTATATCTCGATATATATCACAATTAAAAAACCGAGTTACTTTATATATAGATATAAATTAACAAATTCTAAAAACCTTGATATAAAAACTGTGAGTTCATTTATATCTAGATATAAATCACAATTTATGGTTGAGTTAATTTATATCTAGATATAAAGGGCAATTAGAAATTATAACTTACTTTATATATGGATATATAACTGTTGATACAAAAGTTGGATGGACCGAGTTACGCCCGAATTAGGCTTAATTCGTGGTCTTGTGGGTTCCGACTCTTGCACAAAGTGAATCTTGTTTAAGGACCCTGCACACTAAGAACAGACACCGTTTCTCTTACCGTGGGCCGTTTTCCCATGATTAGACTCCAGCGTGAGAGTAAGTAATCGGTTTGAGTATATGTGAGGGTTAAGAGTATTGTGTGTATCGTGCCTTTGTGTAACCTTGGGGGTTCTTTTTATACCCGAGAGAGTCCTGGCTGGGCTCTCCTACTCTTGCAGCCTAAGGAAGGGATAATGACTCAAAATAGCTTGATCCTTTTCGCGTAACCGATGCAAGTGCATATCCCCTTCCTTTAGGTGAATATAACTATAAGTTAATTATATTCTGTTTGATCATGTCGCAGTGCGACGAGGACCTGGTTAAGTAACCATCCGCTATGTGACAACGGTTTATTAGGCCTCCTGGGCCTTGCGCATGCTGCGTAGTGACAATCCATACCCAATGGATACGGGTAGTACCTACGGGTCGGGTTATACAACCCGAATAGGAACTATGCGTCATCATGTCCCCTCAGTCTAGTGGTCGTAGGTTCTGACCGTGGCTACTAGACTACAAGCCTGCTGAGTCGGCAATCGCAGTTTACAATACCCCAGAAGTTTCAAAATATCTCGCCAAGGGCTTATACATCCCCCTTTTCACCTAACCCCTTGAAAACCGGGGAAAACGCCTGCCACGTCACTCCACCCCTTAACCTTCCACTGTTTGATGATGATAGTGGAATACACGTGGCACAAATCCGAAGATGTGGAATAGTAAACTGAGTGCCTATATATTTCACCGCCGCTTTTCGACTGCTCAGTTTTAATAGTAAAAACTTCCATTGCCAAGCTCTTATCTTTCCACCATTGGAAGCGAAACACGCCTAAGGTAATCATCGACAAATATCCTTAGTTTTGATACGTGCTTCCAATCATGGTTAGAAAATTATCCGAAATCACTTCACGATCACCGTTGAGGAACTTGATCAGGTCACCACGGACTACCATATCCCCAACTATCTGCACCCCGAAGTACCAAACCCACGCCGAAATATTGCCCAGGAACCCGAGGGCAAGATAGGAATGTACACCAGATTTTTCGACTATGCCAACCACCAAATCCCCATGTCGCGCTTCCTAATAAGCGTGTTGAACCATTATGAAATTCGTGTGTCGCAACTACACTGTATAGGAGCGGCGAAGATTTCAAATTTCGAAATCAACTGTCGTACGCTTGCCATAGAGCCCACCGTTAACCTGTTTCGTGTCTTCTACCAGCGCCTTTTATCTAATGGGTGGGTGTAATTTTCCAAACGAAAAGGGGGTTTCCAATGCTGCGTGGAAAAAGTAGATTCTTTATGAAATTGGAACGACTCTTTCTTTTGGATCGACGAGGCCGGATACCCTTTCCAATACACATTCCTAACCTTCGGGATGTTGAGGAAGGACCCCCTACCTAGCCCTACCACGTACAACGCCGCGGATGCATAGATATTAAACAACAACCGCATTCCCATTCAGACATATCCTGAAGCTCTGTTGTGTATTCTAGGGTTCAGACGTGCTATCATCTATGGCGAGCGCGAAGTTCCTTACTTCCACACTCAGCGTGGCCAGAGTTAGTGGTCTCCTCAACGTTCTTCATACCATTACGTAAGTATGTTGCCTCTCGTATTTATCTAACAAAATTCTTGTTTGTTTACTATGTATCATGAAGCCATGGATATTCAAGATCTTGTCCGCGAATCTTTCCCAGAAGATCTACTTGTCTACGCGCACCCACTGAGGAAAAATGAGGAGTCACTGTGCGCACGAGCTGAGTGAGGGTTAAGAGTATTGTGTGTATCGTGCCTTTGTTGAACCTTGAGGGTTCCTTTTAGTCCCGAGAGATTCCTGGCTGGTGATACAATGATTTTTAGCATGGGTTCAGATTAGTTCTCGGTATCTTCTCGAATTGATCACGGTTCAAAGTGGAATAGTTTGTTTTTGGTTACTAAAAAGGGGTTGGTTTGTTTGTTTATCTAATTTTTAAACTAAGAGCAAATAAATGTAAATGTCGTTGAGTAAAATTAAAGCTTAAAAGATTAAACTAAAAATAACGAGTTAAAAATAATTGAATGAAAACTTAAAGACAATATTAGAAAAATACTTGAACACTTAATAAAACTAACACTTGGAAACTTTGTAAAACAAGAAATTAATCCAAACCCTAATCGGAATGTTGGTCGGAAAGACAGATCGGAATATACCCTTGGTCGGAATATGGCTGTAATCGGAAAGTTGGAAAAAGCACTAATCGGAATAGCATAAAAAGGAAACTGATCAGATTGTGCAACAAGTAAGGCAATCGGAATGCTAGAAAAGGAATCAGATCAGAATAATGTAAAAACAGCACCAATCGGAATACTACAAACCACCCTAATCGGAATATTAATTCCCTAATCCGATCGAAGGATTGGAATATTAAGACTACCCAATCGGAAAACACAAACCCTAATCCGATCTATTGATCGGAATGAGGG
The DNA here is from genome assembly GCA_025667525.1 of Glebionis coronaria. Taxonomy (NCBI): domain Eukaryota; kingdom Viridiplantae; phylum Streptophyta; class Magnoliopsida; order Asterales; family Asteraceae; genus Glebionis; species Glebionis coronaria. The sequence goes on along the minus strand of CM046882.1, from coordinate 281,491,575 downwards.
GAGGGAGTGCTGATCGGAATGTACCAATCGGAAAAGGGTTTAACACCTTTTCCGATTTATGTGGGATTCGAGAATAAGCTAGGCAATAAGCTAATTTGATAAGCTCACACCAAGACTTGCACGAATCAAAAGTGAAATATACTAAATAAGCACAAATGAGAACTTTTTCAACTTAAAACAAGCAATCTTATAAATCAAACAATAAAAAGATGAACTTTTTAAGAAAACTTTTAAAAAGTAAATAAGCTAAACATAAAAACAAGCCAATAAGCACAAAGATCATAAAGCTTATTCGTATGAAAACTTAAGTATACATAAAAAGATTAACTTTTAGGCACGAAAACATTAAGAACAACACGGATCAAATAGATTTCGCACCAAAAGTAAACTAAAATCAAAGAAAGGTAGAAAGAGATGAAAGATTAAAAGCTTAACTAGAACTTGATTAATGAAATCAACAATACACAAAGGTTTAATCTTGAAAGATTAAAAGAAAGAAAGATGAAAACTTAGTGAGAGAAAGTTGAGAACTTTCTCTCTCTAAAACTAGAAAGAAAAGTGAAAAATGAAACTAAAAACTAAAACTAACTCCAAAATTTGTAAGGAGAAGGCCTATTTATAGGTCTTGCTTGTGGGCTTGTAAATGGGCTTGTACATGGGCTTTTCTTCTTCTTTCTTCTTTAGTCTTTACATCTCTCTAAGTAAACGTTTCCGACATTGGATTTTGAGAAGTGTCGGTGAATAATTCCAACTCGTCTTATAATCTTTTGTTTAATAGACTCGAGTTCTTTGACATATATGAATCTTCCATCTTTGGCCCTTTTTCTTCGATTAATCTTCAAATAGGCACAATGACTTCAAATCTTTTGCATCTCTTGGACAATAGACTTCGTCTTGAGTCTTTTTCTTCGATAAAACCCGTGCAATCCCATGTTTTCTTCAATATTCATCCGGCTGACTCTGAAAACACAATAAACACAAAAACCACGCATAATTCCAAACAAATGATATTAAATACGTGTTTTGGTCTCGTTTTAGCCAGAAATAAGTGGTAAAAGGATGGGTGTTTTCACACCTATCAGCTGGGCTCTCCTACTCTTGCGGCCTAAGGAAGGGATAATGACTCAAAATAGCTTGATCCTTTTCGCGTAACCGATGCAAGTGCATATCCCCTTCCTTTAGGCGAATATAACTATAAGATAAATTATATTCTGTCTGATCATGTCGCAGTGAGACGAGGACCTGGTTAAGTAACCATCCGCTATGCGACAACGGTTTATTAGGCCTCCTGGGCCTTGCGCATGCTGCGTAGTGACAATCCATACCCAATGGATACGGGTAGTACCTACGGGTCGGGTTATACAACCCGAATAGAAACTATGCGTCATCATGTCCCCTGAGTCTAGTGGTCGTAGGTTCTGACCGCGGCTACTAGACTACAAGCCTGCTGAGTCGGCAATCACAGTTTACAATACCCCAGAAGTTTCAAATATCTCGCCAAGGGCTCATACATCTCCCTTTTCACCTAACCCCTTGAAAACCGGGAAAAAAGCCTGCCACGTCACTCCACCCCTTAACCTTCCATTGTTTGATGATGATTGTGGAATACACGTGGAACAAATCCGAAGATGTGGAATAGTAAACTGAGTGCCTATATATTCCACCGCCGCTTTTCGACTGCCCAGTTTTCACAGTAAAACTTCCATTCCCAATCTCTTATCTTTCCACCATTCGAAGCGAATCACGCCTAAGTTATTCATCGACAAATATACTTAGTTTTGATACGTGCTTCCAATCATGGTTAGAAAATTATCCGAAATCACTTGACGATCACCATTGAGGAACTTGATCAGGTCACCACGGACTACCATATCCCCAACTATCTGCACCCCGAAGTACCAAACCCACGCCGAAATATTGCCTAGGCACCCGAGGGCAAGATAGGAATGTACACCAGATTTTTCGACTATGCCAACCACCAAATCCCCATGTCGCGCTTCCTAATAAGCGTACTGAACCATTATGAAATTCATGTGTCGCAACTACACTATATAGGAGCGGCGAAGATTTCAAATTTCGAAATCAACTGTCGTACGCTTGCCATAGAGCCCACCGTTAACCTGTTTCGTGTCATCTACCAGCGCCTTTTATCTAATGGGTGGGTGTAATATTCCAAACGAAAGGGGGTTTCCAATGCTACGTGGAAAAAGTAGATTATTTATGGAATTGGAACGACTCTTTCTTTTAGATCGACGAGGCCGCATACCCTTTTCAATACCCATTCCTAACCTCTGGGACGTTGAGGAAGGACCCCCTACCTGGCCCTACCACGTACAACGCCGCGGATGCATAGATATTAAACAACAACTGCATTCCCATTCAGACATATCCTTAAGCTCTGTTGTGTATTCTGGGGCTCAGTCGTGCTATCATCTGCGACAAGCGCGAAGTTCCTTACTTCCACACTCAACGGGCCAGAGTTAGTGGTCTCCTCAATGTTCTTCATTCCAATGGGTAAGTATGTTTCCTCTCGTATTTATCTAGCAAAATTCTTGTTTGTTTACTATGTATCATGTAGCCATGGATATTCAAGATCTTGTCCGCGAATCTTTCCCAGAAGATCTACTTGTCTACGCGCACCCACTGAGGAAAAATGAGGAGTCACTGTGCGCACGAGCTGAGAGAAACACTATGGAGCTCGATGTTGGAGAAGCATCAGTTTCCCATGTGCAAGAGGATATGGGTGTAGGACAACAACAACAACAACATATACAACAACAAAAACTATCACAACAACAGCCACCGCACCTAGAGGGAAGCCCACCTTGTCGGAGTTTAACCTCTCCGAAAATGCTGAAATATGCGCTGAACAGTTTGAAAACGAAGAGGAGATAGCTTCCAGCCTAGCGCGCAAGAGAAAGAGGGGCTCCCCTTCTACTTCCCAAAATTCTGCACGCATCGACGCTGGATCTTCCATAGCAGCTACCCAAGAGCCATCAGAAGAAAAGACCTCCGCGGAGCACACGTCAGAGGAGGATACGGGTGACAACTTTGAGGGAACTCCTCCACAGACCCCTCCTGCCAGCATCAACCTAAGGTAAATACCAAGAAGCGTATCCCTGTATGTGACTGACATTCACCTGTTTTTTACATTATTGCTAACATCTTTATGTCTATGCAATATTGACCATGAGAATACAACTATTGCTGATGTTGGCGCGACTTCCCCCCAAAGGAGACTTCTGCAATTGGGGAAATGCGCATATGGAGGATCCCATATTTGGTCCAGAGTGGAACCTTCCAAGGTCTTCTGACTTGACCGACGCATTTGACTGTGCTAGCTTCCTTGATCATATAGTGCCCCTGGGTGGGCAAGTGTGCTTCATGGGTACATCGATGCTGCCCTTGCTGATGAGGTGAGTTTCGTGGCGTCGCAAAACATGACTCTGTTGTCACGAGTGAGGAGAAGGTTTATGGAGTTGTCTGCTCAAGTCAAAGCTTCAAAAGAAGAACTTACCAAAGCCGATGAAGAAAAGGCTAAGGCTATCCATGATCTGCAACGAAAGATTGCCGAGGAGGTGGAAAGGGGCAAGCAAGATGCAGCCACAATCTTTATGTTGACAGAGGAGAGAAATGGTCTTGCAGCCGCTCTATCTGCCGAGCGCACTCAGTTAAACCAACTAAGGGCTTCCAACACGGATGCAATGAAGTCCTTTGATGTTTATCGAGACCAACTATTTGCTGATGTTGACTCTTTATGTGCGCGGGTGAAAAAGAGCATAGGAGACCTTGTAGGCCAGCTAAAGGACCTGAGTATTGAGTACGATGAAGACCTGTACCCACGTCTTATGCGTGAGGTGGCAGAGAAGCGCTGGTTGGTGCGCCATGGCTTGCGCCTGGCGGCCATGGTTGCCCTCGAGGACCAGACTCTGCGGGCTACCTTTGCCCAATCCATTATAGCCACGATTAATGTGGGCACCTCTACTGGTTTGGAGAAGGCCTACAAACCTGATCAGCTGAAGACGGAACTGAAGGACGTGGTATTTTATGATCCTTCTGCGAAGTCCAAGACGATCGCGACTATGGATAAATGAAGGTATGTCCCGTACGTTCTTTCGATCTTAGCAGTGATGACGTGGAAACTTCCATAGAGGCTATGATGGAGGGGCTAACTTTGGCTCGCCACAAACTGGAGGGCGCTAAGACCCAAGCAGATTACCACCTGAAGCCCTCCAAGGAACAACTAATTGTACCAGTTTTTGTGCACCCTCGTGATGCGAACAACCCCTTCCATATTGCGAAGGAGGTCCCTTTGTCTGAAGTGCTTGAAGCGCACGCTAGTCGTGCTGTAGCCAAAAGAGCCGCAATGGGTCTAGAGGCTTCTTCTTCTGCCAGTGCTGCCCACCTAGCTGCCATGGTCCCTATTCGTCAATTTCCCTTACTAGAGAGGGACGCGCGATTACTGGAGCTGATGGAAAAGAACATGAAGGAGCATCGGGAATCTGCCAATCGCCCTCTTGTCTTGAAGCTGAAGAGATCCTCTTCTGATTCTGATTTTTTATCCAACATGTAATGTAATGTTTAAACAATTCGTTATCTAAATTTGTTGGTGCGTGTGTTCGCCCTCCGTCTGTAATAACTTCGATATTTTGTGTATATAACTTAGCTTTTGCTCCACGCTTTAAATTTGTAACGCGGTATTTTTTGTATTATGAACTTAGTGTAATTGCATAAATGGTCACTATGGGTGAGGCAAACTCATTACGTGCGGTATACCGCTACTACCGTAGGGACAACCAGGGGAGGCTGGCCTGTTGTTAGGTGTGCACAAGTGTGTCTTTATTCAGGCGCATCATGATTGTGTTGGCTATAAATACTTACTACGACGTCATGAATAGTAAGGGGCCTAACAAGGATACATGATCCGTGGCCGATGGGGTTGCATCCCTCTTACACGACGTTTCTATAGGTTAGACCATTTCCTCTTATTTCTCCTGGAAACGTTGTGTGCGCGTATGCCAGTAAGCATGAGGTGATTATACAAATTATATATGTAAAAAATGTTTGAGAATGTGTCGTGGAACTAGCTAGGGACCACGACTTTTATTAATACTTGCAAGATTTTGAGTACATGATAACGAAATAAAAAAGAAACCGATACATGTGTTAAAGGTATCACTTTTTTAGATGGCAAATATTCCGAGTCCTTCGGAAGTCGCGACCTTCCATGTCGCGCAACCGGTACGCACCATCCCCCAAAGCTTTTGTCACCATGTAAGGTCTCTGCCACTTGGGTCCAAGTTTTCCTGTATTTTCTACGCGGCTAGCTGCGTGCGCGCGATATACAAAGTCTCCTGGTATGAACGAAGTCTTTCGCACCCTAGCGTCGTAGTAGGCCTTCATTTTAGATTTTTCCTTAGCTTCATTGATCGCTGCCAACTCACGTCTCTCATCAATTATATCTAAGTTCAAACGCAATTCGTCGTCGTTCATGATCATGTCGACTTCCACTGTGTGGAGTGTTGGCAATCCTATATCCGCTGGGATAACCGCCTTTGTCCCGTATGTTAGGGCGAAGGGGGTATCTCTGGTTGTGGTTTTTATCATAATACGGTGCGCCCATAACACGTGTGATAATTCATCAACCCACTTCTTGTTCTCCTCCCCTAGACGCGCTTCAATGTCGTCTCCCAGGCTCCTATTCGCTCTTTCAACTAGCCTGTTAGATTGTGGGTGGGCTAAGGATGTGAATCGCTACTTTATGTTGTTTTTCGCTCACCAGCCTTTAAATGGGTTCTCCGCGAATTGTTTTCCATTATCGGAGACGATTTCCCTAGGTAGCCCAAAGCGACATACTATATTATCCTAAACGAACCTTTTCACTTGGTTGCCAGTGATTGTTGCTACCGCTTTGGCTTCAATCCACCTCGTGCAGTAGTCCATTGCAACTATTAGGAACTTAATCCCATCCGCCTGCCACCGGGAGACGGCATGCGATATTGATTCCCCATTTATAAAATGGCCAAGGAGACGTAATGGGTGTTAGTCCTTGCTGGGGCCGGCGCGACACCAGTCTGTGCACTTGGCAGTCGTTGCACTTTGAAATGAGTGTCCGCGCATCTGCATGCATTGTTGCCCAGTAATATCCGCTGCGGAGCACTTTTGCCACCACTGCCCTAGGTCCTGCGTGCATGCCACAGGATCCCTCGTGTATCTCGCTGATGACATATTGCGCCTGCTGTGGTCCTACACATCCTAGCCATGGCTGGAGGAACGATCGTTTATAAAGGATCCCGTCCCTAACCTCAAACTGTCTCGAGCATCTGCTTATTCGCCGCGCCTCGGTTTCTTCTGGTGGGAGTAATCCATTTGTCAAGTATTCCATGATCGGTGTTATCCTTGTAGGACCTGCTTCTTCTACGACTGATACAACTTCTTCCTCCCTTATGGATTTTTCTTTGAGGATTTCTACCAACACCTGTTTGGATAAGTGTGCGAAGTTGGTGGATGCTATCCTACTGAGGGCGTCAGCTTTTTTGTTCTACCCTCTTGGTGCTTGGCGTATCAGGAACTTATTGAAGCCCTTGATTGATGACTTAACTTTTTGCAAGTATAGTATCATATTTTCCTCCTTGGCTTCGTACTCGCCTAGTATGTGATTTGCCACCAAGCGGGAGTCCACATTTGCCTCAAGATTGCGCACACCAATACAGGTTGCGATCCGCAAGCCTTCTATGAGTGCTTCATATTCTTTTTCATTGTTTGTAGGTGTGAACTCAAAACGTAGTGCGTATGTGAATTCCATACCTTCAGGGTTGGTGAGAATAAGGCCTGCGCCAGATCCGTTTCTACAGGAGGATCCATCCTTGAATAAGATCCATGGGTCTTGGTCACCCTCCTCCTGTATGGATGTATGTTCACCTTCTTTAGGTTTTTCAATGATGAAGTCTACTAGGATCTATCCTTTGACAGCGTTACACGGTCTGTACGTGATCTTGTGTTCTCCTAGTAGAACACTCCACTTCTGTAATCTGCCTGCGACGGCTGGTTTTGATATTATTTGTTTTATTGGTTGGTCGGTAATGACCGCTATTGGTTGAGCTTGAAAATATCGTCGTAGCCTTTTTGCTGCAAACACCAATGCTAATACCAATTTCTCCATTGGTGTGTAATTCAATTCTGAGCTTTGTAAAGCTCTGCTTATGAAATATACTAGTGTCTGCACGTTCTCTCTACCCGCCATTAGCACTGCGCTGATTGCTCCGTGCGTAGCCGAAAGGTATACTATCAATTCTTCTTTCTGCCGAGGTGCGGCCTAAGTGGGTAGCGAAGCTAAATATATTTTTAGCTCTTCGAAGGCTTTTTCTGCTTCCTTTGTCCAATTGAAATCCCTTTTTTATGCATTTCTTAAGTGTTTTGAAAAAGGGGAGTAACTTTTCTGCTGATTTGGAGGGAAACCTGTTTAATCCAGCTAGCTTTCTGTTTAACGACTGTACTTCCTTTTTTGTCCTTGGGCTTTGGAGTTGTATGACCGCGTCTGTCTTATCTGGATAAGGTTTGATGCCATTAGGCTCTATTATGTATCCTAGGAACATGCCTTCTGTGGCTCCGAAAGTGCATTTTTCGGATAGTTTCATGTTTATTTTCCTAAGTGCGGAGAAGTTTTCCTCTATATCGCGGATGAGTTCCTCCTCAGTGTGACTTTTTATGACCAGGGCATCAGCGTACACCTCCAAGTTACGTCCAATCTGACTGTCGAACGCCTTACCACCAGTCGTTGGTATGTAGCACCCGCATTCTTGAGTCCGAATGGCTTTTTTGTGTAGCGGTACACACCTTGACTAGTGTGGAATGTTGTCTTCTCCTCGTCCTGTTCTGCCATTTATATCTGGTGGTATCCTTTATATGCGTCCAAAAAACATTTAAAGGGATACCGCACAGCGATTCGACTTTCTAGTCTATTTCTGGGAGCGGGTAGCAATCCTCAGGACAAGCTTTATTGAGATCCGTGAAATCAACGCACATGCGCTAACTGCTATCGTGCTTCTTGACCATCACTGGGTTAGAGATCCAGTCATGGTAGTATACTTCTCGCATGATACCTGCATCTACCAGTTTCTTTACTTCATCTAGTATTGCTTTACTGGTTATGGAGCTTGTCCCTGATGTGTGGGAAAATTATCGGTGTATTTTAAAGTAATACGTTATAGAGAAAATTAATAAAATTACCTTTAGGAAAAAGTAATAGTCTAAAATTCGCTAAAGACGGATTAATTAAACACGAGAGTGATCCCGGTTCGTTGTACACGAAGAAATTGTGAATTTGAGACTTTCTTTTTGATTTGGACAATTTATTTGAATTTGTTTCTGTTTTTATCTAAAATCCTACTTTTTTTTAAATTTAAGTGCATGAATCGTTTCCCCAAATAAAATCACTAGACGAAATTTAAAACTATATTATTTATTTAAAACTTTATTTAATTTTATATTTAGACTAATAAATTGAAACTAATTTAATTAAACAATATTTTTAATAAAAGTTATTATTATTATTATTATTTTTTATTTAAACAAATTAAATTTTTTTGCCAAATTTATTTAATCAATATTCTAATTAAAGTATTTAAACTATTTTTAATAATTTCTAAAAGTGATTAAACAAATTAAACGTTAACTTTAACTAAAGTGATAAAAAGAAAAGTAAGTATAATAAAAACTCTCAGCAAATTATAAACCAAAAGAGCCAATAGCCCAGATGGTTAAGGCGTTGGTACTAGGAGGGGCAGGTCTCGAGTTCGAGACCTGCTGAAATAAACTTTTTGATATATTATTTATTTAATATTTTACACGAATTTAAAGTCCATATACTATCTAAAACACAACCAAAACGCCACAGATAAAATAAAACAGAAGTATACTAAGCCAAAATACACAGCTCGAATTCAAAAAGAAGACACCATATCATTCAGGTCACAAAACAGAATAATGGACAATCAGCAACTTCAATTTGAAACAATATCAAGCATACTTCTCAAATATCACAAGATCAGCAGCAATATAAGATCCCTAAATAAACTTATACAAAGATAATACAGCAATAGAAGACGAAAACTCCAGCAATCACAAGCAATAGTTCAAACAAATCCTCAACAGTCAATAATTATAATGAAAAATCAGCAGTTCAAAAGCTCAAAAGAAAATACTCCACACCATAAACTTTAAAACCACAGTTCAATTTTATTACTATAATTCAAATCCAAACAGATTTTAATCAAACCATATTCATAACATAAGATAAAAAAAATCAGTAACTTATATTGCTCAAAAGCTTAACAGATTCTTATATCAACGTTTATGTTAAAAGATACCACAGTTACAAAGATGACAGCAGTAGATCGAATCCTAATTATCACATAGCCTTATAACAGATTATTTGTACTTAATCAGTATCAATTACTTGAATAATCACAACCTCATCTCATCAGATTATCTATTCAAACAAATTTATCAAAAATCAAACGTAAGACCAGATTATATTATCTTTATTATAACTAGAAAACATTTAAACATAAAACACCAAATCCAAATACACATTAATCATCTCAAAAATCATAAAATATTATCAAACTCAATCAAATCCATTTAAACATTGACAAATAGCAATTTAGACAATAAACTCAGATTAAAAGCAAGTTATACTAAAAACATAAAAAAGTAATTGAGCTTAACCATTATTATCGAAGAATCCTTTGAAGAAGAAGGTGAGCGCTGAGCTACCTTAGAACCGACACCATACTATCAACCTCCATTAAAAACATAACGAACCAAACACCACGAATAACACCATAACGAATCTCGAACCATCATTATATTAATGTTTATAAGTGGATAAACATATTCCCAATTTTTTAGCTTATATTGAACTTAATAAGCTATCAATGAACTTATAAATCCAACATCAAATTATAACGAGAAAAACAGTAGATTAGGATGAATAAAATAATAACACTTGATAAAATGAAAACTGAAATTAATTTTTATTCATTAAAGACTTAAATCATTACAAGATTTATAAAATAAAATAATTCTTAATCTATTTTAACATTATAACAGTAAGCTAAAAAAGGGATAAAATTAAAGTGAAAAGAGGGGGTTTATATAGGATAACAAGGGGTGAGGTTTGTTGGTGAAGAATCATTCTTGGCCTTTGATGAAGCATCTAAACATTCTCTTTCTTATCAGTTATCATCCAACGGCTGCTATTTGCCCTTGTGCACACGGATTGCCAGAGTGGCAAGTTTTGTGCTTCTTTATTGATGAGGTGGCAATAGATTATTGGCTCTTGATTGTATGGCAGAGATTTCAACCAATCCAAACCATTTGGTGACGAATCCAAGCTCCACGTGGAGCTTGGTACTTGGAATATTTGTGTAGATCACTCTCCTATCTTCCCTGATTTCTCTGATTAGTAGCGCGTGTGCCACTCTTTGAATTAATTGGGATCCCTAAAATTAGGGTTCTTGACCTGCACTTGTGTTTATCCCCAATTTCTTTTCCTCTCGTATCGTATTTTCTTTCTTTGTTGGTTTTCTTTTTGTGTTTTGACCAATTGACTTGAACAAAGATATATAAAACCTTCCACCGTCTAAACTTTTGGTTATTGGGCTTTTGGAACCTGGTCCAAAAGTAAATACTTTGTCCCATTTTTTCCATCATTTCCTCTTTTTGGGCTTTTGATCCAACATATATAAAAACATTGATCCGTCCTATTTGCTTATTATTGGACTTAGGCTTTTCAAGTGTATTATCCCAAAGTAACATAAAAACTTATTAATGGAATTTTAGGCCCATTAAGCTCAAATGGGGCCCACTTGGCCCATTAAACTTTAATAAAATTGAATCCGCGAATAAAAATGACTTGTCTTTTAGCTCTTGATAAACTCTTAAATCTCGTGTCGATTTTTACCGGTTTTTGTGAACTTGGTACCTACACACATGAAACAATAAAACAAACATATACAATCCCATATTCATATGTTTTATGAATTTTAAGTCCTTATTGTGATATAAATGATATGTGTAATTACACTCATATCAGTCCACTTTTCTTTTGCCTGACCGGTGAATATCCCTCACGGATCTATAAACTGTGCTAAGCTATTGATCGGGGTACGCCCGTCATATCTTTTGGTTCCCATGAAAAAATTTCCCGCTTACTCTTCAAGAGTTGGCACATGTATGACTTTCCTCTGTCGGATAATGTTCCCCCAATTGTTATCTCTTGATCTGGGTACTCTGGGTGAATTGCCACCTTTAAATTTGGTGGTGAAGTTACTTTTGATTCTGCCGTCACTCGTGGTGGTTCTGTAATTATGTTACATTCCGTGAGTGGTACGGCTGTATTGAAGATCGTCACTATTCCTCCTTCCACTGGGAACTTCATCATGCCATGTGCCGTGGAGGGTACTGCTCGCATTGCTAAGATGGTGGGTCGCCCAATGATCCCGTTGTACTGGGATGGGGATCGTATTATCAGAAAATTCATTGAGACATTCGTCGAGTGTTCGTCATCTCCTATCTTTACCACTAGCTTTAATTGGCCTAAAGGCCATACTTCTTCTTCACTGAAGCCAATGAGTGGTGATGTCGCAGGTACCATTTGGTTCCTTATCTCTGGGCTTAATTTCAAAAAACAATGTTCATACATGATTTCCGCCGATGAACCGCCGTCCATGTACATGCGGCGAATGCTATGATCATTAATGCTTAAATCTATTACTAAGAGGCCCTGTGCCACGGTGTTCACACTGGGGGGGGAAAGAGATATCTCTTCCTCTGGAGAATCTTTGCCTCACCTTTTGCTTAGTCCTTCTTTTCCACGTTTGTACCATGTAGAAAGTTGCGACTGTATCATTTGGCTTTTTTTTCCCGCCTTATAAACCCTCTTTGACGAGGTGTTTCAGCTCTCCCGCCTGCACCAAGCTTTCAATGTGATTTTGTAGCTGAATGCACTCGTTGGTGGCGTGTCCCTTTTCTCCATGGTACTCGCAGTACCTATTTCCTATGTGTCTTTCCACTAGAGTGACCATTGGTAGTGGCCTTGGGAAATTCGCTCCTTCTGACGTGAGGATCTTTCTTGGGGTTAGCTTCAGTGGTGTAAATTGAAAGCTGCCGCTACGCCTTCTTTTTTATTTCCTTGATACTTAGGATCCTAGGGTCCACCTCGCGTATTAGTTTGCTTGGGGCATATCAAGAGGTTTATAGCTGGAAGTACTTTGCATGGCTTCCGTGGCAGCTGATTCACCCTGTATGAAGGATCTCACCTTTCGCATTACCCCATCGAGCGTCTCTTGTGTTCTCTCGTTCAATTTTCGTATTAAATCTTTGTTGGTTATTTCTGCCATAAAGCAAGATACCTTCAAGATCTCCGGGCATTCTTTTATTTGGAGACATTCGTTTTTGAAGCGCTCTAAGAAGTCTTCTAGGTATTCACCCTGGTTTTGTTTGATTCTTGCCAATGATACAACGCTTCTGTCGTACCTTTTTTGTTGGACATAGTTTCTTTTGAATGCCTTCCTTAATACCTCAAATTCGTTTATCGTTCACGGTGGGACCCTGTCAAACCCGTTCCGTGCGTTTCCCACAAGTGTAGAATTGAACATATTACACCATACAGGTTCATGCCATTGCACAATTCCTGCTTGTGATTCGAAGACCTTTAGGTGGTCTTCTGGATCTGTGGTGCCATCATATGTTTTGACATTCGTTGGCATACGGCGCTTTGTTGTGTCAGGATAATACTGTATATTCCTTGTTAAAGCATTTTTTCTTGCCCGTCTCCATGACTGCGAGACGGCTCGATCTTTCCTTTTACGTGAATGGAAAGCTCGCTCTTTTCTTTCTAAGCTTTCTAGGGAGGAATGTCTGCGCCCATGTTCTGTATGGTGACTGTTGTTTGACTATGAATTTGAAGATTTATTATCTGAGGATTGATATCGTCCTGGGCGCCTTTTTTATTTTATGACCTGCTGGTCTGATAGTTGTAATTTTTCACTCGTTTAGGAAAACGAGGTAATTAGGGTAAGTACGACGGTTTAGGAAAACCGTGCACAAATGAACCAAAAGGTGGGATCGTTCAATGAGGTGTGTGTTGTATTAAGAGATGAAAAAATGTTTGTGATTATGATTATGAAGAAAGAAAAGAGAAAAGGATGACGGTTATGATTAAAATTACACTAAGACGAAAGTCGTAAACGTAAAACCGTAAAACCGTAAAACATGATGAAATTTAAAAATTACCCTAAAAATTCCTATAAAATTGCAATAAATCCTAAAAAATGTAATTAGAGTTTACAAAAAATAAAAAATCAATCAAACCTTTTATTTAATTAAATAATAATTTTTTAATGCTAATTAAAGCCCAAAAATCAATTTAATTAACAAAAAGCCCAAAATGAGATTTTTCAATTTCTAAACCTCTAAAATAACTTAATTAAACCAAAAACTATTTTTGAATAATTTAAAATTAATTAAAACTATTTAAAAATGATTAAGAATGATTAAAATATTAAAATAATTCTAAAAGTTAATTAAATGACAAGAAAATGTATCTAAAAGTTTTTAAAATCCTAACTTAATGTTTTTAACGTAGGAAATATGAAAAAGTTGCAAAAATATTAAAAACAATTTTTAATAATAAAATAATAATAAAAATTCAAAATTTTAAAAAAATTCTAAAGACTTACAAACTAGTTTATTTTAACTTAAATAAACAGAAAATGAAAGTGAAATTACAAGCATGCCCCTAATGGGCCTCCAAATGGGCTAAAAGTCCAAACAGTTAGCTTAATGGGCTTATTTAAGGCCCAATAAGAAAAAGTTGTCCAAATAAGCTCAAAACTTCCAGTCTAGCATAAAATTCAATTTTAAACACAAAACTCTAAAGGCCCAAAAGCAGAAAGTGAGCTTATCACAGCTTAATGAAATTCAGCTTATTCTTAATGGGCTTTTTGGCCCATTAAGCCATAAGCTAATGCCATAAGCTGAAATTTGACACACATCCTTCTCTTGACCTTATAAAGCTGTTTGTAAAAAGAATTTTTGAATAAGCCCAACAAAGAGTAAAATGCAAGTTTGCTCCCAGTGGTTTGCCAAAATTGCAGGTTTGCTCCCCAACTTCCAAAAAGTGCAGGCGGCCTCCCGGAGGACGAAGGTAAGTAGCAACGAACCTCCCTGGAACTAACTCTCGTTAAAAGGCTATTTTTCTATGGGGGTACATTTGTCAATTCTCTTATTAAGTGTAAACCACAGGGAGAAAACTTAGGTATTGGTCGGAATTGCAACATACACCATGTGAAAGTAAAAGCAACTTAGGAACTTGAGCATTTTTCCTTTAGTTTGTTTAAATATAATTTATGAGGTACTTATGTACAGGGTGTGTACGAATACCCGATAGAGATACAAGCACTTTTCTTCATGGCATTACGATGCGCAAAAACTTTACTCAAACAAGACACTTGAAGATTTCCATTGGGAGGCTTATTACAGATTTCCATGATGGTGGTGGAGATGCTCTTGATGATGATGTTAGTGTGGCTATCGAGTTTGAAGAGAATGACGAGGATGAAAATGAGAAGCTGTTGAATCCGATACCGGGTCAGGTTTTTGATCAGTTAGTTTCTATTGGGAGGCTAAATCTGGTGGTGGTGATGCTGATGGGAATAATGCTGCGAATGGTGAAGATGATCTTGATGATGATGTTGGTGTGGCTATCGAGTTTGAAGAGAATGACGAGGATGAAGACGAGGATGATCTTGATATTGTTCAGGAAGATGACGAGGAGGAAGCAAACGATGTTTTGGATGGTGATAGGAGTAATGGTATGTAGATGGGTGGGGTTATGGATGATGATGAATCGCAAGAAGGTAATGAGGATATTGATGCTTATTGGCTTCAGCGGAAGATTTCCCAAGCCCATGACCAGCAGATCGATCCACAGCAGAGTCAGACTCTTGCTGAGGAGGTGCTAAGGATACTTGAAATCTTCTTCCAGGATTAGTGTTTGTCCATGATGTACGAACAATGGATTGGTTCCCACAAAAGCGGTTCATATTTAGGGTTTGTGTGTTTTTTTATAAAAGGGGATTTGATCTATGCGTGTGCTTGTAAATGTGTTAAGGAAGGTTATTTAATTGCAAACCACATGGAGTAACAATGCAATGAAATTAAGCTAGGTTAAAAAGAAATTATGAAAGGACATCAATACCCTTGAACAAAAAAAAAGTTAACTAGCAAAAATTAACGAGAGTTAGATCCAGGGAGGCTTGTTGCTACTAACCTTCGTCCTCCGGGAGGCCGCCTGCATTTAAATGAAGTTGGGGAGCAAACATGCAATTTTGGCAAACCACAGGGATCAAACATGCAATTTCTTCCCCAAGAAATAAGCCTAAAATAAGCAAAATCTCTCTACACAAAACGACAAAATAGTCATTTTCGAGTTCTAGGCAGTTTCAAGAGCTGATTCTTTTTGCAAAATGTTTTAAATCACTTAACTAAGCTTAATAATCAAAAATATTTCCAAAAAGCACACTGAATAAGCTGGAAAAAGCAAATAAGCACTTATGAAAAAATCAACTAAGTTGGTTTTCTAGTCAAACCTAAAAGTCTATGTCTCAAATGCTCCAGTATAGTCAAATGTGTCAAATAAGGAATATTGATTACAAAAACAAAGTTGTTGCAAGTGTAAATAAGCTATTATATCTTATTAATAAGCTGAATGATAAATAACACTAGCATTGGCTAGTAGCAGTGGGAAAGGGTTCCCACTGCTTGACTTTCTTGACTGTTTGTCTTTAGTGGACTTTTGTTAGATTCAATGGACAAAAAGGCACCCTTATAACCAGTGGGTTATAAGGAGTCAATATCAATAAAAAATCACAAAAACAACAGGCCAATTAGTACAGTTAATTCAATTTATGCCCAGACATTGCACATATATGAACAATAAGCAAATTTGAACAAATAAGCAGTTTATGCAAGATTAAGCCAACCAAATTGAACCAAAAGCATACACAAGTTATAATAAACTTAAATAAGCATAAATAAACTTGTTTCATGCACTGGTTTAAAGATTAGACCTGGATTCAAGCTTATGAATGTTACTGATGAACAAATGAACAACCACAATTCCTTTTGCTGATATACTTGACCAATCTTTGAACTTTATGCCCTCAAATCAATTAATCAGATTACTCAAACAATGTTTTACCACTTTTCAACCCTAACCATGCATACACTCTAGGTGTTCCCAAAACTTTAAGTCAAAATAGGAAAAAAAGTAAGTTATAGCACAATCTCATATTTGGTGTTTCAATGCAAAACTTGCATATATCAGCACACAACACTTAATTAACAGATACCAACACTAAACAACCTTAAAACCTTACTCAATTTAACACACAAAGCAAAAATCAGTAGACCCAAACACCCCTTTCACTTTTTATTCCAATATTTAACAAAGCAAATGTGTATAACAGGTTTACCCAAGCCTAATCAAGCATCATGCCAACATTATCATGCAGTAAGAACAAGATTTAAACCATAAGAACACCACATACAATAGCAGAATCATAAATCACTTAAAATCACTTTCTTGACATATTTTTCAAGAAAAGAGGACAAACCTCATGAATGTACACCCACACTCACGGATTTAGAGCTTATGTGCCTAGCTTAACAAGGCACAAGCTTCCAACAAGCTGCTAAGAACATCAAGGTTAGAAACAAAACAGATTATATGAAAAAAATGAAAATCAACAAGATTTGATTCAAGCTTGTTCCCCACTCCTTGAATCCTTCCAAACTACAAGCTTACTACACCTTGATAATCTCCTTATCAGGGTGCTATGATCACTTATAATCCAAAAGTTCAAGTGTTTGAACTAAGACTTAGAAAAAAAAATCATATTTTTAGAAAACTTTTGCAAACTTACATAAAACTCAAACCAATCTTTGAAACTTCAAACATAAACTCATAACATGTAAACAATAACAGATAAAGTAAATTGGAACTTGGATTTTGTCACAAACTTTCACACTTTTTCATTAACTTGAAACAAGGATTTTCAAAGTTTTTACCTAGGAATCCAAGAACAAAGTGAAATGTTGTAATGCTAAGGCCTTATATAGGATACAAGAAACCTAAATTGCTAAATAAATTACTAGAAACCCTAGTACATGGTCTTCCAAAATTTCCCTTGCAGTTTGAATTTTTCTTGAACATGTGAAGAACTTTTGGCTGTTTGTAGAGCTGTAAAGTGGGTGGCAATTTGATCAAGGGCCTCAAATAAGCTTAAGAATGAAGCTTGATTGTGGATGGTTGATTCTCTGCATGAATTTTGTCTTCTTCCCCAAAAACGTGTAGCAGGGGTGTATCATATGAGCCCTTGGGGTGATGTGGCACTTTGTTTATGAGTTGGGTTTTGTTAATAAGAACCTTAATCATAAATTTGGAAAGGATTAAGGTCTAATTTACAAGGGTTAAGAAATCCCTAATTTGTGTTCATGTTGTGAATAGTGGGGTTTGATCCGGTTTAGTTTTTAAAAACATGTTCGGCGCCACAATTAGTTAAAAATATGGTGAGTGGAGAGTGATGTGGCGAAATGGTGAGTTGTGATTGGTGAGTGGGATTTGGTGGGTGAGGTGTGACAACAGGAGTGGTCTAGGTTTCTTTCATGTCTTGGCAGATTTAATCCCTTATCTTCTTCCCTTGTTTCATTTCTTGTTTAATCCTTCACAATCTGGATTCCCTTTGTAAATAAGTTTTGTTTTTTATGTTTTGGCCACAAAAACTTTTTAAAGGGTATAATAAGGACCTATTTTCTAATTTGTTGATATTTGAAGGGCTGTTTTTGACATGTCTTAAATCGTCAAGGTCTTCTCTTGTTTCTTTGTCTTCTTGGAGGACGAAAAGTAACAATTCTTCAAATTTGACGGACCATTCTTGCTAATTCTTTAAAGTTGAGGGTTCTTTTTGTAATTTTGAAAAACTTTAGGAACCAAACTTATAATTATGAATATACAAGGGTTTAAAGTGTCAATTATTTAATAATGAGGGACCCTTCTTGTGCAACCTTCAATTCTTCAAGGACTATTCTTGGAAAATCAACTCTAGGGCCCGGTTCATTGTGCGGATTTGTTTCCCGTGTTCGTTTTTGTTTGTTTCTTGTGATATTTTGCCATTTTCTCAATATCCGTACCTAAAATACACATTGAACAAACACAAGCATATATTTGGCAAATTTTATGACATTTTAAGCATTTTAAGCCCGTTTTGGACGATGAGACTATGTATAAAAGCAGTCTCATCACTCCCCCATACTAAACCATTGCCGTGCCCTCACGCAATGCTAGAATAAAGTATCTTATCACCTCCAAAATTCATTTTTATGCACTTTTATTGAATAATAAACTTACTACACTACTACTACTTGCTACTACATGTGTTTTAGACATAATGTATGATTTTCATCACAAAATAGGACGTTTAAGTTCATAGAACAAGAATATGTGAATGCTTCATTAGAAATAATTTCATCGTCCTCGATTTTCACCCAATTCCATGCCAAGCGTGCAACGAGATCATTGTCATTATAAGTTAGTAATGCTAATACTACTCATATGCCCTAATCACGTACTTAGACTCCCATAATCCTAATTGGCATCTCTTATATTTTATTTTTGTCTTGAATGTTCACGAGGATACATTTTTTACTTATGCGATGATAGAGATTTAGGTCTAAAAATAGAGTCATAATGGTGTAACCAAGACCATCGAATTAATAACACCCCTAATAGACAACGATGTCAAAAAATTAAGTCAACAAGAAGGATCGATAAACACGGTTTTATAACGGTTTTGAACACGAGATTTAGGTGAGCTTCAAATTGTTTATAGTTGTGAGCTTCAAATTGTTTGCTTGATTTAGGTGAGCACTTGAAATCTTATTATTAGGTGAAGCTTTCGATTATTCGGGTTTCTAATACTTCAAAACCGTGACGCTGGCGATACCTTAATGTTTTCCCAATTTAATTACATGGAAGCTACTAGAAAAGACTAGAAACCAACAATCAAGACTAAACCGCTAAGCCAATACTTATTAACAAAATATATATACAAGCGAAGGGAGAATAAGCAAACAACGAGAACACATGAGTTTTTGAAAGAATACGAGTACTCTACGTTTAGCATAGTAACTTATAACTAACTCTATCATTTCTCGTCCTCATTAGGAGACTTAGCCTAATATAAAGTTAAGGAACCGAAGCTAAGTGCTCAACATGCACGGTCGAGTAAAAATTACTCTTATTCTCGCCATCGGAAAACCTACATTCGTGTCTTCAAACACTTATGAAACATGATAAATTTTTTAAAATTTGGCCATTTTTAGCCTTATTTTGCAACAAAACGATAAACAAAAAGATAAATTTTAGAAAGCGTGAAGTTTTGGCAAGGCAAGTATCTATTCACCCCCATACTAAAGTTAAACATTGTCCTCAATGTTTCAAGTCTAAGGGTAGGATAACCCCATACTAGAGACGAAGTCGAATGCTTAATCTAGCATGGAAAGGGTGGAACCATTAAATCATTAGCCGTTTATGAAGTGTGCTAAAAACCTAAGGTTAGAACAATCAAGGATATATCATATGGATATCGAGAAATTCTAAAAAGCAAACGATCGAGTGCTCCCATAAATTGAACACGAGAGGCTCCAATCGTGAAGATAATGATCATCTAAAAACCACATATCACAAACAAACACGAAACAAAGGTTGGAAGGGCACAAATACCCTCACGTAAGCTACATTAGAAAGCTATAATATATACATGGATAAGCATGGGACTCCCCCACGAGGCACCTCATTTTTGATCACCGAGTCATGATCTCGACTCGATCCCCTCAATACTAATTATCATTGGGGAAGGTGACTTGGTCGAGGTAGTTCAAAGAGGTAACTTCCCCACCAAAGTAGTGATTCAACCTATGGCCATTCACCTTGAAATTAGGTCCATCATATTGAGCTAGCTCGATGGTCCCATATGGAAACACTTGGGTAATGGTGAATGGACCGGACCAACGGGATTTCAACTTGCCGGAAAAGATTTTCAATCTTGAGTTAAAAACCAACACTTGATCACCAATGTTAAAAACCCGGTTTGTAATTTTAGAATAGTGAAACTTTTTGGTTTTCTCTTAATAAATCAATGAATTTTCATAAGCATTGTCTCTAAATCCTCCAATTCATTAAGTTGCATTTTCTGGTGTTTTCTCGTGGTCTCGATGTCATCATTACAATGCTTTAGGGCCCAATAAGCTTTGTGTTCGAGTTCAATTGGCAAGTGACAATTCTTCGCATACACAAGCTTGTAAGGAGTGCACCCAATGGGTATCTTATGAGCGGTACGAAAGGCCCATAAAGCATCGTCTAACTTATCCGACCATGATTGTCGGTTCTCTCCTATCGACCTCTCCAAGATCCTCTTCAACGCTTGGTTTGAAACCTAGACTTTCCCACTCGTTTGCGGGTGATAAGACGTAGAAACACGATGTGTAACCCCATATTTCTTTAGAACCCTTTCGAATTGGTCATTACAAAAATGGGTTCGACGATCGCTAACGATTGCACGAGGGGTTCCAAACCGATAAAACAATTGCTTCAAAAACTTGACTACCACACGAGCATCGTTCGTGGGCAAAGCCTTAGCTTCCACCCACTTAGATAGGTAGTCAACGGCGACAAGGATGTACTTATTACCACGAGATGATGGGAACGACCCCATAAAATCAATTCCCCAAACGTCAAAGATCTCACACACTTGGATGATGTTTTGAGGCATTTCATCGTTTTGTGAGGCGTTTCCTTGTCGTTGGCATGAGTCACACGACTTCACAAGTGCATGTGCATCTCGGTAAATAGTAGGCCAAAAGAAACCGGCATCAAAGACCTTCTTCTCCGTGAGATCAGCACCATGGTGACCACCCGTTGGTCCCTCGTGACAAGCTCTAAGGATATTAGAAGCTTCGGTGCCAAAAACACAACGTCGAATGATTTGATCCGCACAAGTCTAAAATAGGTAAGGGTCGTTCCAAAAGTAGAACTTGACGTCACGAAAGAATTTTCGTTTTTGTTGAGTCGTCATACCCTTAATGATGAAGTTGCCTGTATGGTAATTTGCGATGTCCGAAAACCATGGGGATGATGAGTCAATCTTAGAATTCACTACACCAAGTGTCTCGAGAGGAAATGTTTCGGTGATTTCCTTGTTCTCGTACACACTTTGGTGAGGATCTTCTAAGCGAGAAAGATGATCAGCCGCTAGATTCTCGGCTCCTTTTTTGTCAAGGATTGTGACATCAAATTCTTGTAGGAGGAGCTTCCAACGAAGTAATCTCGGCTTAGCATCTTGTTTAGCCATGAGATACTTGATTGCCGAGTGATACGTATACACTATGCATTTAGTCAAGACGAGGTAAGGTCGGAATTTTTCAAATGCATACACCACGACAAGGAATTCCTTTTTCGTTGTAGTGTACTTACGTTGAGCCTCGGTCATCGTCTTGCTAGCATAGTGGATAGGAAAGAATTGATTTTCATGACGTTACCCTAATACGGCCCCAATAGCGTAATCACCTGTATCACACATAAGTTCAAAGAGGAGGTTCCAATTGGGAGCAACAAGAATGGGAGCTTCGGTAAGTTTCCTCTTAAGGATATCAAAGGCTCGTACACAATTTCGTTAAAGATAAAAGGAGTATCTTTTTTGAGGAGATGTGTAATGGGTCGAGAAATCTTTAAAAAATCCTTGATGAATCGATGATAAAAGCCCGCGTGACCTAGGAAACTCCTAACTCCCTTAATAGTTTTAGGATGCGGTAATTTGGCGATGGCGTCTACCTTAGCTTTGTCTACCTCAATCCCCGCTTTCGAAACCTTGTGCCCTAAGTCGATTCCTTCCTTAACCATAAAATGACACTTTTCCCAATTGAGCACAAGGTTGTTTTCCTCACAATGTTTCAACATTCTCTCAAGATTAGACAAACACGAAGTGAACGAACAACCAAACACGGAAAAGTCATCCATAAAGACTTCCATAGTCTTCTCGATCATGTCATGAAAAATAGCCATCATACACCGTTGAAAATTTCCCGGTGCATTGCAAAGTCCGAATGGCATTCTACGATAGGCAAACATTCCATATGGAGACGTAAACGTAGTTTTCTCTTGATCACGAGGATCGATGGGGATTTGGATGTAACCGAAAAAACCATCTAAAAAGCAATAGACATCGTTTTCCGCAAGACGCTCCAACATTTAGTCCATGAAGGGTAAGGGAAAATGGTCTTTACAGTGGCGTTATTCAACTTACGATAGTCGATACACACCCTCCAACCGGTCACGAGTCGAGTTAGAATGAACTCGTTTTCATCGTTTGGCACAACAGTCATTCCTCCATTTTTAGGGACACAATTAATGGGACTCACCTAAGGGCTATCGAAAATAGGGTAAATCATTCCCGCGTCAAGGAGTCTAAGGACCTCCTTTTTGATGACGTCGTGAATTTTGGGGTTCACCCTCCTTTGACATTGGATTTCGGGCTTGTAGTCTTCCTCCATTAAGATTTTGTGGGTACAAAATTTATGATCGATCCCCTTAATGTTGGATAATTTCCACGCAATTTCACCTTTGTGAGTCTTTAGAACATCGATAAGTGCGGTTTTTTCATCATCCGAAAGATCTTTCGCAATAATCACCGGCAACTTATCGCTCCTTCCAAGAATACGTATTCAAGAAGAGGAGGAAGATCTTTCAACTCGAGGATTGGTGGTTCCTCAATTGAAGATTTGGGTTCGATACTCATAACCTCCTCGGGCGGAGGAAATGGGAAATTGTTGAGAAAATCCTTGATAACCGAGAAGTCCTCATCGTTGTCGAGGTCTTCGTTACAAGTATGAAGAACATCAAATTCGTCCAACGTAAAAACACCACCTTCCAATGGAGTGAAGTATGGTGTCGAATTATCAAGAATAGGATCGAGCATAGTGGGATTGCCACTATTTTCATCATCACCAAAAACTATAAGTTCTTGTGAAAATTCCTTGCAAACAACATCGATCATATCAACATGGTTTATAGTCGCGACGGAATAAACATGAGAAAGTTGAGAGTTTTGTGTTGCGTTTATAACAAGTTCCTCGTCGTTGAAACGTAAGGTGATTTTTCTAGCATGCACATCAATCAACGCCATTGACGTATCAAAAAACCAACGACCTAAAATAAGTGGAACTTGAGGATCGATGGGAATATCGACAACGATAAAGTATACCGGATAATAGAAGTTTCCCAATTTCACAAAAACGTCTTCGGCCAATCCACATGCGGGAATAGTGGAATGATCGGCCAATTCGATAGACATTCTTGAAGGAGTAAGATTAGGAAGATTCAGCGACTTGAAGATTGCAAGAGGCATCAAGTTAATACTAGCACCAAGATCGGCCAAAGCATAGCATTCTTCCATATATTGAATAGCACATGGGATCAAAAATTTACTGGGGTTGTAGTCGGTCCTAAAGGGAGAACCTTTCTGCTTACTTGCTATATCCCCGCATCCCCTTTTTTCACCCTCAAGACAAGGCTCTCTCTCTTTTATAAAGCGAATCAAAGTGCATGGCGATCACCGACTTTTTGAGGTATGCGGTTATGATAAATCGATGAACAACTAGACAATTTTTACAATTTCTCCTTGTTGTTTAACATACTCTTAAAGTTAGCGGCAAATCGAGGCATCATGACCAAAGCGTCGACAAAACTTATATTGAAATGCTAATCACGAAACATTTTCATAAAAAGCTCAAATTGGTAATTTTCACGCTCTTGTCGTTTCTCCTTACGAAGTATCGATGGGTAAGGCAAAGGTGGTGTGGTTTGGGGCATAGGCATAGCCTATTGAATCTCGGGTTCCAATGATGGTAATGGGTCAACCGTAGGTGTGGTTTGAGCGGTACTTCGTGGGATTGGGATATGCTCCTCTTCGACCACCACCTCGGATTCTTCCTCAATTTAATCCACCGTTGGAGTAATTGGTTGAGGAGTCGGTTCCTTAAAGGTCTTACCACTACGTGTAGTAATCACTTTCATCTCTCCCTTAGGGTTCGATATGGTGTTACTAGGAACACTACTCGAAGAAGACGGTTTACACATTATAGCCTCAAACATAGATGAAATTTTATCCTCAAACATAGATTTCCTCTTATCGGCCTTAAGAATCTCTTGTTTTATCTCATGTTGGCCTTGTTCCATCTTTTGTTGGTTTTGTTGTAACCTTTGCACATTACTCTCCATTTTGTTTGCATGAGACTTAAGTTCATTTGCTAACTCGTTTTTCAACTCATTTTTCAAGTCATTCTTAAACTCGGATCTTAGGCTAATGATCTCCCTTTGTATATTATCAAACCTAGCATCATTTCCATTTGCATATTCAACAAATTCATTTGGAAGATCTTTCAAGTTTTGCAAACCTTTGTTGTTTTTTTGAAAATCACGGTTTTGATTTTTGTTTTGCACTTGGTTATTAGCCCCTTGATTCCCATAGTTGTTACCCTTATAATCGTTCCTTTGATTTCCTTGGTAACCAACTTGATTGTTTCGATAATTGATAGCATTTTGATTTGCTGCAAAACCCGGTGGAGTCAATTGATTAGTGCGGGTAACTTGACCGTTTTGGTTATAAGTTCTCGTGGCTGCATAGGCACTTGAAGTGTTACCACCGTTGGTAATGCACTCAGAGAAATCATGACCTCCACCACAATACATACAAGAAACCTCAACCGCTTTATCCGTAGCGGGAGTGGGTTGTTCACCAACTTTAAACTCAATCAAAAGTCCCTTAAGCTTATCAAAGATTTTGTTTTCCACATGTTCCTCGATTTGGCAAGCATCGATGGTACGTAAAAATGAAGGTGAAGACGAAGCCTTGCTAACACTCGATGTGATACGAGGACTATAGACCTTAGACCTATTCTCAATGATCAACAATGATTGCTCGACCGTTTTACACAAAAAATTACCACCCGTGGCGGCATTAAAATAATTACACTCATGATCGTTCAATCCATTGTAAAACGTGTCAATTTGATGCAAGTCAGAAAAACCATGATGAGGACACTCATGTAACATTTCCTTGAACCGATTCCAAGCCGTAGAAAAACTCTCATTAAACTCTTGTGAAAACTTTGAAATACGTAGTCTTAGTGGGCGGGAAAAACTGGTTCACGAACTTCGAAACGAGATCCTTCCACGTCAATATAGAATTGGGTGGCTGATGTTGGAGTTTTTACCACTCTTTAGGAAAAGAGCAAATAGGGCAAGTGTGCACGACGGTTTAGGAAAACCGTGTGTAAATGACCCTAAGTGAGTTCGTTATCGAGGAGGCTAGTGCGTTGTGTGTTGAATTGATTGATGATTTGTGATTATATGATTGAAAAAGAAAGAAAGAAATGGGATTAGAAGAGAAAGACGGTTACAAAAATGAATTAAACTACGACGAAAAAGGCGAACACGCAAAACCGTAAATAGTGCCAAAATTAAAATTTTAACCTAAAAATTTCTAAAAATCCCCAATAATATTCTAAGAGTTTACAAAAAATCCAAACTTGTTAAAACCTATTAATTAATTAGATAATGACTTTTTAATGCTAGTTAAAGCCCTAAAAATCACAATTAATTATTAAAAAGCCCTAAACAAGATTTCAAAGTTTATAAACCTCAAAAATGTCCTAATTAATCTAAAAACTATTTTTAAAAATTTTAAAACCAAATTAAACTATTTTTAAACACTTAAAAACTATTAAAATCAATTAAATCTTAAATTAATTCTAGAAATTAATTGAAAAGTCCTAAAAATATTTGGAAAGTGACAAAACTCCTAATTAAGTGTCCTTAACCTAGGAAAAATGTAAAAACTAAAAAAAATCAAACTTCAATTTTTAATAATAAAATAATATAAAAATATTCAAAAAAATTCAAAGTTTACTAAAAAATTCTAAAAAATTACCAAAAATCTAAAATAATGTAACTAAGACATAAATGAAATTAAAAGTTTCTGAAATCTATTTAATAATTTAATATTAAATTTTAAAGTTAGCTAAAAACCCTAAAATCCAATAAAATCAAAAATTAGACTTTTTGAAAACTTTATTAGCCTTATACCTCAAAAATATAATTCAAAACCTAAAAACTATTTTTTCAGATTTTTAAATTACCTTTTTCTATTTTTAAATTACTTTCTAAAATTTAAACTAAAAATAATCCTAGAAAATTAATTAATAATGGGAAAAATAAACTTTTTAAACAGAAAAGTCCCTAAACCTAATACAAACCTAAGAAAAATGCTAACTGGTAAGAACCTTAAGGAAATAAGCTAGAATAAGCTTATTAATAAGATGATGGTTAAATAAGCTATAAAACAAATACACCTTAAGTATTATATGAAATGAACTCTATCAGTCAAAGTCCCTAGGGCGCAATGGTAAGACGTGTGTGTTGTGAGGAGGATGGCGCAGGTTCGAGTCCTGGCCAGTCCTTTTTACTCTTTATATATATATATATATATATATATTTTTTTTTTTTACTTTAAAAACACAAACCAGTAACTATATTACTTAAAAACACAAATCTTACTAAAAACCAACTAGAATCAAGCTGAAATTAAATCAAAACGTGCCCAGTTAGGCTGAGTTTCTGATGAACACCAAGTAGTATATATTCACTTGTGAAAATTGAACCAAGATGCCTTGATTCTTGATTTTGGTGGTGATTTGATGGACAATATGGCACCCTTATACTCTGTTGAGTATAAGGAGTCAAAGGAAACTCAAAAATACACAAGCACAAGCAAAAATCAAACTCAATTTGCACAAAAAATGTTTCTGATATAACTAGCACAAGTCTGGGGTGTTTTTTCTGATGCAGTTGGCACAAAATCGACTTTCA
The DNA here is from genome assembly GCA_025667525.1 of Glebionis coronaria. Taxonomy (NCBI): domain Eukaryota; kingdom Viridiplantae; phylum Streptophyta; class Magnoliopsida; order Asterales; family Asteraceae; genus Glebionis; species Glebionis coronaria. The sequence continues at coordinate 281,464,526 of CM046882.1, read as the reverse complement.
AACCTTCAAAATCTAGCATACAAGTGTACCAGATCACATAAAAACCATACACAATCCTAAACAAACCTATAATCTAGGAATGATTCAGATTGGTGGCACAAATTCTCTTAAAAACAAGCAGAAAAATGCACTTTTCTGATTAAGGCAATGTTATTCAATTTTTAGAAAGCAAAAGTGTTCAATATACTACCAAACTGACAATCAAACTAACACACAACCTAACAACACCCTAATAAGTGTATAAGATAGGTTTAAACACAAGATTCTTAACAATAATACAAGTTTCACCCTTATCCCAAACACCCCTTTAAAATTTCAGAAACCAAATTTTCAAACCAAATCTTAACTAAACTTCAACCAAACTGATTTAAACTATCTAAACATGCATACTAACCTTAAATAAGCAATATTCAACACTTAAACAGACAAATGAACAACTTCTACACAAAAATCATGCAAATTCACATAAACTGAATATTTCTTTGAAAACTGAAAAAGGGTCAAGTAAGCTACCTTGTTGGGCCTACATCCAGGCCCAACAGTGACTGAATAGTCACCTCCTACAAGCTGGTGGCTTGTGCATATGGGTTTTGAACAAGAACAAGTAGAGAATTGATGGTGTTGGTCACTGTTGACACACACACCCCATATATCTTCTTAAAAGGTAGGAACTTTTGGAACCTGCTAAGAAAGGAGGAAAACAAAAGGGTAGGCTGTTCACAAGGTCAATAAGCTAATAAACCAGCTTATTGATTAAGCTGTTTGTGGCTTATTTGATAAAAAATAAAACTGAAATTTTTTTTGATTCTCTTAAAACTTTCCTACAAACTAAATCAACAAGAACTTAAACCCTAACATAAGCTTGATAATCAACAAGATTATCAGGCTTATGATACAAGCTTAAAGCACTTGGACCAATTTCAGAAAAATTAGAAGCTTGAGTCACCAACAGAAATTTAAAAGAGAACTTGAACTTGGAAAATTTAAAATTGCAAGAAATGTAAATGGGCTCTTTCTTTCTCGTCACAAACTCAGTACCAATTCATTTCATAAAATAAATATGGTTTTACAAGGTCTTGACCAAGGAGAAGAAAAAAGAACAGCTAAACTGAAGTCCTATCATGCCTTTATATAATAGGCTACAAATGCTTCTAGAACTGAATAGAACTCTAAAACCCTAATAACATAAACTTCCCAACTTGCCCTTGGACGAACATTTGAATTTTTTCCGTCAAAATGATGCCATGTGATGATTCTTGTTCTTTAGTGAAGGCCAGCTGTTGTGGAGTGATCTACAACGTTTGTTTGAGTTTGGGGGCCAAGGAGTCTATCATAGACGTTCATCTTGTCTGTTCTTGGGTTTGGGGGAAAGTGATGGGTGCAGGGGACCAATGGGGGGCCATATGGGTGAAGGTGAGGACAAAAGTAAAAGTGGGGTTGTGTTGAGGGAGACCTTAATCACCATTCTGGAGTTAATTAGGGAAAAACCCTTTGGATTAAGGGTTTTAGAAGTTTAAGGTTTATGGGGTGAGGGTGTTTAGCAGGTAAGGGTTTAATCCGTTTTGGGGGTATTATTTTTTAAATGTTGTGTTTTAGAGGGAAATTAGGAGGGTTGACTAGATTTGACTGAGGTTAAATAAATGACCCGTGAGTGGAAATCTGACGTGGGTGGGGTGTTGAAGTGGAGGGTTATAAGTGGAGGATGGAGGTGATGTGGCAATCTGATTGGTGGGGGTAAATTAGTGTGTTTGACAACTTTGGCCCTTGGACTCCTTTGGTTTCTTCACTTTGTAATAAACAGCTTAAACTCCCATTCCCTTTGTAAGTAACTTTGGCAATTTGACACTTTTGGCACAACAAGTTTTATAAACTTTTTTCAAGGACTAAAAGTGCAATTTTGGCAATCTTTAAGGGCTTTCAGTGACATGTCTTCATACTTCAAGGTGTTGACTTGTTTGTTGACTTCTTGAAGGGCCAATATTGACAATTTAGTTTTGTTGAGGGACTAAATTTGCCAATTCTTCAAAGTTAAGGGTCCTTTTTGTAATTTTGACAAACTTTAGGGACCAAACTTGTAATTATGAAGATACAAGGGTATAAAGTGTCAATTCTTCAAACTTGGAGGACCAATCTTCATAATTCTTCAAATCTTCAAGGGTTTTCTTTGGAAAATTCTTCATTAGGGCTTGGTTCATCGTGCGGCTTCGTTTCCCGTGTTCGTTTTTGATTGATTCTTGTGATCTTTTGTCATTTTCTCAATATCCGTACCTAGAATACACAAGCAACAAACACAAGCATATATTTGGGTATTTTGATGATATTTAATGCATTTTAAGCCCTATTTGGACGATGAGACTATGTATAAAAGCAGTCTCATCACTCCCCCATACTAAACCATTGCCGTGCCCTCACGCAATGCTAGAATAAAGTATCTTAGCATCTCCAAAATTCATTTTATTCACTTTATTGAAATGATAAACTAGCTACACTACTACTATTACTACTACTTGTGTTTTAGACATAATTTATGATTTTCATCGCAAATGGGACGTTTAGGTTCATAGAATAAGAACACGTGAATGCTTCGTTAGAAATAATTTCATCGTCCTCGATTTTCACTCTAATTCCATGCCAAGCGTGCAATGAGATCATTGTCATTGTAAGTTAGTAATGCTAACACTAGTCATATGCCCTAATCACGTACTTATCCTCCCATTATTCCTAAGTTGTATCTCTTATATTTTATGATGTCTTGAATGTTTCACGAGGATACATTGTTTGACTTATGCGATAATAGAGATTTAGGTCTAAAAATAGAGTCCTAACGGTGTAACTAAGACCATCAAATCAATAACCCCTCCTAATAGACAACGATGTTAAAAAATTAAGTTGACAAGAAGAATCGATAAACACGGTTTTATAACGGTTTTGAACATGAGACTTATTACCAAGACTTTTATAACGGTAAGCCTAACGCGTGCTATTTAGTGTTGATGCAAAAGTTGGTTGATCCTTGCTAGACCCGAATTAGGCTTAATTCGGGTTGGCTGGGTTCCGGCTCCTGCACCAAGTGAATCGTTTGGTTGGGATCCTGCACACTAAACAGCACGCGTTAGGCTTACCGTGGGAATGTTTCCCACGATTAGACTCCAGCGTGAGAGTAAGTAATCGATTTAGGGTTTATGTGAGTTAAGAGTATAAGTCGTAATACCTTTGTGGAACCCTTGAGGGTTCCTTTTTATAGGCAGTGAAACCCTAATGGGCTTTCACTGATGCTTCGGCCCCAAGGAAGAGATAACCACCAGAATTAGAATGATTGTTATCTTCTAATTCTGGTAGTGAATATCCTCTTCCATTGGGATAAAGATATTCCTAGACAGAATATTATTCTGTCTAACCCTATGTCGGCCATGTCGGCCGCACCGGGCCGTGGGCCACACACATGTGTGCGGTTACTGTTCATCCAAGCCCATAAGCCTGAATGACATTATTTCACCCATCTGTGATGGGCCGGATACGGGTATTACCTGTGGGCCGGGTTCGTGACCCGGTTGGGGACTATACGTCATCATGTCCCCCAGTCTAGTTGTTACAACCAGAGGCGTAACCTCTAGACTACCAAGATGCTCCCTGGACGTACCAAGGAAACAATAGGGAATGATAAGTTGTCCAGGAATTTGTATTGGCCGCACGTGGCAACCTGGCTTAGGAAATTATTTCACCAATATCTCAACCGCATATAGCGACCGAGACAAATTAAATATACCATTAAATGGTAGGTCTTACGTAAGAGCCGCATAACCCGACATTAATAACTGTTCATCTGACTTTGTTTGACTGACAAAAGTGCAAACAGTCAGAACCTTGAGCAGCGCAAACGTTTGAGTCAGAAGTGACCTGTGGGTCCCGCCTGACGTTTCACTTGCCACTTGCCCCTAGCCACACGATTAAGAATAGTGGCAGACACGTGTCACACATCTAACGAGTCGTGACCCACGAGGCAACCCTATAAATAAGCCACCCCCACGGTTGTGTGAAACACACAGTTATAACCTCCATTTCTGCCATTAAAGCTTTCCTCTTAGCTTGAACCAAATACGCACGGATCCCTTCACACGCAGGTTAGAACACCACGTCCTTACACTTTTTTTAGTAATGGCTCATAGAAACAACCCTACCATTGGATCCGTGCTGAATGTCATGACCCAAGACCAATTAAACCACTTTTGTACAAACTATTTTATCCCTACCAACCTACACCCCTCACTTCCTGGCGCCGGAGACCTCATAACTGAGGCTCCGGAAGGTAAGATTGGCCTGTACACTCGCCTCTTTGATGCGGCTAATTACCGCATCCCCTTCACCCATTTCCTTGTAGATCTGTTAGGATACTATGATGTACATATTAGTCCGCTCCACTGCATAGGTGCTTGTAAGATTAGTCAATTCGAGATCCTCTATCGTGCTAGGAGAATTCCCCCAACAGTAGAATTATTTCGGCTCTTTTATGTTCCCAACATAGTAAACGGTTGGGTATCATTCAAAAAACGATCCTCTAACAGTCCCCAATCGCACAATAAACCAATGGATTCATTGAAAAACTGGTACGACCACTACTTTTTCATTGACGCCGTGGTATGGCCGGGCGATTACACCTTCAGAACTAGGATACCCCACGACCCCAAACCGCACACAAGTACATACAACCCCCGACATTCCCAAGAATTAGATCTGAATAGGACCGGGTTCCATAGAAGCCTTCCCGAGTCATTCCTATGTTTACTAGGGATTAGCCGCAATTACTTTGGTCCATCCAATAGGTATCCCGTATTTTGGAGAAGGCAGGGTGAAGGTAGGCTAACATCCGTACGTAAAAATGTATTCCATTATTTGATAAATAGCTAACATATGTTGTTTTGTGCTGGGCAGAAATGAACTTCTTTGGACTTTTGCGTCAGGGCGACCCAAAGCTGGTACCGGAGGGTTCCCGTCCTCTCCGTGAGAATGAACGACCCCTTCTTGAGCATACCCGAAACGTGACAGTTGCTCTCGAAGCCGTGCAAGATCCCCACTCAGACGAGGAAGAGCATGGAGATAATGGTGGTGGTGGTAACCGCATGCATGAAGGAGGAGTCGGGCCCTCCTCACCACATAGGGAACAGCAGGGAGATAATATTGAGTTAACCACCTCCAGCCTTCGCCGGATGATGGGTGATGATGATGAAGAAGTACAACAAGTCAACCTGGATGAAGAGGAAGAAGAAGTGGAAGAAGAGGTCGAGGAGGAGATCGACGAAGCAACAGCTCAGCCCGTCGCCAAGCGTACCCGAAAAAGAAGCAACCGAGCGAGGAGAACTGCTTCAGTCGAGATTGGCGAACACAACGCTCCTGCCAAGAGACTTCGTGAAGACCACCCTTTGTACCAATCTGTCGGGAGTGCTACTCAGGGTTCCGAGACTATCCGGACCGCACATGTCGATCCCGTCACTCAGATTGCCCCAATCGCGTCCGAAGTAGCAAGAAACGACATGTAAGACTTCATCCTAATATGTAAGAATGGCAAATTTCCTTGTAAGCAATACTTAATATATTTCTCAATACTTGTTACACAGGGACAACCAGACTGGTGCCGCGCCTCCCTCTGACACCCAAATTGATAAGGGGAAAGGAAAATAAGTGGAAAGAAACCCCACGGCCCCCACAAAGTCCGGCCCTGTTTTTGAAGAAGGTTCACCCACAGCCTCCCAAGACCTCCCAGCGTCCGGCCCCCCTCAACCGTTCAATCCTGTATGGAATATCACAACGGCATCACGACTGAGGGACGCCGATGAGTGCCGGGAGTACCTCAACAATTGCATACCACCCGGCTTGGTGCGAGAGGTAAATGCGCTCAATCATGCAGACTTGGCGGATGAGTATAATGGTGCCTTGGTACACCAAATGGCAATGGGTACCTCGATGAGGGTAAGGTTTGAAGCCACACTTGGGCATGTTGAATCTCTCAAGAGGAAAGTTGGACGGAGGGAGAAGATGATTGTAGATAATGAAGCTCAAATTGCCGACCTCCAATCCCAACTGGCCAGCGCCGAGGCGACCATTAAAAGGCAGTCAGCCCGTGCGAATGAATACGACCAACAAGTGGCCAATCTTGAGTCACAACTAGATGCTGCAACCACCAAGGTACATGTTCGTGCCGCACCACCCATATTCTAAAAGGAATATATGTTAACACTTTATTTCTTATAGGTAGCCACGGCGGAAGCTTCTGCCCACTCGTACTCCAGCAAGGTAGACGTGCTTAACAAGAAACTAGAAGACGCGCTCCTGGCCGTCCAAAGCATGGTGAAAGTACAAGGGGAACTTGCTGCTGAGAGGGCTGCCATCCAAGAGCTGAAAGAGGCATTTGCCCAAAAAGAGTTGATGATTGATGCCCTCACCGTTGAGCGTGACAATGTGCTATGCCCCCAACTGCTAACAGCTATTGCCGGCCGTAGGTGGATGGTCGGATATGGAGCACGCCTGGCCGTCATGAAGGTCTTAGAGGCCCCGGATTTTGTGCAACAATTTGCAAGCATTGTGTCCGATGGTATTGACCACGGACGTCACGAGGGGATGGTTGAGGCCGTTGAGCTGATTAAGAAAGGAGAAGACTTTACCAATCATGCCTTCTTTAAGCCCGAAGCTGCTAACAAGATGACTGCTTCCATGGCCGCGATGCGCGATCTGCACTATCCATTCTTGGATGAGCTGGAGGCCACCAAAGATGCGTCAAATATAGAAATCATGGAAAGGCTAAGTCCTAGTACGTTCTCCCGTGCTTCCTTCACTCCATCGCCCAGCCACCTAACGCTCCCCATATACGAGGACGTAACCAGGATCGTGCTTGATGAAGAACCCTTAAGTGTGGTGTTGGAGAAGAATGCGGCTCAAGCCCAGAAGCGGAAAGAGAGTGGTGAGTGGTTGTCGTGTCTGGTCGAGGAACAAGAGGAAATGGGTAAGTTTTTCCCCCCTATGTAGGATGCTCCTACTTTATGATCCCTTTCAGACACTTTGGTTTGTAACCTCTGAATATTGTTTCTATTCGTCCGTGTATGTACACGGCTAACAACATTTGTTTTTTTTTTGTGTATAAGTCCGTGAGTGACGACGGCAATTTTGTTATCTATTTTGGAAACTTGTGTATTTTGACTGTGTTAAATATTGTACCTCAATACTGCATGATATATCACGTCTTACACACAAAGAAAATACATACAAGTCTATATTTTTACTAGACATGCGACGTGCGTCTTTACTATGCGGAGCGCTGCGCGACTATGGCATATGAAACTTACACCAACGTCTTGTGAGTAAGGTGTCTAGTAAGGATACATGATCCGTGCGGCTGGGGTTGCATCCCTCTTACGCGGCAAGTTGAATTAGTAGGTTCACTTAATCCTCTTACCCCGCCTGGAGGCGTATAGTACATGTACAGTAATTTGAAAGAATGCATATGAATGAAACATGGCATATTATAATACAAGTAAAATTCATACGACTAACAAAAAATCTAAAAAATGATTTGCATGAAACATACCGTGGAGCTAGCTAGGCACCACGGCATTTTATTAGAACGTTTACACTTTTGTTTGAACAATGATGACAAGTCCTAAAAAACAAGAAAGGAAACTAAACAAACATAAGAAAAACAAAACAGATAGACCGCATGGTTCTTTATTAAGACCGCATATAGCGAAGTACCCATGCGGAAGTCGTAGCTTTCAAAGATAGCACCTTTTGAGATTGGAGATGTTCCATGTGCGCTCTAGCTCGCGGCCATCCATGTCACGTAACTTGTACGCGCCTCGTCCCAAGGCTTCAGTGACTTCATACGGTCCTTCCCATTTAGGGCCCAGCTTTCCTGTATTTTCCGCTCGACTTGCTTTGTTAGCACGATATACGTAGTCTCCCGGTCGAAAAGAAACACCCTTGACCTTGGCGTCATAATAAGCCTTCATCTTAGCCTGGACTTAGCCTCATTGATGGCTGCTATTTCCCTCTTTTCTTCCAACAGATCCAGGTTGATTCGCATCTGTTCATCGTTTGTGACGACATTAACCTCCGCCGTGCGGATGGTAGGCATCCCAATTTCTGCTGGTATAACGGCTTCAGTGTCGTAAGCCAATGCAAATGGAGTATCTTCGTTGGCTGTTTTGATCATAGTTATATGCGCCCATAGTACATGTGATAACTCATCGACCCATTTGCCACTTCGTTCATCCAGACGCGCCTTGATGCCATTCCCCAAGCTTCTATTTGCCCGTTCGACAAGGCCATTTGTCTGGGATGCTTAACAGATGCGAAGCGCCGCTTGATGTTCAATGATGCACACCAATCTTTGAGTGGGTTGTCCGTGAACTGCTTGTCGTTGTCTGAGATGATTTCTCCTGGTAGACCAAAACGGCACACAATATGTTCCTAAACAAACTTCTTAACCTGTTTGCCTGTGATAGACTTGACTGCCTTGGCCTCTATCCATCGTGTGAAGTAGTCCATCGCAACAATCAAGAATTTAACTACCCCCGCAGCTACAGGAAATGGTCCTTCAATGTCGATTCCCTACTTATAGAATGGCCATGGGGACGTGATAGGTGTAAGTTCCTGCTGCGGGTGCCGCGGCACTGGCCTATGCACCTGACAATCACTGCACTTGCGAATCATGTCGCGCGCGTCTCTGTGCATGGTAGGCCAATAGTATCCTGTCTGTAAGGCTCTAGCTAACGGACCGTGGACCTGCATGCATGCCGCACAATCCTTCATGTATGTCACTGATTACGTATGCGGCTTGCCGTGGTCCCACACACCGCAGCCATGGCTGCAAAAAGGAGCGCTTGTAAAGGATGCCTTCTCGAAGTTCGAAATGCTGCGACTTCCTTCTGATGCGCCGTGCTGCTTTTTCCTCGTCTGGAAGGGCTTCACTAGTCAGATAGTTGATAATCGGGGTCATCCATGTAGGTCCATCCTCCTCAACTATAGCAGCAACCACCCCTTCCGTTATAGATTTCTCCTTGAGTATTTCCACCAGGACTTGTTTGGACAAGTGAGCGAAGCTTGTGGATGCGATCTTGCTGAGGGCATCAGCCTTTTTGTTCTCGCCCCTTGGGACCTGCTTGATGGAAAACTTACTGAAAGTCACGATTAGCGACTTGACCTTTTCCAAGTACCTGACCATGTTGTCCTCTTTAGCCACATATCCACGTAGAATATGGTTCGCGACAATCCGTGAGTCCACGTAGGCCTCAAGGTTGCGGACTCCCATTCTAGCGGCGATTTTCGAACCCGCAATTAATGCTTCATATTCAGCTTCGTTGTTAGTGGCCGTGAACTCAAAACGGAGAGCGTACGTGAATTCCATTCCTTCTGGATTTGTGAGGATGAGACCTGCTCCGGACCCGTCCGTACACGAAGATCCGTCAGTGAATAACACCCATGGTTCTGTTGGGATCTCGTCTTGTTTAACGATTGGTCCTTCCTCATCCGGCTTCTCCATCAGGAAATCTGCCAAGATCTGGCCTTTAACAGCCGTCCTTGGCCTGTAAGATATATTGTGCTCCCCCAATAGGATGCTACATTTTTGTAGCCTCCCTGCTACGTCCGGTCTAGAAATAACCTACTTAATTAGCTGATCCGTAATGACCACAATTGGGTGTGCCTGAAAGTATCGGCGCAACCGCTTCGTAGCAAACACTAGTGCTAGCACCAGTTTTTCCATAGAAGAGTAATTCAGCTCCGGCCCTTGTAGTGTTCTACTTATAAAGTAGACCAGAGTTTGCACTGTATCTCTATCTGTCATAAGTACCACGCTTATTGCGCCATGAGTGGCTGAGAGATACATGATGAGTTCTTCCTTTGGCCGGGGAGCCACTAGCATAGGGAGGGATGCAAGATGCTGCTTTAGTTGGCCGAAGGCTTCCTCGGCTTCCTTCGTCCATCGGAAGTCTCCCTTTCTAATGCACTTCTTGAGCGTCTTAAATAGGGGTAATGACTTCTCTGTGGATTTAGATAGGAACCTATTCAGCCCGGCTAGCTTCCCATTTAAGGATTGCAACTCCTTCCGTGTCTGAGGGGACGGCAGTTGTATCACTGCGTCCGTCTTCTCTGGGCAAGGTTTGATGCCGTTTGCATCAATCAAGTATCCGAGGAACATTCCCTCTGTTGCCCCAAATGTACATTTCTTTGGATTTAACTTCATGTTAATCCTTCTCAGCGTGTCGAATGTCTCTTGGACATCCCGGAGAAGTGCCTCCTCCGTGTGACTTTTTATCACCAAGTCATCAACATAGACTTCCAAGTTGCGTCCTATTTGTGATTCAAAAGCTTTGTCCACCAACCGCTGATATGTAGCACCGGCGTTCTTTAGACCAAACGGCATTTTCGTATAGCAATATACGCCCTGGCTCGTATGGAACGCCGTTTTTTTCTGCATCCTCCTCCGCCATCTGGATTTGGTGATACCCTTTATATGCGCCCAAGAAGCATTTAAAAGGATACCCACACAGGGACTCCACCTTCCAGTCGATTTCCGGTAACGGGTAACAGTCCTGTGGGCAGGCCTTGTTTAGATCCGTAAAATCTACACACATGCACCAACTTCCGTCATGTTTCTTGACCATGACCGGATTGGACAGCCACTCGTGGTAGTATACCTCGCGCATGATGCCTGCATCCACTAGTTTCCGTACTTCATCCAATATCACTTGGCTACGCTCAGGCGCCTGGCCGCGCTTCTTTTGCTTGATGGGTTGGTACCCTTGGCGGATCTGGAGCTTATGCTCTGCTATCGCACGTGGCACGCCTGTCATATGCTTTGGCTCCCATGCGAATATATCTAGGTTTGCACTTAAAAGAGAGCACATGGCCCTTTTGTAGCTATTCGAGAGCGCCCCTCCTATGGATACCTCCTGTTAAGGATAGTCAGGGTGAATGGCTACCCTCCAATTGGGAGGTGGTGATCCATCCTTGGGTGGAACAGGTGGAGCCAGTGTTGTCACGGTGTGACACTCGGATGCTGGCACGACTGTGTTGTAAATGGTAACGATTCCCCCCTCAACGGGGACTTTGATCATTCCGTGCGCCGTAGAGGGTACTGCTGTATAGCCAAAATGCCTGGTCTGCCTATGATCCCATTATACGGAGAGTGTGAGCGTATCACCATGAAGTTCATCCACGCCGTAGTGGAATGTTCCTCATTCCCAATGGTTACAAGCCAACGTAATTGCCCTATCGGCCAGATAGTGTCTCCACTAAAGCCAGTAAGCGGCGACGTGGCCGGTACTAACTGGCTTCTTATTTCTGGGCATAATTGCACGAAACAGTGTTCATACAGTACCTCTGCTGACGATCCTCCATCCACATACATGCGACGAACGTTGTGTGTTCCAATGCTTATCTCAATAGTGAGAGGCGCATCAATCACATCGCTTGCTGTGATGGGAGGGAATGAGATTTCCCTGCCGCGTGAAAATTTTTGGCCAACTTTCTGCCTCGTGCGGCGCTGTCTGGATTGGATCATGTATATAGTCAAAGGTTTGTCCTTTTGGGGATCCTTCTTATCATACTTCTTGTTGTTGTCTTTTCCATCCTTCTAATCCTTAACTAGGTGCTTGAGTTTACATGATTTGATCAGTGACTCGATATGCTTCTTGAGCTGGATACATTCCTCCGTACCGTGGCCTTTGTCATTATGGAACTCGCAGAAGCGATTTCCTTGCCACGTTCCGGTGGAGTGGTCATTGGGGGAGGCCTTGGGAAGTTCGCCCCTTCCGTCAGCAAGATCTCCCGGTAGGACATCTTTTGGGGGTGAACTTATCGTCCAGCCGTCCTCCTTTGCTTTGGCTCTTATAGTCTGAGCCCTTGTTATTATTCTTATTGCCTTGACCGCCCGACTGTCTCCGGGACTGATCATTTGACCGGTACCTATTTCCTCGGGATGGGTAGGCCGTGACAACAGCTGTTTCTACTTCTATGAAATTTCTAACCCTTTCCATGAGGTCATCATATCTCTCTGGACGCTTGTCATTGAGGCGCCTGATCAGTTCTCTGTCTGTTATGGCGTGCATGTAGTCAGAGATTTTCAGGAGCTCCGGCATGGTTCTTGTGCGCGTGCACTCATCATTGAAGCGTTCAGTGAAGGCTTCTGTGGACTCCCCCGGCCGTTGCTTGACAGTTGCCAATGAGACCGGATCCCTATTATACTTCTTCCTTTGAGTATAATTGTTCTCAAACGCAGTGCGTAGTTCCGTGAAACTATCAATGCTCCGTGGAGGGAGTGCCTCAAACCAGTCACGGGCATTTCCGATCAAGGTCGAATTGAACATTTGGCACCATATAGGCATGCGCCATCGCTCAATTTTAGCCTGCGTATCAAATATTTTAAGATGATCCACCGGATCACTGGACCCATCACAAGTCTTGATACACGCCGGCATGCGACGTTTGGTGTCCTCAGAATAGTTCCGTATGTGGAGGGTGAACGGGTCTTCCCTGGGATCCGCCCATTACCGGGTGAGCCTAGGGTCATCCCATGGTTCACACTATGGACGCGAAAGATCCTCCGCTTCCGCATCTCGATAGTAAGGGCCACCATAATACTCATCATTGTTTGGTGGTGGTGGAGGGGTGCGCCTAGGCCGGCGACGCTTAGGCGGATGGTCATCTGAGTCCTCTCCGGACGGGTCCGGGGACGGCGGTGGTGCCCCATCCTTTGAATAGGGACCACTTTTTGGGACAAACCAGGAGCCTTTTTCCCAGTGTTCATCCTGTCCCACACACTCGGGCGACGTGCGGTTCTGGCCAGCTCTCGATCTGGTCGTTCGGGTGAGCCATCCCTCTCGTGACTGCATTAGTTCCTGCATGAGGCGATCTCTTATGCGCTCAAACACATTCCGGGGTTGAGGAGTTTCCTCAAAGGTGCCCTGTTCCTGAGGCCGAGCTCTCCTTTTCCTCTGATTTTGGGAGGAGGTGATTGGTCCGGTGTCACCAAAGTTGAGTCTGGACTGGAGGTTCCTCCCCAGATTCAACCTTGATGCGATTCCCGGGACGATCCTATCGAAGTTCTACGTGAGAACTCGAGTAAGATCCTCCTCACTGAGTGGTAGGACTTCCACTTCTTCCTCCGTCGAGGGTCTGCGCGGTTCCTTGTTAGGAGGGTTTGGCGCACTCCCTGGGTCAGGGTTATCCAGGGTTGAGGTAGGTGGGGGTGTCATGGAGATCGTGCTCGTCGCCCCCAGGGACTGAAAAACGCCACGGTTACCAGGCCCGCCTGCAAGGCGGCTATGTGATTGATTAGGGATGAGAATTCCTTCCCCTTGGGACTTCCTGTTCTCGGGATTCGCATTCCTGGGGTTAGCTTGCGGATGCCCCTTCGTCTTTGGAAATTCAAGATGAGGTTTTGTTCTAGCTTAGTGTAAGTGTCCCACGGATGGCGCCAACTTGTTGATGCAAAAGTTGGTTGATCCTTGCTAGACCCGAATTAGGCTTAATTCGGGTTGGCTGGGCTCCGGCTCCTGCACCAAGTGAATCGTTTGGTTGGGATCCTGCACACTAAACAGCACGCGTTAGGCTTACCGAGGGAATGTTTCCCACGATTAGACTCCGGTGTGAGAGTAAGTAATCGAATTAGGGTTTATGTGAGTTTAGAGTATAAGTCGTAATACCTTTGTGGAACCCTTGAGGGTTCCTTTTATAGGCAGTGAAACCCTAATGGGCTTTCACTGATGCTTCGGCCCCAAGGAAGAGATAACCACCAGAATTAGAATGATTGTTATCTTCTAATTCTGGTAGTGAATATCCTCTTCCATTGGGATAAAGATATTCCTAGACAGAATATTATTCTGTCTAACCCTATGTCGGCCATGTCGGCCGTACCGGGCCGTGGGCCGCACACATGTGTGCGGTTACTGTTCATCCAAGCCCATAAGCCTGAATGACATTATTTCACCCATCTGTGATGGGCCGGATACGGGTAGTACCCGTGGGCCGGGTTCGTGACCCGGTTGGGGACTATACGTCATCATAACGGTTTTGAACATGAGACTTATTACCAAGACTTTTATACGCCCCCTAACGGAAGGGCCTTATTATCTTTGGTTTACCTCTATCTTTTATTCAACTTCGCCATGAAGCTTTTATTATGACTTCGGTCTTGCCTTGCCTTTTATTATCCGCCTCATCGGTGGTTTTATTAGCCAAAGACGTATATCCTCACGCTAAAGCGAATTTTGGATCTTTAAAGCTTCGAAGATTAAGGCTTGATTCACTTTCAATTTTTGCATAGATTTTAGGCCTTGTGGGGATTCAAATTGTTTGCTAGATTTAGGTGAGCACTTGAAATCTTATTATTATTAGGTGAAGCTTTCGATTATTCGGGTGCCAATACTTCAACCGTGACGCTGGCGATACCTTAATGTCTTCCCAATTTAATTACACGGAAGCTACTAGAAAAGACTAGAAACCCAACAATCCTAACTAAACCGCTAAGTCAATATTTATTAAGCAAAAAATATTTACATGCGAAGGGAGAATAAGCAAACAACGAGAACACATGAGTTTTTGAAAGAATACGAGTACTCTACGTTTAGCATAGTAACTTATAATTAACTCTATCATTTCTCGTCCTCATTTAAGAGACTTAGCCTAATGTGTAGTTAAGGAACCAAAGCTAAGTGCTCAACACGCACGGTCGAGTCAAAAATTACTCTTATTCTCGCCATCGGAAAACCTACATTCGTGTCTTCAAACACTTATAAAACATAGAAAAATTTTAAAATTTGGCCATTTTTAGCCTTATTTTGCAACAAAACGATAAACAAAACGATGAAATTTTGGAAAGCGTGAAGGTTTGGCAAGGCAAGTATCTATTCACCCCCCATACTAAAGTTAAACATTGTCCTCAATGTTTCGAGTCTAGGGGTGCAAACACCCCCATACTAGAGACGTAGTCGAATGCCTAATCTAGCATGGAAAGGGTGTAACCAATAAATTAATAGCCGTTTATGAAGTGTGCTAAAAACCTAAGGTTAGAACATCAAAAGGATATATCATGGATATTGAGAAATGTCTCCAAAGCAAACGATCGAGTGCTCCCATAAAACGAACACGAGAGGCTCCAATCGTGAAGATCATGATCATCTAAAGTCCAAAATTCACAAACAACCACGGAACAAAGGTTGGAAGGGCACAAATCCCTACACGTAAGCTACATTAGAAAGCGATAATATGTATATAGGATAAGCATGGGACTCTCCCACGAGGCACCTCGGTTTTGATTACCGAGTCATGAGCTCGACTCGATCCCCTCAATACTAATTATCATTGGGGAAAGTGACTTGGTCGAGGTAGTTCAAGGATGGAACTTCCCCGCCAAAGTAGTGCTTCAACCTATGTCCATTCACCTTGAAGTTAGGACCATCATCTTGAGCTAGCTCGATGGTCCCATACGGAAACACTTGAGTCACGGTGAACGGACCGGACCAACGGGATTTCAATTTACCAGAAAAGATTTTCAATCTTGAATTAAAAAGCAAAACTTGATCCCCAATGTTAAAAACCCGGTTTTTTAATTTTAGAATCATGCAACTTTTTAGTTTTTTCTTTGTAAATCAATGAATTTTCATAAGCAATATCCCTCAATTCATCCAATTCATTTAATTGCATTTTCCGGTGTTTTACCGCGGTCTCCATGTCATCATTACAATGCTTTAGGGCCCAATAAGCATTGTGTTCTAATTCGATAGGAAAATGAGAATTCTTTCCATACACAAGCTTATAGGGAGTGCACCCAATGGGTGTCTTATGAGCGGTCCTAAAGGCCCATAAAGCATCGTCTAACTTATCCGACCAAGATTGTCGGTTTTCTCCTACGGATCTCTCCAAAATCCTCTTCAACGCTCGGTTTGAAACCTCGACTTGCCCACTCGTTTGTGGGTGATAAGCCGTAGAAAGACGATGTGTAACCCCATATTTCCTTAGAACCCTTTCAAATTGGTCGTTACAAAAATGGGTTCCACGATCGCTTATGATAGCACGAGGGGTTCCAAACCGAGAAAACAATTGCTTCAAAAACTTGACTACCACACGAGCATCATTGGTGGGCAAGGCCTTTGCCTCCACCCGCTTAGATAGGTAGTCAACCGCAACAAGGATGTACTTATTACCACGAGATGATGGGAACGGCCCCATAAAGTCTATACCCCAAACGTCAAAGATCTCACACACTTGGATGATATTTTGTGGCATTTCATGTTTTTGTAAGGCTTTTCCTTGTCGTTGGCATGCATCACACGACTTCACAAAATCTTGTGCATCTCGGTAAATAGTAGGCCAAAAGAAGCCGGCATCAAACACCTTCTTAGCCGTGAGATTAGCACCATGGTGACCACCCGTGGGTCCCTCATGGCAAGCTCTAAGGATGTTAGAAGCTTCGGTGCCAAAAACACAACGTCGGATGATTTGATCCGCACAAGTTCGAAACAAGTAAGTGTCGTTCCAAAAGTAAAACTTGACGTCACGAAAGAATTTTTGTTTTTCTTGAGTCGTCATACCCTTAATGATGAAATTACCCGCATGGTAATTTGCAAAATCCGCAAACCATGTGGTAGAAGAATCAAGCTTAGAATTCACTATACCAAGTGTCTCGAGCGGAAATGTTTCGGTGATTTCCTTGGGCTCGTAAACACTTTGGTGAGGATCTTCCAAACGAGAAAGATGGTCGGCCGCTAGATTCTCGGCTCCTTTTTTGTCAACGATGGTGTGATCAAATTCTTGAAGGAGGAGAATCCAACGAAATAATCTCGGCTTAGCATCTTGCTTTGCCATGAGATACTTAATAGCCGAATGGTCCGTATACACTATGCATTTCGTCAAGACGAGATAAGGTTGGAACTTCTCAAATGCATATACCACGGCAAGGAACTCCTTTTCCGTTGTAGTGTACTTAAGTTGAGCCTCGGTCATCGTCTTGCTAGCATAGTGAATAGGCAAGAAGTGCTTATCATGACGTTGCCCCAAAACGGCCTCAATAGCGTAATCACTAGCATCACACATTAGTTCAAAGGGGAGATTCCAATTGGGAGCAACAAGAATGTGAGCTTCGGTAAGTTTCCTCTTAAGGATCTCAAAGGCTCGTACACAATCTTCGTCAAAGACAAAACGTGCCTCTTTTTCAAGAAGATGTGTAATAGGTCGAGAAATCTTTGAAAAGTCCTTGATGAATCGACGATAAAAGCCCGCGTGGCCTAGGAAACTCCTAACTCCCTTAACGGTTTTGGGATGATGTATTTTGGCGATGACGTCTACCTTAGCTTGATCTACCTCAATCCCCGCTTTCGAGACCTTGTGCCCTAAGACGATTCCACTCTTAACCATAAAATGACACTTTTCCCAATTGAGCACAAGGTTGGTTTCCTCACAACGTTTTAACATTCTCTCTAGGTTCGACAAACACGAAGTGAAAGAATCACCAAACACGGAAAATTCATCCATGAAGACTTCCATCGTCTTCTCGATCATATCATGAAAAATAGCCATCATGCACCTTTGAAAGGTTCCCGGTGCATTGCAAAGTCCGAATGGCATTCTACGATAGGCAAACGTTCCATATGGACACGTAAACGTAGTTTTTTCTTGATCACGAGGATCGTTGGGAATTTGGAAGTAACCGGAAAAACCATCTAAAAAGCAATAGAAATCGTTTCCCGCAAGACGCTCCAACATTTGGTCCATGAAGGGCAAGGGAAAATGGTCTTTTCGAGTGGCTTCATTCAACTTTCGATAGTCAATGCACACTCTCCATCCGGTCACGAGTCTAGTAGGAATTAAATCGTTGGCATCGTTTGGCACAACGGTCATCCCTCCCTTTTTAGGGACACAATGAATAGGACTCACCCAAGGGCTATCGGAAATAGGGTAAATCATTCCCGCGTCAAGGAGTTTAAGGACCTCCTTTTTGATGACTTCGTGAATTTTGGGGTTCACCCTCCTTTGACTTTGGATTGTGGGCTTGAAATGCTCCTCCATTAAGATTTTGTGGGTACAAAACTTGGGATCGATTCCCTTAATGTCGGATAACTTCCACGCAATCGCCCCTTTGTGATCCTTTAGAACATCGACAAGTGCGGTTTTTTCATCATTCGAAATATCCTTCGCAATAATAACCGGCAGCTTGTCGTCCTCCTCCAAATAGACATATTCGAGTTGAGGAGGTAAATCTTTCAACTCGAGGATAGGTGGTTCCTCAAGTGAAGATTTGGGCTCGATACTCATAACCTCCTCGGGTGGAGGAAATGGGAAATCGTTGAGAAAATCCTTGATAATCGAGAAGTCCCCATCGTTGTCGAGGTCTTCGTCACAAGTACGTGGAACATTGCATTCTTCCAACGTAAAAAACCACCACCTTCAAATGGAGTGAAGGTTGGTGTCGAATTATCAAGAATTGGATCTAACATAGTGGGATTGCCACTAGTTTCTTCATCACCAAACCCTAAAACTTCTTGTGAAAATTCCTCGCAAACCACGTCGATCATATCAACGAGGTTTATGGTAGCAACTAAATAAACATGAGAAAGTTTAGAATTTTGAGTTGCGTTTATAACAAGTTCCTCGTCGTTGAAACGTAAGGTGATCTTTCTAGCATGCACATCAATTAAATCCATAGACGTATCTAAAAACGAACGACCTAAAATAAGAGGAACTTGAGGATCCGTGGGGATATCGACAACGATAAAGTCTACGGGATAGTAGAACTTCCCCACTTTCACAAAAACGTCTTCCGCCAAACCACAAGCGAGAATCGTGGAATGGTCGGCCAACTCAATAGACATTCGTGAAGGAGTAAGATTAGGAAGATTGAGCGACTTGAAGATTGCGAGTGGCATCAAATTAATGCTAGCACCAAGATCGGCCAAGGCGAAGCATTCTTCCATATCTTGGATTGCACAAGGGATCAAAAATTTACCGGGATCACCGACTTTTTGAGGTATGCGATTAAGATAAACCGACGAACAACTAGACAATTGGTGCAATTTCTCCTTGTTGTTCAACATACTCTTAAAGTTAGCGGCAAATCGAGGCATCATGACCAAAGCATCGACGAAACTCACATTAAGGTGCAACTCACGAAACATTTTCATAAAAAGCTCAAATTGGTAGTTGTCGCGCTCTTGTCGTTTCTCCTTCCTAAGTCTCGATGGGTAAGGCAAGGGTGGTGTGGGTTGGGGTATAGGCATAGCCTTTGGAATCTCGGGTTCCAATGTTGGTAAAGGGTCGACCGTAGGTGTGGCATGAGCGGTACTTTGTGGGCTTGAAATATGATCCTTTTCGACCACCACCTCGGGTTCTTCCTCAATTTCCTCCACCGTTGGAGTAATTGGTTGAGGAGTCGGTTCCTTAAGTATCTTACCACTTCGTGTGGTAATCACTTTCATCTCTCCCTTCGGGTTTGAAACGGTGTTACTAGGTAGACCACTCGAAGTAGAGGCTTTGTTTCCCATGACGGCTTCTAAAATGGCATTAAGCTTAGCATCTTGACTATTAAACTTTAGATCTTGACTAGCGGCTTTTTGGTCAATTCTTTGTTCAAGCCTAGCATGAGTTTGTTCAATTTTATTGTTTTGACCTCTAATTTGATTAGCAAAATCATTTTTCAACTCATTTCTCATGTTAAGATTTTCCTTCACAAAATTAGCCAACTCTTTGGTGTTTTTAGCCGTGTCCCTAGCTTGACTAGCCAATTGCTCTTGTATATTTTCCAAAATCTTATCATTTGCCGTGGTGTAATTCAAAAAGTCCATTGGAAGTTCTTTAGTGTAAACATTTTGAAGACCTTGACTCGTGTTTTGAAAATTACGGTTTTGGTTTTGATTTTGCAATTGGCTACTAGTTCCTTGATTCCCATAGTTGTTATTACCCTTGTAATGGTTTCTTTGATTGCTTTGGTAACCAACTTGATTGTTTCGATAATTGTTAGCATTTTGATTTGGTGGAAAACCCGGTGGAGTCAATTGATTAGTGCGAGGAACTTGACCGTTTTGGTTATAAGTTCCCGCGGCCGCGAAGGCACTCGAAGTGTTACCACCGCTTATAATGCACTCGGAATAATCGTGAGCTCCACCACAATACATACAAGAAACCTCAACCGCTTTATCCGTAGCGGGAGTGGGTTGTTCACCAACTTTAAACTCAATTAACAATCCTTTCAACTTATCAAAAATCTTGTTCTCCAAATTAGCCTCGATTTGACAAGCATTAACGGTGTGTGACAATGAAGGCGAAGGCGAAGACGAAGTCTTACGAACACTCGATGTGCTACGAGGACTATAGACCTTAGACCTATTTTCAATGATTAACAACGCTTCCTCGACCGTTTTACACAAAAAATTACCACATGCGGCGGCATTAAGATAATCACGCTCATGATCGTTCAAGCCATTGTAAAATGTGTCAAATTGATGCAAGTCGGAAAAACCATGATGAGGACATTCGTGCAACATTTCCTTAAACCTATTCCAAGCCGTAGAAAAACTCCCATTATACTCTTGTGAAAACTTTGAAATCTCGTTTTTCAAATGCGTAGTCTTAGAGGCGGAAAAAATTGGTTCACGAATTTTGAAACGAGATCCTTCCACGTCAATATAGAATTGGGTGGCTCTTTCTCTAACCAAATTTTTGCGGGCCCGCTAAGGAATATGGAAAAAGCATCATCTTAATCGAGTCGTTTGAGACGTCCGTAAACTTGCAAGTGGCGGTGAGACGATTAAATTGGCGAATGTGGTTATGAGGGTTGTCCTTTTCGTCACTAATAAGTGTGTAAACACTTATCCTTTTGCCACTAAAATCAAGGAAAAACAAGACCTAATCATGTGTTTTGTATCGTAAAAGTCGGAATTACGCGTGGTTTTGTGTTTTTGTGTTTAAATAGGTACAAATGATCAAAAGAAGAGAAAACACGGATTTCACGGTCAAAAGTTGAAGAAAAGTCCAAGAAAAGACGAAGATAAAGTCAAAAGACCAAAATGTGCCCAACTTCACGAAAACCGGCAAAGTCGACACAATTTTGAAGAAAAGATCGAAAGGCCAAAAATCAAGTCGTTTTGTTCAGGGAATTAATTTATCAAAGTTATCGGGCTTGTGGGTCCCGCATTTCGGTTAATGGGCTCAAAAGCCCATTTGGAAGATAACTATTTCTTGATTATTAACAAAAGCCCATTTACTTGGCCCATTTCATAAACAAAAAAGACGAATGGAAAGCTTTAGTCCACAATAGACGATTTCATTTGGCCTCATTTATTTGACTAGTCAAACCTCTCACAATGCACTCCACGTATATCCTACAACCACTCCCACACTTTACGTTTTGTAACTTAATTTTACTTTCACCCCATTATTATTTAACAACACACACACGTTTTGTTTTAAAAAAAAAAAAAAAAAAAACATGTATCCAGTCTTCACTGGTCAACACAAAATAAAACAAATATTCACCCCCACGTTTAGCTTTTACCCAACCCTACTCATTCCTACATTTCGTTACACCCAAAGTAAAATACATCTCCCACCTTCACTGCTTCTTTCTCTCCCACTTTTATCCCTCTCCACAAACCCTAAAATTACCCACCACAAAAATCATCAACGAAATTTGGGGCTTTTATTCTCATCATGTAACTCACATCAAAAGGAAATTAATCCCCAAGAAAAACGGAAGAAATCACCATGTGGTCCTCAAGCATATCTCCACCGTGGCCCTTTTCTTGCGTATGATTGGCTACTACAAACATCACACATGCCACCTTGGCAATCCATGACACAACAATCAACATCAACCGTTCGATGAGAAGAAATAGAGAGAGAAATGATTAGACGGCCAAGATCCTTCTCCTTGGTCACCAAGAAATACCAAGAGAGTTTTCAGGGGTTTTGGCTATAAAAACCCCATCTCATGTGTAATTTAGATTCAAGCTTTTTCTTTATTTTAATTTACTGTTTTTTAAATTTTAGGAGTAGATTAAATTAGATTTAATTTTCAGAAAAATTAGATTGGTAGGTTTATTGTAATTTCTTATTTTCAGCTTTGTAATTTTTTTCTTTAAATTAATGAAAAGTTTTAGTTTAATTAAATTCCTGTCTCAATTTTAATTACTGTTCGTTTTTTTTTATAATCTTCGATTACTTTTTTTTATACACTGTTTTTGTTATTATCATTATTATTATTATAAAAAAAAATAAAATAAATAAAATAAAAAAAAAATAAAAAAAAATAAAAAAAAAAGAAATTAAAGGAAGTGAATCAATCTTTTCCCCACTGGAAAGATTAAAATAAAGTACTACTGTTTGGATCAAGGATACTGTTACGGTTCATTTGGTTCAAGTAGTGTTGATTTGGTTCGAGTTTCGAGAAGGTGAAAGACGGTGGTGTTGTTTGATTCGGTTCGATAAGACTGCTCAACGCAGCTCTTCTTCTCAACGGAATCGACATCGGGTTTTTCTTTCTTTTCCCTTTTTATTTTAGTTAAGTTTTAGTTAATTTGAATCTACTTTTTATTGTTTGAATTGGGTATGCTTAATGTTTAATGTTCTATTTGATTTTATTTGTCTGCTCATTGTTATTAGTTTATAGTTACTGCTTAATTTTTCTTATTAAATCTGTTTGGGTTATTTAGTTTGAGTTTGCTTTTTTTTCTTTTTTTCAGTTTTGGTATTTAGCTTATTTGTAATTGATTCAGATTATTATTGATACCTGCTTATTAGTATGCTTTTTACTTGTTCATTTGATTATCAGCTTATTTGCCTTTTATAGCTTATTTGATTTGCTTATTTTAGCTTTTAGTTGCTAGCCGCGTTTGATTTGTTTGGATTTCAAGTAGTTTAGGCTTTGCTTATTAGTTAATCTAGTTTGACTTATTTTTGTTTCAGCTTTTTAAGTTCATGTTATTTGCTTATTTGTAGTTGCAGATTATTTTCTTTTTATCTTAGCCTGCTTCTTTTATTTTTGCTTGTTGTGCTGATTTCGTCTATTGTTTGCTGGGAATCCATTTTACATAAACAAACAAATCCAAAAGTCATAAAAAAATAAATAGCAAAATCGTCTGTCAGGGGACTCGAACCCCTGACCTCGCGCTTAACAGCATACGCCTGTTCCATCTACTCTAGTACCCTTCTTGTGTTTATTTATCCATCTATTAGTTAATATAGGTTTATGATCTTTGGTAGTTTTTATTAATTAGTTTTAAACATATGTTTTAAGTACATTTAAATTTTAATTAAAAAGTTTTTCTTAATATTGAATTTTCTTTTAATCTGTTTTTATAAAATATAAAAAGATAAAAAATATTTTTATTTTAATTTCTTTTATACTTTTAAATTAGTTTAAATTTTAGTTTAGGTTTTAAAATAGTGTTCATAAAAGGTCTTTAAAATAGTTTTTAGTATAAAATTAGTTTATTTTAAGTTTTATTTAAAAGTAGATTTTAATTAAAAGTTTTTAAGTTTTATTAAAAGTCAAAATTTGTTTTTTAAAATTAGTTTATATAGATTAGTTGTCATTTAAATTAGTTTAATTTTTAAATTAGATTAAAATAGTTTTTATTTAAAAAGTTTTTATTAGTTTATTTCTTAATTAGATTAAATAGTTTTTAAATAGACTTTTAGTTTAAAATACAAAAATACCTTTAACCAAAAACAAAGTTAAGTCGCAACGATTAATTGGAAATCAAATTCGGGTGAGTCGAGGAGAAAACGAACTTAATTAATTGGACTAAAAATCCTAGTCTCAAAATGGCGCCGCTGCCGGGGATTTTGGGATCCGTTCTTTTTGAACGTTACGTTTTCTTGCACAAAAAATCAAAAATACAATAAAAATCAAAAACTTGAAAAAAAAATTAATTAAAAAATCACAAAAGCAATTTCTTTCCTAAGAATTGCACCAAAAAAAAAAGTAAAAAAGCAAAAAGTAATACTTTTTCCTAAAAGTATTACACCAAAAATATTACGTATTAGTGTTAATTTTTTAGTTCGATTTCTTTCGATTTTTCTTGTGTATATATTTTTCTAAAAAATACAAAAATATTCTTCTTTATCCTCTATTGTGTTTAATTCTTTTTCTCAACCCCTCTTATTTATAATTCTTCATGGATTTGTCTTGCGTTCGGTGTGGGAGACCATGGCTTGGTTTTCCAATATGTCCATGGTGTACTTGTGCGAAGTGTGGTTCCGATATCGACGATACACAATTTGGATTTTGTCCATTGTGCAATTCTAGAAATTCGTACTTCTCCTCTTACACAAATTTCTCCCCTCCTCCCGTCTATGACAATCCCTATCCTCAACATGCACCAGGTTTTTCTCAATACCCGTGTTGCAATCATTGTGGGGGCCCTCACGATACTTTCTATTGTCAACCGATGAATTATGAGCCACATCCGTGCTATAATTCCGGTTTTCAAAATTTTGAACCCCCACAAAACTACGTCGTTCATCACCCTTCTTTTAAGGAACAAAGCACTAGTTTGGATGAAATTCTCGAAAGCTTAAGACAAATCAAAATTAGCTTGCATGACGAAAAACAACAAGAGCAAGTATCTACTCTTAGTGTTTCTACTCCTCCTCTTGTGCGTTCTTATTATTATGATGACGATGAGACTACTATTTCTTGGAGCGATCTTTGTGCTCAATGTCCTAGTGCAATTGTAATTCCTTCTCTCAATATCCCAAATGCATCTAAGGATCTTGATACATCGAGTGAGATTAGCGATTTTGGGCTCGAGAAATTCTTTGATGAAGTTTGTGATGTGCCGACTTTTGCTGAGCTTACGGACATGGTCGTTCCGCTAGTCCATGATCACATACTCACAAATCCAAAAGCGATGATTGATTCTTCCAATAAGAGTTCTATATGTGGTGAGTATGATGATTTCGTCTTCGAGCCCGAGATTAAGGAAATTATCGACCGAGAGCTAGCTCTTTTACCTCCACTTCCACCTACAAGTGAGGTCGATTTTTCCAAAATCGAGGCCGAACTTGATGAGTTGGAACGTCTTATTTTTAATAATGACGAACCAACTCACATGACCACGCATCCTATTCTCGAGGAGTTACCTAATAAACACTCCTCTAATGAGAATTACGTTTACCGCATTCGTGAGGATTTAACTTATCAACAAATCCCACAAATGAATGATGGTTTCGTACTTGATCGTGATCTCTTCGAGAGAATTTCTAAAATCCTCAATGAGGGGAACGACAAACCTTTGTTTGACGAGCCTATCTATGATGAAGAAATCGAAGAGATTCACGTTCATGAGGATGATTACTTTGACCCGGGAGGTGACATTGACCATTCTTTGATTGATACCTTTACGGCTTTGCCAAATTATGACCATCCATTGTCTTTGGGGGATGACAATTTGTCTCCTTTACCCATCCCACCTCCCGTGGATCACGACCTCACATACTTTTCGTATGTTGAGAGGACCTTTTTACCTTCTATGACTTATCCTCCTGCCTCTCATTTATTATGTTCATCCGGGACCGAGGACAAGATCTTTGATCCCGGTATCACATTCGAGGCTTCCCCATGGACCATTTAATTCGGGGTCGAGTCAGGCTCGTGACTCGGTTAACAAAAACAAGCGCTTCTCGGGAGGCAACCCGATTATCTATCTTTTATTTATTTTCTACAATAAGTGTAGGGGGGATCCGTGTAGGTTGTTTGTTTGTGTGTTGTGTTGTGATTGTGTAGGTACATGTGCTTTGATGATCCACTTTTGGTACTTTTGACGAGACCCGTGTTCCCGTGTTACTCGTGTACCCGGTTTCCTTCGATAAGTTTTTGCTATTGTGATTCAATCTTGTATATAAATAAATGTAATCACTTTAGTTGTCCTTTCCTTAGCTCGATTTTAAACAACGTACTCAATGTCCTAAGTGTAGGGGAGTTTATTCTCCCACATGCTTAAACATTGAGGACAATGTTTATATTAAGTGTAGGGGGGATTTCTATCGAAATTTTTGTGGCCTTTTCCATGAATTTGACCCCATTTAAACGGAAAATTTTTAAAAATTTTAAACGTTTTTCAAATTTTTGATCTATTTTGGCCTTGTAGTATTTTTCTTTTATTTTCTTTCCTTTGCATCATATTTATATTTTCTATTTTCAAGAATAATAACAAAAAAATTAATAAAATGGTTTTTACAAGTTTAGATGTCTTTGATATATTAGGCCCGTTATGAATATTTTGACTCAACCCAAGTTTACTTATCTAAGTTTACTCTAGCTAGTATCCTTAACCATATGGGCCTTAATTGGTTCATTAGGCTAAGCATCCACGAGTCTCATTCCTTGATATTTTAAATTGTGGAGAACGAGAGATGATAGAGTTAATTATAAGTTTGGTATTCTTCCATTAACTTATGTGAGTTAGTTATGAGCTTTTTCTCCCATCACTTGTTAATAAATATATTTGCAATAAATAAGGTTGTACGATTTAAAAGGTTACTTAGCTTCTAGCACAAGATCGTTTAAAAGTTGCTCGGGATTAATTAGAGTTCATAGCCAAGGCATAACTTATTGAAGCGGGACGCGAATATTGGCTTATCCAAAAAGGCCCTAACAAGGCATGAGGATACCCGAGTCCAAAAAGGCCCTAACAAGGCATGAGGATTCACTTTTTTTGCTAAAGATCCAAAGATGACGTGAAGATCATTAATCCAAATCAATATGATGGATCAAGACGCACGACGAGAAGCAATTACTCCCCTAAAGATCATGGAGAAGTCTATCCAAAAAGACCCTAACAAGGTATGAGGATAAATAGATCCAAGTCCGAAAAGGAGGCGGATCGTTGTATATCAAAATCCTAAATAAAGAAGAGGATAAATGAAGAAGTCGTGGTCAACGTTTGAAGCATCTTTCACTCCTTATGAAGATGTATACCAAAATGAAGAGAAGACCATAATTTCAAGATCGTCTCTCAAGATTTGAAGTTTCAAGTACATGCCAAATATCGGTCCGAGAAAGGTCTCAAATCGTGAAACGAGTTATGCCAAGATATGAACTTTATGAGGTTTCGAGAAGCCGTTTTAAAAGATTTTGTCCTTTAGCTAAATATTAATTAAATCGTCCTACTTTATTTTCGGCCTAAATAAATTATCGAAATAAGTCAAAAATACATCCTTGTGATCATTCAAGACAAAAATAAAATACAAGAGATACACCGTAGGAATAAGGGGGTCTAAGTGAATAATTAAACCGCATGAGTAAGTGTTAGTTGTGCTAACTTATATTAACAATGATCTCGTTTTTAAGCTTAGTTTGGGGAACGTGAAACTTGAGGATGATTAATATTCATGACACCAAAGCCCTAATCTAAGTCTTAGATTTTTTTTACGAGTTTCTCCCATCAAATAATTTTCAAGTTAATAAATTATTTTAACTTTTGTCTCCCTTTAAATTTTTATCTTTTCATTATAGTAGTATTAATAAAGGCCGAGATGGGTTAATAATGAGAAAAATGTAACTTTGTGCTTTAAAACTATGCATTACATGGGGTCATTGCAATGGTCAAGTGTAGGGGATTTAATAAGTGTGTAAACACTTATCCTTTTGCCACTAAAATCAAGGAAAAACAAGACCTAATCATGTGTTTTGTATCGTAAAAGTCGGAATTACGCGTGGTTTTGTGTTTTTGTGTTTAAATAGGTACAAATGATCAAAAGAAGAGAAAACACGGATTCCACGGTCAAAAGTTGAAGAAAAGTCCAAGAAAAGACGAAGATAAAGTCAAAAGACCAAAATGTGCCCAACTTCACGAAAACTGGCAAAGTCGACACAATTTTGAAGAAAAGATCGAAAGGCCAAAAATCAAGTCGTTTTGTTCAGGGAATTAATTTATCAAAGTTATCGGGCTTGTGGGTCCCGCATTTCGGTTAATGGGCTCAAAATCCCATTTGGAAGATAACTATTTCTTGATTATTAACAAAAGCCCATTTACTTGGCCCATTTCATAAACAAAATAGACGAATGGAAAGCTTTAGTCCACAATAGACGATTTCATTTGGCCTCATTTATTTGACTAGTCAAACCTCTCACAATGCACTCCACGTGTATCCTACAACCACTCCCACACTTTACGTTTTGTAACTTAATTTTACTTTCACCCCATTATTATTTAACAACACACACACGTTTTGTTTAAAAAAAAAAAGAACATGTATCCAGTCTTGACTGGTCAACACAAAATAAAACAAATATTCACCCCCACGTTTAGCTTTTACCCAACCCTACTCATTCCTACATTTCGTTACACCCAAAGTAAAATACATCTCCCACCTTCACTGCTTCTTTCTCTTCCACTTTTATCCCTCTCCACAAACCCTAAAATTACCCACCACAAAAATCATCAACGAAATTTGGGGCTTTTATTCTCATCATGTAATTCACATCAAAAGGAAATTAATCCCCAAGAAAAACGGAAGCAATCACCATGTGGTCCTCAAGCATATCTCCACCGTGGCCCTTTTCTTGCGTATGATTGGCTACTACAAACATCACACATGCCACCTTGGCAATCCATGACACAAGAATCAACATCAACCGTTCGATGAGAAGAAATAGAGAGAGAAATGATTAGACGGCCAAGATCCTTCTCCTTGGTCACCAAGAAATACCAAGAGAGTTTTCAGTGGTTTTGGCTATAAAAACCCCATCTCATGTGTAATTTAGATTCAAGCTTTTTCTTTATTTTAATTTACTGTTTTTTAAATTTTAGGAGTAGATTAAATTAGATTTAATTTTCAGAAAAATTAGATTGGTAGGTTTATTGTAATTTCTTATTTTCAGCTTTGTAATTTTTTTCTTTAAATTAATGAAAAGTTTTAGTTTAATTAAATTCCTGTCTCAATTTTAATTACTGTTCGTTTTTTTTTATAATCTTCGATAACTTTTTTTATACACTGTTTTTGTTATTATCATTATTATTTTTATAAAAAAAAATAAAAAAATAAAAAATAAAATAAAATAAAAAAAAATAAAAAAAAAAGAAATTAAAGGAAGTGAATCAATCTTTTCCCCACTGGAAAGATTAAAATAAAGTACTACTGTTTGGATCAAGGATACTGTTACGGTTCATTTGGTTCAAGTAGTGTTGATTTGGTTCGAGTTTCGAGAAGGTGAAAGACGGTGGTGTTGTTTTGTAGAATATTGATAATCAATGAATCTATGAAGGGGTTTGTTAATTTCTAGAGAGAGAAAGTTAGAGAGAGAAAGTGAGAGAAACTATGTGAATTTTATTAAGTGGAAATTAAGAAATGATAACAACCAACCCCTTTCCTTAGTGGAAAGGGGTATTTATAGTTCCAAGTCATAAGTGGACTTGGGCCGGTCCATGACAAGCCCATGGACCGGTTCTTACTTAAGTTAATAAGCAAATAATAACTAAATACTAACTACGAGCTATTACAACATAAATCATATTGTGGAGTGACCGATACTTCTAATATACGTTAAAACGTATTTCTAACAATCTCCCCCTAAGGGAGGTCACTCCACGTTACAAAGTTCTAAACCTAGCATACTATACTAAGTCTTCGTTCTTTAGCTCGTAGTCTTTTCTTCTTTTCTTTCTTTTGTTGTGAATATGTTGATTTGATCTTTTTGGCTTTGACTTGAGAGCATTGTTCTTTGGCCTTTCACGTGCGATCTTTGCCTTTCTTGTGAACTTTGCCTCCTCGTGGCTTCATGTTCCACATACTTACGTCTTTTTGTTGGATTCTTGAAAGCTTCAGAGTTTGGTACAGCGGAAGACTTCATCTTGTACTTTCTTGAATTTTTGTTGCAAAAGACATAAGCATGTGGGAACGACTTTCACAGGTACACCGCAACACCACCGTCTTCACTGGTACACAGCAACGCCACCGTCTTCAACAGGTACTCAGCAACGCCACCGTCTTTAGCAGGTACACAGCAACGACACGAATAAAATGGCTTTGAACATTTTATTCTAATTCGGTAGCATTTTACCTCCGGTCGGTGAAGACCGTTGGACGATATTAGATATCGTACCCGTGACGGATAGTTTCAATTAAGTAACTTCCTGACAGGATTTCGCGGGTAAACCCGTTCTCTTTATTCGACCGTCCAAAGCTGACTGCGAACATAAAGAGTGAATCACTTGGATAAATTATCCTTGTGATTTAAAAGCCGTCAATTCATGAAACCTGGAACAAGTGAATTTCAATTAAGATTTTCACCATCGTTGCTTTCCAGTTGTCACGAGCTCGATTCATAAAGAATCTTGCACGTTACCTACCAAGTGCTGTTTGATGTTGACACTAGAAGGATTTCCACTCGTCACTGTGGTCAATAAAGAGTCACTCTGAGTGTTCTGGCAAGATCATATGATAATGCGAAGAGGCCTGGAACGAGTTTAAGTTCAATTAAGAATTAAACCACTGTTACCTTCCAGTTTTTCACAAGATTGGTTCTAAAAGAACCGCACGTGTAACCTACCATGAGCTTGTTTGATGTTGGCTCAAGCAGGATTTCCATCTTCATTGTAATACTTACGTATTACTCGGATGTTCTGGCAATATTACAAGAATATTGCGTAGGACTCTTGAAAATCTCTTACTTTTCACAGTGTGTGAGAAAGCAAGGAATAAATGGAAAGTGTCCTAATGAGACTTTTGATGATCTCTTGGCTCTAGACTCGATTGTGCGTTTTGATTTAGTGAGCGATGGCTGGAGAGGAGTGCCACCTTTTCAATACCAGTTTATTCGGAGTGAATAAACCAATAGATAACGTGTTGATCTCCGTGTGATTAAAACAAATACCTTTTGAGAGATATTTGAGTTAGCTGGGGAAGGGTTGTGCATTGCATCACTGGGTCCATGATGTCTTTCTTCAATACCGAGAATCATTAGCAAAAATGACCTCAATAGCATATGTATTGACCCGGTTTCTGCCTAAAGTTGTAAGGAGGGCTTCTTTCTTTACACCCTTTATCTTTACATTTCTTTTTCATTCTTCAACCCCTTCAATGCTTACCAATACGTCATCACTAGCACCTTGTTGTGATTGTTCCAGTGCTAGCTTAAGTACTTGGTCGGCATTCAGCTACGTTCACATTCTTTCTCCATCTTTCCTAGGACTTCTAATTCTAACTAGGGAATTGTCCTTGGGAAGATTCCATCGGCTCTGATGAATCATTGGACTAAACCTATTCCTACCACCCTTTTGTCACCACATCCGTCGTGAATTAAGCGTGTTTTGGGAAGGAATTGCCACCATGAAAACATCATTGAAAATCACCTAAGGTACTTGTGATATTAAAATCAAAAGTTTTGTACCTTAGGTGTTTTGATCATCAAAAACGCTCCCCCTTAACACGTGCTTAACACATATTAAGTTGGATTATCATTAAGTCTTTTTCATTTTAGCCAAGTAACACTTACGTCTCCTTAATCCCATTTTCTCCCCTTATCCAAAATGTTAACCATTAATATTTGGGATATTGAATGGATTAACCGGTCTTTGGGTAAAAATGAAATCGATGTTTTGGCCATAGAACAAGTTATTGCTCCCCCTTGAGTTAATAAGGGATAGTTGTAGTGCTTTGGTATGACATATTTTGAAAGATTTAGAATCTCGTGAGAAATTCTTGAAAAATTATCATACCTTAACACTACACCAAGCCATTCAAGCACATTATTCACAAATTTACATATTCACAATTGAAAAACCAATATAAAGTGACCTGAGATGTACGACCCATCAGATGGATCGTTGCAGTAGCTTGTGGTGCACTAAATACGGTCTTCCACCCACGAATCTTTCCAAGCTCCTCATCAATCTACGTTCACGGAGCTTTTGATCGATCTTTTTGATCACATACTTTGCCATCTGCCGGTAACCCGGATGCCAATCCTCCGTCATCTCTGGCAAAGTCCCTCCCGAATTCAGATGCTCCAACTTATCTCTGACTTGTATAAGAGTGCCATCGCTATACTTGTGGAGCTCCCCCACCCTCATAAACTTCATCAAACCTCGACTGTTCAAGTAGAAAATTCCAGAATTCGGGACAGAAATGCCGGTGTAGGGACATCTTTCTACATGTTGAGGTAGCACTTGATTCACAGGGCGAGTTAAATTGAGCCTCCTCTGATAGCTTTCGACTCCCAACTGAAGATCTTCCACTCGTGACTTGATGACAACGCTTCGTGTAAACATACGAAGTGCTGTATTTAGAGCAATCAGGTCTTCACGAGGAATGTGAGTAAGTTGATCTCGGGTCATTAGAAGCAGCATATCTTCGATATCCTCCAGGCGAATGATGGAAAAATCTCCTTGCTGGATTTTGTATTCCCGGTCATCCTCCCTTTTCAACCGAATCTCCGTCACATGATAATAGCCGTTCTTGGCTTCTGTTTTCAACCCTAAAATGCTGGAGATACGGATATCGGATCTAACATTGCTTCCAGATTTGACCAAGCAGCAACCCCTGTACGCCCTTCGGACTCTTTCGTCCCAATGAGATGCACCTATGACAGCATACATATCATAATTACGATTCATTTTAGGGACCCAGAGTCGATTTACCTTTTCCTCGATGAAGGGTATTGTCCCCCAGTTGGCAGCTTTCAGCAAAGTCAGGGATGTTGCATACTTTGATGATCCCTTCAGTAGATACTCAAGATCGTTGGTGACGAAGAAGTCAAGAGCAATCTGATTATCTTGAGCAGGATCCATTGGAGGTGGAGCTCTGTCTGATTCATGAAGTCCTGGCCTTTGAACGGTTTTCAAAGCCTTTATGATCTCATCGGCATAATACTCGAACTCCATTCGGGGTAATCGGGTTTTGGCACGCATTCTTTTATCTTTCATCGCTTTCTTGACCAAGGATGGAGTAACCGAAGTCTTATACTCATGAGCAAGAAATGCACATAAGTCAATCGGACTTCGGATACGCAGATACAGCACATCTTTGTCAGCATCTGTGATCGGATCATATTGAGCTGCTGCCGTGATCCAAGCTTGTGGTGGTGCAGACTCGTCTATCTCCAACGTGTCTTCCCAGGAACGAATGCTTGGTTCAGGAACCGTAGATTGTTGAACCTGTTGTTGAGGAGTGGAAGTGCGAACATCTACTGGTTCAGTTTCAGGCATTTCAGCAGTGTCTTGAACTGGAGAGTGTTGTGCAGCTTCGGGTTCTGTCACTGATTCTGCAATCACAGGAGGAACAACAGCAGAACTAATGGGGTTAGTTGTAATAGGTACAGACACAGCGATAGAGATACCAGGAGCCGAAGACGCTGTAGTGGCATTCACATCGTGGCGCCACTTAGTTCGTCTTGATTCCGAGGATGTCGATTTGTCCTTCGGTGCTGCATCTTTTGTGGACTTGGTTCCAGTCTTTGTAGCACTCTTCTTGGAGCTGGTAACCTTGTCCCCCTGTGGTTGTTCACCCCCATCATCATCCTGATTGTCGTCCCCGTTACTACCCCTTGCACTCTCCTGATTCTCATCACCACCATCATCGCCATCATCATCATCTTCATCCTCGTCATCATCCTCATCATCCTCATCATCATCACCACCTTCTTCATCGTCTTTCTCCTTTTCACCTTCCTCTTCTTCTTCTTCCTCTTCTTCACCCGTACCCTCTTCTTCACTCTCTTCCCTTTCTTCCTCAGGTAAGATGTGATATGGTACCACACTTCCAAACATTTTGAATAATCTATCATCCTCCATGATAGCATCATTCAGGGATTTAAATAGAGCCCGTTGAATCCTCGATTTATCATGCGACCCAAGTTCCACCATTCGAGCCTTAAGGATCTTCTTCAATTCAAAATCCGTCAGGTCATAAGCAATCTTATAGGCGGCTTCGGAAGGGTTGGATGATTTGACCATCAAGTTGTCAGCAGCAAGTGTCTTCAACTCGTCACGAAGCTTTGGCATTAAGGATTCAACGGATTCTTGCACTCTTTCTTTCACAGATACTTCGAGTGCTTCTTTTTGTTCCTTATATTTATCCCTCATTGCTTGAAGTCTGGTAATGCGTGCAGCATGTTTATTAGCCTCAGCCTGCTTAACCTGAGCAATTTCCTCTGCATGAGCCTTTCGTGTAGCTTCCAAGTCTGCAGCGAATTTGGCAATCAACTCTTCTTGAGCTTTCCTTGATGCTTCTTCACTTTGAGCTCTTCTATTTAACTCTTGGCGGAGTTCATTCATTTCTCTCTTGTGAGCATCCGTATGTTTATCCAACATCTCGCCCAATACTATTGCTGCCATTGCAGATGTTGCAGATGTTGCAGATGTTGATGGAATAGGCTCGGTTGTAACTGCTGTACTAAGGGTAGGGATTATGGGTGGTGGAAGAAATGGTGTGGAAGCCGGTCGGGTTGGTCGGGTTGTTAAGGGTTGGATTGGTGGTGGAAGAGTTGCCAAAGGTTGAGTTGTCACCATGATTGTAGAAGCAACAGGTTCCTTTTCCACACTCGTTGAAATAGGAATTGATGGCTCCTTCGAAGTAGAGTAGTTTTCAGGTGACCCAAACTCATCAACATCATCCGGTTCGACGTACTCATCCTCAATATCTACCCTTGCCCTTGAACCACTACCTCCTGTATCTTTCCTACTCCTTTTAATAGCAATCTTCAACATTTGTTGCTCGGTTTTATCAACAGTAGGATCAACAATATCTTCTTCATCACGTAGACGCATCAAATCCTTACCCTTTCCTTTCTTACCCTCTAACTTCTTCTTCTTTGGTTCGGGTTCAGGTAACGCAGCTGGTTGTTTGCGTTTACCTTTACTCTTAACAGTTGTGGATGAGTCTTCTCCAGTTTGAAGGTTTGCTTTCAGCCTTTCGATTTCAAGCTGCAGTAGCTTGTAATCTGCAGAACCTTTGATTTTGTCTGACAGAAGGTAATCAGGAACAGGACCCGGAATCACACCAGTAGACGGTCCTTCATGCCTCAGATCTACAGTATCATCAGCTTCTTCAGTGTGATAGCGACCTCCTGCTCGCCTATCAATAGTAGCATCAAGCTTCATAAAATAATTTATGATAAGCTTAATAAATCGAGGATAAGGAAAGAAGTTTGTCTTTAGCTTCTTGTTGTGGAAGAGTTGAAAGGTGAATTCTTCCCATATCAACAAAGCATAATCTGAATTCGCAGCTTTGTACATGCCATAGAAGAGGTTCATTATCGGACTTCTCAAAGCATCATGTCCGCTTGTTTTTGGTGTAAGGCATTTACTGAGAATACCCATCAAAGCTCTCCAGGGTTGTCCTACCTTAGCAGTGGTAAACTCAGATGCAACTCGTATTTCCGGACATCCAAGTGCGTCAAATAACTCCGCGAGTTCATCTTTAGTAGGATCCCTTGAGAAAGACATGCCCTTGGGTGTATCCCGTATACCAAGCATCTTACGGAAGTCTGAAACGGTGAGTGTCTGCTGCTTGTTGTCTATGGTGAAGGTGATTTTGTTCGAAGTGAAATCCTTGGTTGCCCAAAATTCAAACATATACTCATAAGGCACCGAGGCTGTACTCCTAAGGGCGTTCTTAAAATGAGAGTTATCAAGAATGGCTATGGCGACCTTAAAACCATGGTGAGTGGATTTAGAAACTTGCTTCAGCCTATAGTTGTTGGGTATAAACTTAAGGGTTCGAGCTTTAGCAATATCGGCTTCCCTAGATTCTTGGATAGCTTGTACTGTTGGATTAGTCATTTTATCTGCTTAAGATAAGACATGAAAGGTTGATGCACAAAAAACAGATAGATATATATCATTCTTATTTCTAAGCATAACACATTTCATAAGATAAAACAACAAGTACATAGATAGCATGCCAAAAATAACAATCAAACAACTCATTCGGAACTTTTCCTCATTCGGAACATTTTCATCCGGAACATTCTTCATTCGGAACTTCTTCTCATTCGGAACTTCTTCATCCGGAAGTTCTTCATTCGGAACTTCCTTCATCCGGAAGTTCTTCATTCGGAACTTCCTTCATTCGGAACATTCCTTCATTCGGAACTTCCTTCATTCGGAAGTTCTTCATTCGGAACTTCCTTCATTCGGAAGTTCTTCATTCGGAACTTCCTTCATTCGGAAGTTCTTCATTCGGAACTTCCTTCATTCGGAAGTTCTTCATTCGGAACTTCCTTTATTCGGAAGTTCTTCATTCGGAAGTTCCTTCATTCGGAAGTTCTTCATTCGGAACTTCCTCATTCGGAAGTTCTTCATTCGGAACTTCCTCATTCGGAAGTCCTTCATTCGGAACTTCCTCATTCGGAAGTTTTTCAGAAGAAATCCTTCATTCGGAAGTTTTTAACCCATGTTCATCCGGAACTTTTGCACACGAAACTCAGATGATTAATCTAGCGCATTTGTGAGTTTCTAAGGCAAACTAAGGCAATATAAACATCATTTAATCTATTCTTAACAAAACCCACCATAAATCCTTTATCAATTAACCCTAATTAAGGCAAAACCCTAAATCTGATTAAACTATGATAAGAATAATATGATAAAAACTATGGATTAGAAGTTAATCATGTTGATGTATATACCTTAGTTAATCGAAAGAACAGGAAGAATCAGTAAGCGAATGATTGTTTAGATCGTGTGTGTGAAGTTCAACAATGGCGGCAAAGTGTTTTTAGATAAACAGTGATTCAGAAATAATAGTGAGGGGCGGGGTGTTTGATTTTTGACTTAGGTCAATTTTGCCAAGTTTCATTAACTGCTACCTTTAGTCCCTCCATTTTCTCTTTCCTTTCCTTTTTAGTTTTTTCATTTTACTTAACACTTGTTTAACTTACACAACTTAGCAAACGCATCTATTAGCATATCCTCAAGATCTAAAAGCCATGCCTATCACTTAGAACGAACACAAGTCGTTTTCTAAGATAAAACCACTCAATTACCATGAAGCCCTTAATTTTCACAATCACTTTTGGAAAATCCATTTTAATGACGAGGAAGATTTTACTATTTTCTCCCCCTTAAACAATGACCCGTTTTCTATTTAAAGAGCTGTAGTCATTGTTTAAAGAGTCAAATAGTGATGAAAGCATTTCCAATTTATCTCTTGAAAAATTTTGATTCGTGGTGTCAATAAGATTTCTCTTATTTTAACAAATTAATGCACTGAGACGTACACAAATTCGTGTCAGACCAAGTTTTAAAGTAAACTTGATCCCTTTGCATGATTTGGCTTGTAAATCACGCCCGAGAAAATTAATTCCCGTTCTGAGCCAACGTTTTCCAAGGAAATACGTGACTTTAATATGAAAACCGGGTTGCAGTCTGAAATAACTACAAGCCATTATGGGCATGTTTTAAAAATGTACAACTTTTATACGGACTCTATTTATGGCACCGTGTCAATATTGATCGACATTTCTAAGGCCGTAAATATTACCGTACTAAAAGACATGCCCGTTTTAAAACAAAAAAATATTTTTGGTTTTTCTGGATTTTATATGTTTTATGGTTTTTGTTGGTTTTATATTTTTTATGGTTTTTGTTGGTTTTATATTTTTTATGGTTTTTGTTGGTTTTATATTTTTGTATTTTCTTTTTGTGGTTTATATATTTACGATAATATACATGATCACAACCAAAGGATACTCTGAATAGTTTACCACGACTATTCAGCTGATTCTTCTGCCAACTCTTTGAGTGTCGCTGGAGTGAATGATTTCATGCCAAGCTTGTCGATCAAAAACTCGATGCGTCCTCGATCTAAGGCTTTGGTGAACATATCCGCCAGCTGGTACTCAGTAGTGACAAAATACAGCTCGATCACTCCGTTCTCCACCTGCTCCTTGATGAAATGGTAGCGAATGTCTATGTGCTTGGCCCGGGAGTGTTGAACATAGTTGCAGCAAAGGGCAATGGCGCTCTTGTTGTCACAATACATCGGGATTTTGTTAAATCCAAGACCGTAGTCAGTTAATTGTGATCTCATCCAAAGGACTTGAGCACAACAACCGGACATGGCGATGTATTCAGCCTCCGTGCTTGATATTGCAGCGCTTTTATGTCTTTTTGAAGACCAACTGATCAATCTATCTCCAAGGAGTTGCACAGATCCAGAAGTGCTACGCCTCGTATCTTGACATCCAGCATGATCGGCATCTGCGTATGATATTAAAGCAATCGAGGAATCTTTCGGATACCATAGACCACGATGAAGTGTTCCTTTTAGATACCGAAAGATCCTTTTAACTACATGTAAGTGCTTTTCGGTAGGCCGAGCCTGATACCGGGCACACATGCATACAGCAAATTGCAAATCAGGCCTGCTAGCAGTCAGATAGAGAAGGGTGCCGATCATTCCACGGTAAAGTTTCGGATCGACAATAATCCCATCCCTATCTTCATCTAACTTGGTTTTCTCAACCATTGGAGTGTCTACGGGGTCACAATTCTCAAAATTATATTTCTTAAGTGATTCTAGAGCATATTTGGATTGATTTATAAAGATGCCTCTGGGATTCTGAGAAATCTGTAATCCTAAGAAAAATGATATTTTTCCCATCATCGACATCTGAAAGCGTGTAGACATTATCTTCTCAAATTGTTTAGACAATTCGATGTTAGTGGCAGCAAAAATTATATCATCAACATAAATTTGTACCAGAAGCATGTCGTTGCCGTCCTTGAGAGTGAATAGAGTGGGGTCCACTTTGCCTTTGGAGAAGCCTTCCGACATGAGATATGTTGATAGGAGATCATACCACGCGCGTGGAGCTTGTTTCAACCCATAGAGAGCCTTCTTAAGCTTGTACACATGGTTAGGAGACTCCGTACTCACGAACCCATCCGGTTGGCTAACATAAACCTCTTCCCTTAGTTCACCGTTCAAAAATGCCGTCTTCACATCCATTTGATAGACGATCATGTTCATATGAGCAGCAAATGCAAGGAATAGTCTAATCGCCTCCAATCTAGCCACAGGAGCAAAAGATTCCTCAAAGTCTATACCCAAGGCTTGTTTATATCCTCTAGCGACCAATCTTGCTTTATTCTTTAATACCGAACCCATCTCATCAAGTTTAACCTTATAAACCCATAACAAAGTAAGGATGTTAACCTTGTCAGGGCGAGGAACCAATTCCCATACTTCAAGTCGTTTGAATTCATTGAGTTCCTCCTGCATAGCTTCAATCCAAGATGATTGGGTCATAGCCTGCTGCCAATTTTTGGGTTCAACTTCAGAGAGAAATGCATCAAAGTAACAATATAGTGCACTCTCTTGTAGTTGATGGCGTGTAGAGACTGGTCGGTCTAGATCTCCAATAACATTCCTAATTGGGTGATCTTTTGTCCATTTAGTGCTATGGTTTTCAATCCTAGGTGGTCTGGAGTGAACAATAGATGGAGCTTCTTCTGAGGTAGAGGCGGCTGAAGGGTTTTCAGGGATCGCAACACCAAAGAAAGGAAGCTCTTGCAAGTGAGCATATTCCAAGTCGTGATCAGTAGTATCCTCTTCTACATCATTAGGCACAAGTAGGGGTGATGATTCATGTGTAGTTTGTGAATCACTTGGTGAAGGTGCATCAGGTTCAACTTGAATTGTAGATGCATTAGATAAAGGTTCATTAACTTGAGCAACCACTTCAGGTATTGGAGCAATTACTACAGGTACTGGAACTTCATCAGTCGGGGGATCGAAGAATTCATCAAACAACGGTTGAAACAGTTTATCCCACTCGGGCCTTGATGGTGGTAAAAATGATGTAGAAGTAGGATTGTTGGGAACTAATCCGGAACTTATAGCACCGGGTCCCATCTCATGAAGCGCGGGTTCAGAGCTGTGTTGCTCAGAAGCCATCGCTGTCAGCTCGTCGAAATCAGCGTCCATAGTTTCTACAATCTTGCCAAGACGACGGTTATAGATTCGGTATGCTCTTTTGGACGGTGAGTAACCAATGAAAATACCTATGTCGGCTTTTGGTTGAAGCTTACCCAAGTTCTCACTATTGATGTTTGGATAACACAAAGCACCAAACACATGGAAAAATGAAACATCGGGTTTGCGGTCATGTAGAAGCTCATAAGGTGTTTTTCCATGGCGTTTCCGAATGATAGACCGGTTTTGGGTAAAACATGCAGTAGAAATAGCCTCTGCCCACAAGAACAATGGAGCGTTCGCATAAATAAGCATGGTCCTAGCAGCTTCCATAAGTGTGCGATTTCGTCTTTCAACGACACCGTTTTGTTGTGGAGTGCGTGCAGCGGATGTTTCATGTGATATACCAACTCCTTCATAATAATCACGAAGAGTCTGGTTGACGAACTCTGTACCATTGTCTGTACGAATACGGCGGACAGT
Source organism: Glebionis coronaria (assembly GCA_025667525.1). Lineage (NCBI taxonomy): Eukaryota > Viridiplantae > Streptophyta > Magnoliopsida > Asterales > Asteraceae > Glebionis > Glebionis coronaria. The sequence goes on along the minus strand of CM046882.1, from coordinate 281,424,140 downwards.
GGTATTCAAACGTACCTGAATGAACTTCAGAAAAGTGATGATAGCCTTCGGAGCTTCATCCTTTGTACGTAGAAATCTAACCCATGTAAACCTTGAGAAATCATCCACAATGACGAGAATGAATTTCTTACCGCTCACACTTTCAGTTCTCATCGGTCCACAAAGATCCATATGCAAAAGATGAAGTTTTTCTTGATTAGTGTCTTCAGCTTTGGGTTTGTAAGATTTCTTGGTGCTTTTCCCCCTTGAACACGCGGAACATAAATGATCCTTGTGAAATTTAAGCTTGGGAAGACCACGAACTAACTCGTTTTTAGCCAGATGATTAATAGCATCAAAATTAAGGTGAGATAATCTGCGATGCCATAACCATGACTTGGTCTTAGAAGCTTTAGAGAGAAGACATACTGGAGAAGCGGCCATCATGTCTTGTAAGGACAAAGTATAAAGATTTGCACCACGAGATCCCTTCAACAAATCTTTTCCTTCCAAGTTGCGGATGAAACAAGTGTGTTGTCGAAAAGCAACCTCAAGGTTGGAATCACAAAACTGTCCTACTGAGAATAAGTTATGACCAAGACCTTCAACATAGTATACCCTAGAAATCGTCACGTTTCCAATCTGATATTCACCATACCCCATAATCTTTGCTATATGATCATTCCCAAATTTAACCGTACCAAGAAACTTGCTGACGAAATTTCGGAGCATCGAGCGATTTCCGGTCATATGTTTTGAACAACCGGAGTCCAAATACCACAGGATGATTTGGACCACCTGAAAATATCACCACACAAAGAAAATGTAGAGGTATCGGAATCTGAGTGTTCCTTGTTATTAGCAGGTACAGATTTAATAATCTTAGATTTGCTAACTCTAGGTTTCTTAGATTTCCTAGCCTTTTTCTTCTTAATTAGTGGTGTAGATTCTAATTGGCTCAAATCCTGAGGTATTTCTACACTGATAGGCACTACAGTGGGGGCTGACCTAATTAAAGGGCGCTGTTTCCTTACTTGAGTGCGAGTGTTCCTAACTAAAGGACGCTCAGACCTAACCTCAATGGATGCATTCCTAGTTAAAGGGCACATTTTACCATCGAGAGTAAAGGTCCTACCAGTGGGACGCCATTGCCAGCCAACTTGGGCACGAGTTCTACCCGTTGGCTTCCATTCAAGACCATTCTTAATAGCATTCATTTCATTAACGTGATCAATCAGACACAAATCATGACGCTGTGAAAACATACATTCATTACAATTCCAGCAATTTAAATCAGAATTCACGAATGGTTTAGGCTGCTGCACAGGCGCAGAGCTTTTAGTCTTAACATGATTCGTTTTATTTAAAACTGAACTAGCATTCCTAGTGTGGACTTCTACTTTCTTCTTTGTGGCACTACTAGTGGCGGGCTTGATCTTATCTTTCTTGAGTGGCGATCCTTTAGCCTTAGTAGTTGCTTTTAATCCTGTAGAAGGCAAATTGGGAACATTAGCAGCAGATTTTAAAGATATCGTACTTGATTGTGCCAATGACGGTTTCGCTCCTGGAGTCTTATTAAATGGAGTGACAGCAATGGGCCTATTATTAAGTAGTGCAGAACCTGGTGTACCTATGTATTGCAAATAAGCCAAGCAATATTGAACTCGCTTAACATATTCATTAGCCGAATAATAGTCGCTACTTGAGGGATCTAAGGCATAAAGATCGTCTAAAATATCCCTAAGAAGATCGACATGCTTAATGGCATTCCTCATATAATCATCGTATACAGCCGGGTTTCTCTTATGAAGCGGATTCTTATAAAGCACTACTTTCTTGGTTGTTGGAGCACTAGTGGACGGTGCAGAGTCGGTAGCTAAGTTATCAACTACTTCTTGTCGGGTGAGAAGAAGTGTCTCCTTTAACTCAGCCAAAACCATATTTTTGTCTATGAGCAGGATGTTCAAGTCAGAGATTTCTTCGCACTTTTGGTTCAGTTGTTCAATATAATATTGTTGCTGTGTCGCATTAAAAGCGAATCGATCTTCTAGTGAACCATAAAGAGCGGATAGTCCCTGCCTTGTCCGATCCATCTCCCCTAGAACAGTTGATAGTCTAATTTCTAAGACTTGGTTTTTAGACTCTGCGGCCTCTAGTTCCATTCTTAATGTTTCCTTTGATGATATCTCTCTCTTCAATCTCATGATTTCTTCCTCTAATGTCTTAACAATTGCAATCATCTTGTCACTTGTCTCAACACCGTTTTCACAAACATTTGATATCAAAAGATTTTCATTTTGAGCTTGTTGTTTTAATTCTAAAGATATACAATGTTGTTCTAGTTGATTAAAGCGTTGAGAAAGTAAATTATAAGAATCTTGTAGCTTTAAAAACTCAGCGTTAGATTCGTGACAAGAATAATTATCTACCTCATTTACAGTTTCAGCAACATTTACAGAAATATCACAAACATCATCACAAATATCCTCACAAATATTCACAGCATCACAATTCATCATAGCGGATGTAAGCTCATTCGAATATTTAACATTTACAATAGTAAGCACATCACACGAGATTACTTCGGACAAGAATCGGTCATATTCGGTTGAAATCTTTTCCTTTTCAATTAGTTGCAGTTCGTAAGCGGTGTCCATTTCATAAAACACTTTTTGAACTTCCCCAATTTCAAACTGAAGATTTTCCTTAAGAGATGCAAAACTTCCTTTTAGACTTTCGACAAACGGATTGATCTTAGTTTTAAACACCTCGTTCATGTGTTCGAAAGCCCATTCTCCGGCGTTTAAGCCATTTGAAGTCGTACATTCCAAAATGACCTTGTCAAAGTTAGTAAAGTATCGGTTAATCTCTTTCAAGTTTAACCATACAGTACTAACAGGTGGAAGATTCTTTGGAATTTCCTTAGGACCTTCCATGTTGACAAGTGTAGGAAATGTACTAGGGCGTTCTTCCTCTAACATGTAGGTTGGTGCTGTAATGAGATCTTTATCCATATGGAAGCGAACTCTAAAATCAGTTTTAGCAAGCTCCTTATTCATTTTAAAATAATCACACTCGGGATATTTTTCTGAATTGTATGACCGATCCTCATCAACTAGAACCTTACTTGTTCGATCATTGGGAAAAACAATCGGGTCTAAAGCCAATCCTAATTGAGTTGCATTATAAAGTCTAGGACTATGTCTTAAAGCTTGTTTTGCATATCGTGGATTAGGGGGAAGGCCTTTTAGACGTGATAAGTTAAACTCTTTAAATGAAGCATCAAATAAGTGAACTAGTTGTGAAGCAGCGTATTGTCTTAACAGCAAGTAGTCTAGACTTCTAATCTTATTAGTAGCATTAATCTCCATTTCAGTCTTCTTAGATTCGAGTAATTCAAAATCAGTTTGAAGTTTTTGAAAATTAGTGACCACTAACTCCTTTTCTCTAAGTTCACTAGACAAATTTGCTCTTAAGTTTTCGATTTCTTGCAAGTGACCCATTTGTTTGTTTCTAAAGTGATCATATTCGAGATTTGTGAGAACACTAGACGAAGGCACTAGTTCCAAGGTTTGTACTTTCTCATTGCTTAAAGCAAGCTCTTCAGACAAATTCTTATTCTTAGCTAAGGTTTCTAAGAGTGCAGCATTCATTTGGCTAAGTAGTGTAGCAGGAACCATGACCAAATCTTGTTGAGCAGGAGTAGGCATATGCGAACTGGTTCCCGGTTGTGATTCACTCAAAGTCTGGGGACTCACATTGATATTGCTATCATTGTTTGTCTCCTCGTTTGAAAGACTCACCACAGAAGATTCATTCGAATTAGCACTCTCTTGCCTAACTTGATGTGGTTGAATACTAGCATCAGTGGCATTATCAGTGTTATTAATAAGTACCTCAGATTTCTTATCTGGCCCTAAGCTGGAGAAAGTTGCCATGAAAGCAGCCTTTGCAGTCTGAAAGTCATCACAATCGGAATCATACGCATCAAGATCATCGGCTTGGTAAGCTGCATTTTGCGTAGTGACAACGTCTTGTTCAGCAATCCCTGGGTCAGCAAGAAATGCAAGCTCCTCTTCATCAAGTTCCCTTCCTTGCGCCTGAGCATTTACCAGATAGATCTTTTCTGCAAACCACTGTCCATCCCTTCTCCTCTTGGGTTTCTTACAATCCCTGGACATATGACCCTCTTCCTTGCAGTTGTAGCATGTAATCATTCTCAACTTGCCTGTATTAGCCCGTGGAGGGTTGTTGACCATTGGAGCAGGAGCAGGATTGGCGGTGCGAACATTGGTTGATGTGGAAGTTCTCCCCTTATATGGCTGAATTGGCTGAACCATTACTCTGCCATTCTCAATTGTAGCTTGTTGGCGAGAATTGGATGAATTCCTCAACTGATTGTTGGTAGGAGCTGATCCTCTGAATCCTCGTTTGCTTAAAGTTCTTGTGAGGTAAGCAGACATAGTAGTTAGCACTTCAACTGGGTCAGCTCCTTGTTGGAATACAGGAACTGGGACTTCCTCATCATCACAATATAGTGCTTGATCTGGATGAGCTGCATAATCAGTATAAGGAAGACTCATTTGATCAGGGTAGCTTGTTGGATATGCTGCATTCTCTTGATAAGAAGAATATGATGGCTGAGCATAATGTGCAACATTTGCTGGATGAGGTTGTGAAGCATACTGTGGTGAGGGTGCATTGAACCGATATTGTTGCTGATGTGAGGTGGGTGGTTGTGGTAGAATCGAGTATTGGGGAAAGGCTGGTGTCATGTAAGGTGATTGATGATAAGCTTGATGTCCCAAGATATAGGGTGTGTTGTTGTGAGACAAGCTTGGTTGATTCGCCATCAATGCTAAAGAATCTGGGTGCATACCACGAGGAGAACGGTGCATAATCACATGCTTCTCATGCTGCTGAAGGAAGGCATAGATTTGATCTAAGTTGCACTTATGCAAATCCCGGGTTAACTTCACATCAGTAATGTACTCACCCCATTCAGCTTGAGGTAGAGTATTCAAGAATTTGGTGTTAACCTGGAATGGTGCGATCACAAGATTGTATACATTCAGATCATTCATAAGTGTGGTGAATCTGAAGTAATAATCGTGGAGCGTTTCCCCTGGGTTGTAGGTGAATCTATCAAACAAATCATACAGCTGACACTCCCTTTCTTGTTTGGTGAGAGACGTGCCTTGTAGCAACACCTTAAGACGTTCCCATAGATCCTTTGCCACCGTATACTGACTCACCATCCTATAGATGTCATGGGGAAGTGCTTGGAGAATTGTTTGAAGAGCTTTTTCATCTGCATCTGCAACGAGTTGTTGGGCTGGAGTGAGTTCTTCAAATTCTCGTGGTCTAGTCACGTTGTCAACCGTAATGGTACCATAGTCGAGTGGACCATTCAAAATCGATTTGACCATAAGCCTTCCGTATGTCGGTTTCCCCTTTAGATATTGCATCATTCGACCTTGCCATGCCTCAAACACCTCTTTAATGAGCATCGGTGGACGGCTATCAGTTCCCGTTATGATTGATATATCCGTAAGAGATGTCATCTGAGGCATTACTGAATTTGGATTCATTTTGTTTTTCTTCAAAGAAACAGAGATTATCGGTTGATCGAGCAGTGAAGTAAAGCTTGTGAATTGTGTTGTGTTTTTGTTGTATGAAACCAAGATTAAATCCTCTAAAAAATCGTCGAAAAAACAAGCAAAATTACCCTTGATTCGGAACTTTTTGTTGATTCGGAAGTTTGATTCGGAAGATTACCTTGATTCGGAACTTTGTGTTGATTCGGAAGATTACCTTGATTCGGAACTTTTGGGTTGATCCGGAACTTCTTGACTCGGAAGTTCTTGGTTCGGAACTTTGGCTTGATCCGGAACTTCTTGACTCGGAAGTTCTTGGTTCGGAACTTTGGCTTGATCCGGAACTTCTTGACTCGGAAGTTCTTGGTTCGGAAGTTTCTTGATCCGGAACTTCTTGGTTCGGAAGTGTCTTGATTCGGAACTTCTTGACTCGGAACTCCTTGATTCGGAACTCCTTGATCCGGAACTCCTTGATCCGGAACTTCTGCTGAATGAACAGAAACCTCCTCCAATGAACAGTCGAACAGTAAAAAGTAAGATTAAGCCCAGATTTTGACCAAATAACCCAAAAAGTTTTGTGCTTTCGACTAAAATAAGTAACAACTAATACTTATCCACTAATCCCAATCACAAAAACATCAAAAACACCAAGAATCAAGATGATTTTTCTAAAAGAACACTAATACAATCAAAAACTAAAAAACCACACAAATCACCACCTTAAATCACCCCATAGCTCTTGATACCAAATGTAGAATATTGATAATCAATGAATCTATGAAGGGGTTTGTTAATTTCTAGAGAGAGAAAGTTAGAGAGAGAAAGTGAGAGAAACTATGTGAATTTTATTAAGTGGAAATTAAGAAATGATAACAACCAACCCCTTTCCTTAGTGGAAAGGGGTATTTATAGTTCCAAGTCATAAGTGGACTTGGGCCGGTCCATGACAAGCCCATGGACCGGTTCTTACTTAAGTTAATAAGCAAATAATAACTAAATACTAACTACGAGCTATTACAACATAAATCATATTGTGGAGTGACCGATACTTCTAATATACGTTAAAACGTATTTCTAACATGTTTGATTCGGTTCGATAAGACTGCTCAGCGCAGCTCTTCTTCTCAACGGAATCGACATCGGGTTTTCTTTCTTTTCCCTTTTTATTTTAGTTAAGTTTTAGTTAATTTGAATCTACTTTTTATTGTTTGAATTGGGTATGCTTAATGTTTAATGTTCTATTTGATTTTATTTGTCTGCTCATTGTTATTAGTTTATAGTTACTGCTTAATTTTTCTTATTAAATCTGTTTGGGTTATTTAGTTTGAGTTTGCTTTTTTTTCTTTTTTTCAGTTTTGGTATTTAGCTTATTTGTAATTGATTCAGATTATTATTGATACCTGCTTATTAGTATGCTTTTTACTTGCTCATTTGATTATCAGCTTATTTGCCTTTTATAGCTTATTTGATTTGCTTATTTTAGCTTTTAGTTGCTAGCCGCGTTTGATTTGTTTGGATTTCAAGTAGTTTAGGCTTTGCTTATTAGTTAATCTAGTTTGACTTATTTTTGTTTCAGCTTTTTAAGTTCATGTTATTTGCTTATTTGTAGTTGCAGCTTATTTTCTTTTTATCTTAGCCTGCTTCTTTTATTTTTGCTTGTTGTGCTGATTTCGTCTATTGTTTGCTGGGAATCCATTTTACATAAACAAACAAATCCAAAAGTCATAAAAAATAAATAGCAAAATCGTCTGTCAGGGGACTCGAACCCCTGACCTCGCGCTTAACAGCATACGCCTGTTCCATCTACTCTAGTACCCTTCTTGTGTTTATTTATCCATCTATTAGTTAATATAGGTTTATGATCTTTGGTAGTTTTTATTAATTAGTTTTAAACATATGTTTTAAGTACATTTAAATTTTAATTAAAAAGTTTTTCTTAATATAGAATTTTCTTTTAATCTGTTTTTATAAAATATAAAAAGATAAAAAATATTTTTATTTTAATTTCTTTTATACTTTTAAATTAGTTTAAATTTTAGTTTAGGTTTTAAAATAGTTTTCATAAAAGGTCTTTAAAATAGTTTTTTAGTATAAAATTAGTTTATTTTAAGTTTTATTTAAAAGTAGATTTTAATTAAAAGTTTTTAAGTTTTATTAAAAGTCAAAATTTGTTTTTTAAAATTAGTTTATATAGATTAGTTGTCATTTAAATTAGTTTAATTTTTAAATTAGATTAAAATAGTTTTTATTTAAAAAGTTTTTATTAGTTTATTTCTTAATTAGATTAAATAGTTTTTAAATAGACTTTTAGTTTAAAATACAAAAATACCTTTAACCAAAAACAAAGTTAAGTCGCAACGATTAATTGGAAATCAAATTCGGGTGAGTCGAGGAGAAAACGAACTTAATTAATTGGACTAAAAATCCTAGTCTCAGTCACCTCAAAACTTGTTGTTTTGAATCATGGACAACAAACCCGTCTTAACCTCAAAATTCTCCGCAAGGATAGCGGGAATCACAATCGCTTCTCCATAACCCTCGGTGGGTTCTTGAAGCAACTCCATCATAGTTCGATTAGCCATGGGTGCTTCTTTCACTACAATGGGTTCGTCAATAGGAGACTCCTCACTAGAAGGAGTGATGGATTTGTTTCTTCGTTTACGAGCACGTCTTGCTTTGGAGCGAGTTTGCATAAACGTCACCTACAACGAGAAGGCGAGCAAAGAAGATTCTTTTTGGTGTTTTTACTTTTTCAATTTTTTTTGTGGTTTTTGATTGTTTTTAACTTTTTTTGGATTTTTGGAATGTATTAGTAGACAAAAATCTACAAATCTCCTCCTTAATCAAATCTCTCGTTTAAAGAAGCCTCAAGGAATGAAAACGATCACGTGAAGTGAACGCCTTCGATGAATTTAGAACGATGGTGGAACACCAAATCGTTCAAGAAGGTTTAATCAAATGAAACCAAGAAAATATATATGATACTTAAGTAATACTTTGGGCGGCAAAACCCTCGATTAGCTTTCAATATCAAAATACGCACAAGCAAACGGAGGAAACGAGGCGGCGCGAAGCACTTAAGAGCCTTTTTCCTTTAGGTGGTGAAATACAACCGCCTTATACCCACCTTATAGTTTGTATTTATCAAAATCGAGTTTCACGAAAGTATTTATCTATTTTTGCCTTTTTCTTTGGTTTGAGATTCGAATACAATGATTGGGTAATGACCTCCCAAGTCAAGGTTGTGATTACTCACGTTTTTGGTGTACTTGTAAATTTATTGTTCTACGTATACAATTTAGTAATAGTATTCACAAAAAAACAAAAAACCGATAATACGTATTAGTAGAGTGCTACTAATACAAATACTATTATGGCTATATATAAAAACAACAATTGTTCAACCAAAACACAACACGCCTCCCCGGCAGCGACGCCAAAATGATGTTGGAGTTTTTACCACTCTTTAGGAAAAGAGCAATAAATAGGGCAAGTGTGCACGACGGTTTAGGAAAACCGTGTGTAAATGACCCTAAGTGAGTTCGTTCTCGAGGAGGCTAGTGCGTTGTTTGTTGAATTGATTGATGATTTGTGATTATATGATTGAAAAAGAAAGAAAGAAATGGGATTAGAAGAGAAAGACGGTTACGAAAATGAATTAAACTACGACGAAAAAGGCGAACACGCAAAACCGTAAATAGTGCCAAAATTAAAATTTAACCTAAAAATTCCTAAAAATTTCTAAAAATCCCCAATAATATTCTAAGAGTTTACAAAAAATCCAAACTTGTTAAAACCTTTTAATTGTTTAGATAATGACTTTTTAATGCTAGTTAAAGCCCTAAAAATCACAATTAATTATTAAAAAGCCCTAAACAAGATTTCAAAGTTTGTAAACCTCAAAAATGTCCTAATTAATCTAAAAACTATTTTTTAAAATTTTAAAACCAAATTAAACTATTTTTAAACACTTAAAAACTATTAAAATCAATTAAATCTTAAATTAATTCTAGAAATTAATTGAAAAGTCCTAAAAATATTTGGAAAGTGACAAAACTCCTAATTAAGTGTCCTTAACCTAGGAAAAATGTAAAAACTAAAAAAAATCAAACTTCAATTTTTAATAATAAAATAATATTAAAATATTCAAAAAAAATTCAAAGTTTACTAAAAAATTCTAAAAAATTACCAAAAATCTAAAATAATGTAACTAAGACAAAAATGAAATTAAAAGTTTCTGAAACCTATTTAATAATTTAATATTAAATTCTAAAGTTAGCTAAAAACCCTAACATCCAATAAAATAAAAAATTAGACTTTTTGAAAACTTTATTAGCTGTAAACCTCAAAAATATAATTCAAAGCCTAAAAACTATTTTTTCAAATTTTTAAATTACCTTTTTCTATTTTTAAATTACTTTCTAAACTTTAAACTAAAAATAATCCTAGAAAATTAATTAATAATGGGAAAATAAACTTTTTAAACAGAAAAGTCCCTAAACCTAATACAAACCTAAGAAAAATGCTAACTGGTAAGAACCTTAAGGAAATAAGCTAGAATAAGCTTATTAATAAGCTGATGGTTAAATAAGCTATAAAACACACATCTTAAGTATTATATGAAATGAACTCTATCAGTCAAAGTCCCTAGGGCGCAATGGTAAGACGTGTGTGTTGCGAGGAGGATGGCGCAGGTTCGAGTCCTCGCCAGTCCTTTTTACTCTTTATATTTTTTTTATTTTTATTTTTTACTTTAAAAACACAAACCAGTAACTATATTACTTAAAAACACAAATCTTACTAAAAACCAACTAGAATCAAGCTGAAATTAAATCAAAATGTGCCCAGTTAGGCTGAGTTTCTGATGAACACCAAGTAGTATATATTCACTTGTGAAAATTGAACCAAGAGGCCTTGATTCTTGATTTTGGTGGTGATATGATGGACAATATGGCACCCTTATACTCTGTTGAATATAAGGAGTCAAAGGAAACTCAAAAATACACAAGCACAAGCAAAAATCAAACTCAATTAGCACAAAAAATGTTTCTGATATAACTAGCACAAGTCTGGGGTGTTTTTTCTGATGCAGTTGGCACAAAATCGACTTTCAAACCTTCAAAATCTAGCATACAAGTGTACTAGATCACATAAAAACCATACACAATCCTAAACAAACCTATAATCTAGCAATGATTCAGATTGGTGGCACAAATTCTCTTAAAAACAAGCAGAAAAATGCACTTTTCTGATTAAGGCAATGTTATTCAATTTTTAGAAAGCAAAAGTGTTCAATATACTACCAAACTGACAATCAAACTAACACACAACCTAACAACACCCTAATAAGTGTATAAGACAGGTTTAAACACAAGATTCTTAACAATAATACAAGTTTCACCCTTATCCCAAACACCCCTTTAAAATTTCAGAAACCAAATTTTCAAACCAAATCTTAACTAAACTTCAACCAAACTGATTTAAACTATCTAAACATGCATACTAACCTTAAATAAGCAATATTCAACACTTAAACAGACAAATGAACAATTTCTACACAAAAATCATGCAAATTCACATAAACTGAATATTTCTTTGAAAACTGAAAAAGGGTCAAGTAAGCTACCTTGTTGGGCCTACATCCAGGCCCAACAGTGACTGAATAGTCACCTCCTACAAGCTGGTGGCTTGTGCTTATGGGTTTTGAACAAGAACAAGTAGAGAATTGATGGTGTTGGTCACTGTTGACACACACACCCCATATATCTTCTTAAAAGGTAGGAACTTTTGGAACTGCTAAGAAAGGAGGAAAACAAAAGGGTAGGCTGTTCACAAGGTCAATAAGCTAACAAACCAGCTTATTGATTAAGCTGTTTGTGGCTTATTTGATAAAAAATAAAACTAAAATTTTTTTTGATTCTCTTAATACTTTGCTACAAACTAAATCAACAAGAACTTAAACCCTCACATAAGCTTGATAATCAACAAGATTATCAGGCTTATGATACAAGCTTAAAGCACTTGGACCAATTTCAGAAAAATTAAAAGCTTGAGTCACCAACAGAAATTTAAAAGAGAACTTGAACTTGGAAAATTTAAAATTGCAAGAAATGTAAATGGGCTCTTTATTTCTCGTGACAAACTCAGTACCAATTCATTTCATAAAATAAATATGGTTTTACAAGGTCTTGACCAAGGAGAAGAAAAAAGAACAGCTAAACTAAAGTCCTATCATGCCTTTATATAATAGGCTACAAATGCTTCTAGAACTGAATAGAACTCTAAAACCCTAATAACATAAACTTCCCAACTTGCCCTTGGACGAACATTTGAATTTTTTCAGTCAAAATGATGCGATGTGATGATTCTTGTTCTTTAGTGAAGGCCAGCTGTTGTGGAGTGATCTACAATGTTTGTTTGAGTTTGGGGGCCAAGGAGTCCATCATAGACGTTCATCTTGTCTGTTCTTGGGTTTGGGGGAAAGTGATGGGTGCAGGGGACTAATGGGAGGCCATATGGGTGAAGGTGAGGACAAAAGTAAAAGTGGGGTTGTGTTGAGGGTGACCTTAATCACCATTCTGGAGTTAATTAGGGAAAAACCCTTTGGATTAAGGGTTTTAGAAGTTTAAGGTTTATGGGGTGAGGGTGTTTAGCAGGTAAGGGTTTATCCGTTTTGGGGGTATTATTTTTTATATGTTGTGTTTTAGAGGGAAATTAGGAGGGTTGACTAGATTTGACTGAGGTTAAATAAATGACCCGTGAGTGGAAATCTGACGTGGGTGGGGTGTTGAGGTGGAGGGTTATAAGTGGAGGATGGAGGTGATGTGGCAATCTGATTGGTGGGGGTAAATTAGTGTGTTTGACAGCTTTGGCCCTTTGACTCCTTTGGTTTCTTCACTTTGTAATAAACAGCTTAAACTCCCATTCCCTTTGTAAGTAACTTTGGCAATTTGACACTTTTGGCACAACAAGTTTTATAAACTTGTTTCAAGGACTAAAAGTGCAATTTTGGCAATCTTTAAGGGCTTTCAGTGACATGTCTTCATACTTCTAGGTGTTGACTTGTTTGTTGACTTCTTGAAGGGCCAATATTGACAATTTAGTTTTGTTGAGGGACTAAATTTGCCAATTCTTCAAAGTTAAGGGTCCTTTTTGTATTTTGACAAACTTTAGGGACCAAACTTGTAATTATGAAGATACAAGGGTATAAAGTGTCAATTCTTCAAACTTGGAGGACCAATCTTCATAATTCTTCAAATCTTCAAGGGTTTTCTTTGGAAAATTCTTCATTAGGGCTTGGTTCATCGTGCGGCTTCGTTTCCCATGTTCGTTTTTGATTGATTCTTGTGATCTTTTGTCATTTTCTCAATATCCGTACCTAGAATACACAAGCAACAAACACAAGTATATATTTGGGTATTTGGATGATATTTAATGCATTTTAAGCCCTATTTGGACGATGAGACTATGTATAAAAGCAGTCTCATCAGTGGCTCTTTCTCTAACCAAATTTTAGCGGGCCCCGCTAAGGAATACGGAAAAAGCATCATCTTAATCGAGTCGTACGAGACATCCTTAAACTTGCAAGTGGCGGTAAGATGATTGAATTGGCGGATATGGTTGTGAGGGTTGTCCTATTCATCACCATGGAATTTGTTGTTTTGGATCATCGACAACAAACCCGTCTTAACTTCAAAATTATCCGCAAGGATAGCAAGAATCACAATAGCCTCTCGATAACCCTGGGTGGGTGCTTGAAGTAACTCCATCATAGTACGATTAGCCATGGCTGATTCTTGTTCTACGATGGGTTCGTCAATAGGAGATTCTTCACTAGAAGGCGTTCCTTCCTTTCGGTTTCTACGTTTACGTGCAGTCTTGCTTGGTTTCAAGTTTGCATAAACGTCACGTAAAACATGGGGATGAGCAAAGAAGATTCTTTTGGGTGTTTTTAACTTTTTCAATATTTTCTTGTGTTTTTTATTGTTTTTATTTTTTTTGGATTTTTGTGATGTATTACGTAGACAAAAATCTACAAATCTCTCCTCAATTCAAATCTCTCGATTAAAGGAGCCTCAAGGAATGAAAACGATCACGTGAAGTGAACGCCTTTGATGACTTTAGAACGTTGGTGGAACACCAAAACGTTCAAGAGGGTTTAATCTTTTGAAACCAAGAAAATATATAGATACGTAGATAATACTTTGGTTGGCAAACCCTCGATGAGCCCTTTTTCTCTTAACACGCACAAGCAAGCGGGGGAAACGAGGCGACGCTAAGCACTTAAGAACGTTTTTCCCTTAGGTCGTGAAATACAACCGCCTTATACCCACCTTATATTTTGTGTTAATTAAAATCAATCCTCACGAAAGTAATTATCTATTTTTCCTTTTTTCTTTGTTTGAGATTCGATACAATGACTGAGTGATGAAATCCCAAATCAAGGTTGTGTTTTCAGACTTTGGAGTACTTGTGAATTTATTGTTTTACGTATACAATATAGTAATAATATTCACACAAAAACGAAAAACCGATAATACGTATGATTAGAGTGCTAATCACAAAAATAGTTATTATGGCTAATATAAAAACAAAATTTGGTCAAATCAAAACACAACATGCCTCCCCGGCAGCGGCGCCAAAATGATAGTTGTAACTTTTCACTCGTTTAGGAAAACGAGGTAATTAGGGTAAGTACGATGGTTTAGGAAAACCGTGCACAAATGACCCAAAAGGTGGGATCGTTCTCAAGGAGGCTAGTGTGTTGTACTAAGAGATGATAAATTTTTTGTGATTATGATTATGAAGAAAGAAAAGAGAAAAGGATGACGGTTATGATTAAAATTACACTAAGACGAAAGTTGTAAACGTAAAACCTAAAACGTGATAAAATTTAAAAATTACCCTAAAAATTCTTAGAAAATTGAAATAAATCCTAAAAAATGTAAAGAGTTTACAAAAAATCAAAAATCACTCAAACCTTTTATTTAATTAACTAATATTTTTTAATGCTAATTAAAGCCCAAAAAATCAATTTAATTAACAAAAAGCCCAAAATAAGATTTTTCAATTTGTAAACCTCTAAAATAACTTAATTAAACCAAAAACTATTTTTGAAAATTTAAAATTAATTAAAACTATTTAAAAATGATTAAAAACTATTAAAACATTAAAATAATTCTAAAAATTAATTAAATGACAAGAAAATTTATCTAAAAGTTTTAAAAATCCTATCTTAATGTTTTTAACCTAGGAAAAATGAAAAAGTTGCAAAAATCTCAAAAACAATTTTTAATAATAAAATAATAATAAAAATTCAAAATTTATAAAAAAAATTTAAAAACTTGCAAACTAGTTTATTTTAACTTAAATAAATGGAAAATGAAAGTGAAATTATAAAAATACCCCTAATGGGCCTCCAAATGGGCTAAAAGTCCAAACAGTTAGCTTAATGGGCTTATTTAAGGCCCAATAAGAAAATTTTGTCCAAATAAGCTCAAAACTTCCAGTCTAGCTTAAAATTCAATTTTAAACACAAAACTTTAAAGGCCCAAAAGCTAAAAGTGAGCTTATCACAGCTTAATGAAATTCAGCTTATTCTTAATGGGCATTTTATCCCATTAAGCCATAAGCTAATGCCATAAGCTGAAATTTGACACACATCCTTATCTTGACCTTATAAAGATGTTTGTAGAAAGAATTTTTGAATAAGCCCAAGAAATAAGCCTGAAATAAGCAAAAGCTCTCTACACAAAACGACAAAATAGTCGTTTTCGAGTTCTAGGCAGTTTCAAGAGCTGATTCTTTTTGCAAAATGTTTTAAATCACTTAACTAAGCTTAATAATCAAAAAGATTTCAAAAAAGCACACTGAATAAGCTGTAAAAAGGAAATAAGCACTTAGAAAAAAGTTAACTAAGTTGGTTTTCTAGTCAAACCTAAAAGTCAAAGTCTCAAATGCTCCAGTATAGTCAAATGGGTCAAATAAGGAAGATTGATTACAAAAACAAAGTTGTTTCAAGTCTAAATAAGCTATTATAGCTTATTGATAAGCTGAATGATAAATAACACTAGCAGTGGCTAGTAGCAGTGGGAAAGGGTTCCCATTGCTTGACTTTCGTGACTGTTTGTCTTTAGTGGACTTTTTTTGGATTCAATGGACAAAAAGGCACCCTTATAAACAGTGGGTTATAAGGCTTCAATATCAATCAAAAAATCACAAAAACAACACGCCAATTAGTACAGTTAATTCAATTTTTTCCCAGACATTGTACAGATATGAACAATGAGTAGATTTGAACAAATAAGTAGTTTAATCAAGATTAAGCCAACCAAATTGAACCAAAAGCAAACACAATCTATAATAAACTTAAATAAGCATAAATAAACTTGTTTCATGCACTGGTTTAAAGATTAGACCTAGAATTAAGCTTATGAATGTTACTGATGAACAAATGAACAACCACAATTCCTTTTGCTGATATACTTGACCAATCTTTGAACTTTAAACCCTCAAATCATCGGCCTCAAAGAGTTGCAATAGTTTTCTCAATCTGAAAGAAAGACTCAAAATAAGGCCATGATTGGTCACAAACAATGTTTTACCACTTTTCAACCCTAAACATGCATACACTCTAGGTGTTCCAAAAACTTCAAGTCAAAATAGGAAAAAACAAGTAAGTTATAGCACAATCTGAAATTTGGTGTTTCCAAGCACAAAACTTGCATTTATCAGCACACAATCACTTAATAAACAGATACCGACACTTAACAACCTTAAAACCTTACTCAATTAAACACACAAAGCAAAAATCAGTAGACCCAAACACCCCTTTCACTTTTTAATCCAAGATTTAACAAAGCAAATCTGTATAACAGGTTTACCCAAGCCTAATCAAGCATCATACCAACATTATCATGCAGTAAGAACAAGATTTAAACCATAAGAACACCACATACAACAGAAGAATCATAAATCACTTAAAATCACTTTCTTGATAGATTTTTCAAGAAAAGAGGACAAACCTCATGAATGTACATCCACACTCATGGATTTAGAGCTTATGTGCCTAGCTTAACAAGGCACAAGCTTCCAACAAGCTTCTAAGAACAACAAGGTTAGAAACAAAACAGATTATATGAAAAAAATGAAAATGAACAAGATTTGATTCAAGCTTGTTCCCTACTCCTTGAATCCTTCCAAACCACAAGCTCACTACACCTTGATAATCTCCTTATCAAGGTGTTATTATCATTTTATAATCCTTTTATTTAATTAACTAATAATTTTTTAATGCTAATTAAAGCCCAAAAAATCAATTTAATTAACAAAAAGCCTAAAATAAGATTTTTTAATTTGTAAACCTATAAAATAACTTAATTAAACCAAAAACTATTTTTCCAAAATTTAAAATTAATTAAAACTATTTAAAAATGATTAAAAACTATTAAAACATTAAAATAATTCTAAAAATTAATTAAATGACGAAAATTTATCTAAAAGTTTTAAAAATCCTATCTTAATGTTTTTAACCTAGGAAAAATGAAAAAGTTGCAAAAATCTCAAAAACAATTTTTAATAATAAAATAATAATAAAAATTCAAAATTTATAAAAAAATTCTAAAAACTTGCAAACTAGTTTATTTTAACTTAAATAAATAGAAAAAATGAAAGTGAAATTACAAAAATACCCCTAATGGGCCTCTAAATGGGCTAAAAGTCCAAACAGTTAGCTTAATGGGCTTATTTAAGGCCCAACAAGAAAATTTTGTCCAAATAAGCTCAAAACTTCCAGTCTAGCTTAAAATTCAATTTTAAACACAAAACTTTAAAGGCCAAAAAGCTAAAAGTGAGCTTATCACATCTTAATGAAATTCAGCTTATTCTTAATGGGCATTTTGGCCCATTAAGCCATAAGCTAATGCCATAAGCTGAAATTTGACACACATCCTTATCTTGACCTTATAAAGATGTTTGTAGAAAGAATTTTTGAATAAGACCAAGAAATAAGCCTGAAATAAGCAAAAGCTCTCTACACAAAACGACAAAATAGTCGTTTTCGAGTTCTAGGCAGTTTCAAGAGCTGATTCTTTTTGCAAAATGTTTTAAATCACTTAACTAAGCTTAATAATCAAAAAGATTTCAAAAAAGCACACTGAATAAGCTGTAAAAAGGAAATAAGCACTTAGAAAAAAGTTAACTAAGTTGGTTTTCTAGTCAAACCTAAAAGTCAAAGTCTCAAATGCTCCAGTATAGTCAAATGGGTCAAATAAGGAAGATTGATTACAAAAACAAAGTTGTTGCAAGTCTAAATAAGCTATTATAGCTTATTGATAAGCTGAATGATAAATAACACTAGCAGTGGCTAGTAGCAGTGGGAAAGCGTTCCCACTGCTTGACTTTCGTGACTGTTTGTCTTTAGTGGAATTTTTTTAGATTCAATGGACAAAAAGGCACCCTTATAACCAGTGGGTTATAAGGCTTCAATATCAATAAAAAAATCACAAAAACAACACGCCAATTAGTACAGTTAATTCAATTTATGCCCAGACATTGTACAGATATGAACAATGAGCAGATTTGAACAAATAAGCAGTTTAAGCAAGATTAAGCTAACCAAATCGAACCAAAAGCAAACACAATCTATAATAAACTTAAATAAGCATAAATAAACTTGTTTCATGCATTGGTTTAAAGATTAGACCTGGATTTAAGCTTATGAATGTTACTGATGAACAAATGAACAACCACAATTCCTTTTGCTGATATACTTGACCAATCTTTAAACTTTAAACACTCAAATCATCGGCCTCAAAGAGTTGCAAGAGTTTTGTCAATCTGAAACAAAGACTCAAAATAAGGCCATGATTGGTCACAAACAATTTTTTACCACTTTTCAACCCTAAACATACATACACTCTAGGTGTTCCCAAAACATCAAGTCAAAATAGGAAAAAAAACAAGTAAGTTATAGCATCTGAATTTTGGTGTTTCAAAGCACAAAACTTGCATTTATCAGCACACAATCACTTAATAAACAGATACCGACACTTAACAACCTTAAAACCTTACTCAATTAAACACACATAGCAAAAATCAGTAGACCCAAACACCCCTTTCACTTTTTAATCCAAGATTTAACAAAGCAAATCTGTATAACAGGTTTACCCAAGCCTAATCAAGCATCATACCAACATTATCATGCAGTAAGAACAATATTTAAACCATAAGAACACCACATACAACAGAAGAATCATAAATCACTTAAAATCACTTTCTTGATAGATTTTTCAAGAAAAGAGGACAAACCTCATGAATGTACATCCACACTGAAACTAGGATTTTTAGTCCAATTAATTAATGTTCGTTTTTCCTCGATTCGACTCGAATTTGATTTCCGGTTTAACGTTTCAACTTAACTTGTTCTTGGTAAAATCCATGTTTTGGGTATTTTTAAAACTAATTGTATTAAATAGAAGAAACTTTTAAATAAAACTAATTTTAACTATTTAAACTAATTTGAAAACAAAATAACACTAATTAAAAATTTAAACTAAATGTAACTAATTAAAAATAAAAGTAAATATTTAAACTAATTTGAAAGTAAATTTGAAATAAAAATATTTGAACTAATTTAAATTTAAAAATAAAAGTAAATCTATTTTAGATAAAATGAAAACAACTTTAAAGTTATAAAAGTAAATAAAAATATTTTTTATCTTTTGTATTTTTATAAAAGTAAACTGAATTAAAATAAAATAGAATAAAACTTTTTATCAAATTTGATTAAACCTAATAATGATATAAACTAATTTAATTAAATAAAAACTGCCAAATATGAACTATCCAATATTAATTAACTGTTGCAAAACAAAACACAAGAAAGGGTGCAGCTAAGATGGTTGGGACGTAGGGCTTGTATGCGAGAGGTCACTGGTTCGAATCCAACTAGTGACAATATTTTGTTACTATTTTGAATTTTTTTGGAACTTTGATTTGGACAGAAAAATACCTCAGACCAATTGGGTCTGAGATATGCAGTGAAACAATAAGCAAAACGAATCAGTCCAAAAGCCAAGCTAAATTCAAATAAGCAGATTAAGCAGTTAAGCCGAAAAGCCCAAATAAGAAATACAGTCAAAATAAGCAATAACTAAACAACAAAAACAAATCTGAATCTAATAAGCTGGCTAAACCAAATAAGCATATAGACTAAGCAATAAGCAGGTAATAATTAAGCAAGTACAAATCTGAAAATCCTAAATAAGCAAGCCAAAATAAGCAGTTTCAAAAGCTAAGCTAAATTCAAATAAGCAGGAAACAAATACGCAGTAAACAACTAAAGCAAATCTAAAGATAATTCTAATAAGCAAATCCGAATACTAAAAAGCAGTTACATATGACGAGCCAAAACTAATAAACAAATTTCAATAACCGAATCAAAAGCTAATCAAAATAAGCTAAACCAAAACTGAAACCTAAGCAATAAACAACTTAAGCAAGTATGCAGATCCAAACCAACAGAAACTTAAACTAAATAAAAGCTTTCAAACACAACTCTAAATAAGCTAACTGATTAAGCTCTTAAACAAATAAACTAAATTATAAGCAAATCTAAGCAACTCGAATCAAAACAACAAATTAACATGAACTGAATCCAAATAAAGTACTAAACAAGAAATTAAAATAAGATTTAGAACCGGGTGTCGAATCCGTTGGGCTGTAGGTTGGCGCTGAGCCACCTCAATGATCCGAAGCAAAACCAACAAACACCACCTTTAATTCGAACCCAATCACCACCGTTGTTTCGAACCGGATGAATCAACAAGCAATAACAGCAACCTTTTATATAATAATCTTCCAGTGGGGAAATTACTTTCCACTTTCTTCTTTATATATATATATATATATTTTTTTAATAATAATAATAAATGACAAACAGTAACAATATATTTTTTTTATAAACGGATTAAAAGAGAAACAGTAACTGGAAAATTAAATAGACGAGAAAAAAGAGAGAATAATACTTTAAATAAAACTTTTCATTAATTTGTAAATTAAATTACAATACTGGAAGAGAAGAAATTACAAAATTTCACCTATTAATCTAATTACTGAAAATAAAAAAATAAAGAAAAAGTGCCCCCAAATTACATGATAGATGGGGGTTTTTATAGGGTAACCCCGAACCTTCTAGGTTCTCTTGGTGCCCAAGCAAATGAATCCTGGCCCTTGATTTCTTCATTCTTCTCTCTTTCTCTTTTCTTCTTGATCAACGACTAAGATTCATCCTTGTGCACACGGATTGCCACCGTGGCACAAGGATGTGTTTGTTGTGCTTCTTGATAGGTGATGTGGCTTAATGTAATTGGTTGATGGGTGTATGGTGAGGTGGATGAGCCAATCACATCCAATGATATGGCCATGTAGGATCAAGGATGTGAGTGGATGATGCGATTTTTGGGGGGAATTAATTCCCTTGGGTGTTAATTACCCATTGAGGGTAAAATCCCCATTTTTTTGTCTATGATTTTTTACTGATCCGAAAATTAGGGTTTGGAAGGAGATGGAGAGTATTTGGGGGAGAGGGAGGATGCACAGTAAAAGTAAAATGTGTGTGTTTCGTTTGTAACGAAAAAGTGGGGAAAGTGAATTTGTTATTTATTTATTTGTGTGGGGTGGGTAAAATAGACCACGTGTGTGGTGAAAGAGGGTTACGTGGGGGAGAGTAAATAAGGGTGAGGTGTAAGTGTTTGAGGGTTGACCGGTCAAATTGACCAACTCATCTTTAGCAACAAACGTCCCATTTATCCATTTTATTTGTTGAATTGGGCTTGTGGCCCAAAGTGACAAAATGCTCCAATCCGTATACTTATTTACAAGTAAATTGTGCCTAATGTGTTTTTTTGGTAGACAAGGTAAATCCTTATTGGGCTTTTGGGCCCAATACCAAAATGTGGGACCCACTTGGCCTATTTATCTTCGTAGATGATTAAATCCGTAAGAACCGAGCTCGATTTCGACTTCCTTGATAATTTCTTCAAAAACGTGTCGGTTTAGCCGGTTTTCGTGAACTTGAGCACACTAATGGTATTTTGACTTTGTCTTCGTCTCTATTTGGACTTTTCTTCAACATTTGACCACGAGATCCTGTGTTTTCTCTTCTTTTGATCATTTGTACCTATTTAATCACAAAAACACAAAACCACGCGTAATTCCGACATTTATGATAATAAACACATGATTAGGTCTTGTTTTTCCTTGATTTTAGTGGCAAAAGGATAAGTGTTTACCCACTTATTAAATCCCCTACACTTGACCATTGCAATGAACCCATGCAATGCATAGTTTTAAAGCATAAGTTACATTTCTCTCATAATCAATCCATTTCGGCCTTTATTACTATTACTACTACTATGATGAAAAGATAAAACTTAAAAGGAGAAAAAAAAGTTATAACAATTATTTAACTTGGAAATTATTCGATGGAAGAAACTCGTAAAGAAATCTAAGACTTAGATTAGGGCTTTGGTGTCATGAATATAAATCACCCTTAAGTTTCACGTTCCCCATACCAAGCATAAAAACGAGATCATTGTTATTACAAGTTAGCACAACTAACACTTGCTCATGTGGTTTAGTTATTCACTTAGACCCCCTTATTCCTACGGTGTATCTCTTGTATTTTATTTTTGTCTTGAATGATCACGAGGATGCATTTTTGACTTATTTCGATAATTTATTAAGGCCGAAAATAAAGTGGGACGATTTAATCAATAGTTAGCTAAAGGACAAAATCTTTTAAAACTTCTTCTCGAAACCTCAAAAAAGTTCATATCTTGGCATAACTCGTTGCACGATTTGAGACCTCTCTCGGACCGATATTTGGCTTGTACTTCAAACTTCAAATCTTGAGAGACGATCTTGAAATTATGGTCTTCTCTTCATTTTGGTATACATCTTCAAGGAGTGAAAGATGCTTCAAACGTTGACCACGACTTCTTCATTTATCCTC
Source organism: Glebionis coronaria (assembly GCA_025667525.1). NCBI lineage: Eukaryota > Viridiplantae > Streptophyta > Magnoliopsida > Asterales > Asteraceae > Glebionis > Glebionis coronaria. The sequence continues at coordinate 281,401,550 of CM046882.1, read as the reverse complement.
TTCTTTATTTAGGATTTTGATATACAACGATCCGCCTCCTTTTCGGACTTGGATCTATTTATCCTCATACCTTGTTAGGGTCTTTTTGGATAGACTTCTCCATGATCTTTAGGGGAGTAATTGCTTCTCGTCGTGTGTCTTGATCCTTCATATTGATTTGGATTAATGATCTTTACATCATCTTAGGATCTTTAGCAAAAAGTTAATCCTCATGCCTTGTGAGGGCCTTTTTGGACTCGGGTATCCTCATGCCTTGTTAGGGCCTTTTTGGATAAGCCAATCTTCGCGTCCCGTTTCAATAAGTTATGCCTTGGCTATGAACTCTAATTAATACCGAGCAACTTTTAAACGATCTTGTGCTAGAAGCTAAGTAACCTTTTAAATCGTACAACCTTATTTATTGCAAATATATTTATTAACAAGTGATGGGAGAAAAAGCTCATAACTAACTCACATAAGTTAATGAAAGAATACTGAACTTATAATTAACTCTATCATCTCTCGTTCTCCACAATTTAAAATCTCAAGGAATGAGACTCGTGGATGCTTAGCCTAATAAACCAATTAAGGTCCATATGGTTAAGGATACTATCTAGAGTAAACTTAGATAAGTAAACTCGGGTTGAGTCAAAATATTCACGACGGGCCTAATATATCAAAGATATCTAAACTTATTAAAACCATTTTATTTATATATTTATTTTTGACTTTATTCTTGAAATGGAAATTATTACGATGATATGATAAAAGGAAAGAAAATAAATAAAAATACTACTAGGCCAAAATAGATCAAAAATTTTAAAAACTTTGAAAATTTTTTAAATTTTCCGGTTAAATGGGGTCAAATTCATGGAAAAGCAAACTAAAATTCGATAGAAGTCCCCCTTACACTTGATATAAACATTGTCCTCAATGTTTAAGCATGTGGGAGAATAAACTCCCCTACACTTAGGACATTGAGTACGTTGTTTAAAATCGAGCTAAGGAAGGGACAACTAAAGTGATTACATTTATTTGTTTTATTTATATACAAATATGAATCACAAGAGTTTTGATAGAACCGGGTACACGGGAACACGTGATCACGGGTCTCATCAAAAGTACCAAAAGTGTATCATCAAAGCATATGTCCCTGCACACAATCACAACACACAAACAACCTACTTGGCTCCCCCCTACACTTATTGGTGGACATGGATGAAGGCGAAAAAGGGTGGAAAGGATGGTAAAGGTAAAAATCTAACCTAGTTATACGATGCTTGATTTATTTATCACGAGTCTCTAGCTCGACTCAATTTCCCGAATTAATTCAAGGGAAATGTAGAGAGGGATGGAATCATCTCGTGAGAGATGTCCTCTCCATAGTACAACTTAACCCGTTGGCCATTCACCTTAAAGTTGGGACCATTTGGTTGGGATAACTCAATGGTGCCATAAGGGAAGACTTGGGCCACGGTGAATGGACCAGACCAACGGCTCTTAAGTTTACCCGAAAAGATTTTCAACCGAGAGTTAAATAATAAAACTTGATCACCAACATGGAACTCTCGGTTTTTAATCTTAGAATCATGAATGAGCTTAGTTTTCTCTTTGTAGATTAATGAATTTTCATAAGCCTCATTCCTAACTTCATTAAGTTGATTGAGGTGGATTTTCCTATGATCACCGGCTTTGTTAAGATCAAAATTAGCCCATTTCAAGGCCCAATAAGCCTTATGCTCCAACTTAATGGGGAGGTGGCACGCCTTTCCGTACACAAGGCTATAAGGGGTACAACCTATAGGTGTCTTATAAGCGGTACGGAAAGCCCACAAAGCATCATCTAATTTATCGGCCCATGAGGCATGATGCTCTCCCACGGTTCGCTCTAAGATTCTCTTAAGACCACGGTTAGAAACCTCGGCTTGTCCATTAGTTTGAGGATGATACACGGTGGAAAGTCGGTGATTGACACCATACTTAGCCATGACTCGTGCGAATTGATCATCGCAAAAATGAGTCCCGCGATCACTAATAATAGCACGAGGCACACCGAATCGAGCAAACAATTGTTTCAAGAAGTTAACAACGACCCTCGCGTCGTTAGTAGGTAAAGCCTTTGCTTCAACCCATTTTGATATGTAGTCAACGGCTACGAGGATGTACTTGTTTCCCTTCGATGATGGAAACGGCCCCATAAAGTCGATGCCCCATACGTCAAAGATTTCACATTCTTGGATGAAATTTTGAGGCATCTCATCTTTATGTGTGATCTTGCCTTGCCTTTGGCAAGCATCACAATGTTTAACCATTTCATGTGCATCATGATAAATGGAGGGCCAATAGAATCCGGAGTCGAAAACTTTTTAGCGGTGTAATTAGGACCAAAGTGACCACCGGCGGGTCCTTTATGGCAAGCTTCAAGGATTTGTAAAGCCGCCAGCCCATCAACACATCTACGAGTGATTAAGTCCGCACATTGCTTGAAAAGATAAGGGTCGTCCCAATAGTACATTTTAACGTCCTTGAAGAATTTTTTCTTTTGTTGGGACGTTAACCCTTCGATAAGAACACCACCCGCCAAATAGTTTGCAATGTCCGCAAACCATGGGGTATCATCAAGATTGGAATTAATAGACATTAAGGTCTCAAGGGGGAAGGATTCATTAATCTCTTGATTTGGAGATTCCCCTTGATAAGGATCCTCAAGTCTACTAAGGTGATCCGCTGCTAGGTTTTCCGCTCCTTTTTTATCACGAATTTCGATTTTAAATTCTTGTGGGAGCAAAACCCAACGAAGGAGTCTCGGTTTAGCATCTTTCTTAGTCAACAAGTATTTCAAAGCGGAATGGTCGGTGTAAACGATGGTGGTGGAAAGCACAAGATAGGGGCGGAATTTCTCAAAAGCATACACTACAGCTAAAAGCTCTTTTTCGGTAGTGGTATAATGCAATTGAGCCCCCGTCAATGTCTTACTAGCATAATGAATGGGTTGGAAATGTTTGTTAACTCGTTGACCTAAAACCGCTCCTACCGCGAAATCACTAGCATCGCACATGAGCTCGAAAGGTAACTCCCAATTTGGAGAGACTAAGACCGGTGCCTTAGTTAATTTACCTTTAAGAAGTTCGAAAGAGTCGAGACATTCTTGAGAGATGAAAGGAGCATCCTTTTCTAAGAGATGAGTCATTGGACGAGCTATTTTCGAGAAATCTTGGATGAAACGTCGATAAAATCCCGCATGGCCTAAAAAACTTCTAACTCCTTTGGCGGTGGTAGGCGGAGGTAACTTAGCAATGACGTCAACTTTAGCACAGTCGACTTCGATACCGGCTTTGGAAATTTTATGACCGAGGACGATGCCTTCTTTTACCATGAAATGGCATTTTTCCCAATTAAGAACGAGACGAGTGTCTTCACACCGTTGGAGCATACGTTCTAAATTAGCAAGGCAAGAAGAGAAAGAATCACCATAGACCGAGAAATCGTCCATAAATACTTCCATAGTTTCTTCAACCATGTAATGAAATATCGCCATCATATACCTTTGGAAAGTCCCGGGAGCATTGCATAAGCCGAAAGGCATTCTTTTGTAAGCAAATGTTCCATAGGGACAAGTGAATGTGGTTTTTTCTTGTTCTTTTGGATCGATAGGGATTTGAAAATATCCGGAAAAGCCATCTAAGAAACAATAGAAATCATTACCCGCTAAACGTTCGAGCATTTGATCCATGAAAGGAAGAGGGAAATGATCCTTACGAGTGGCATCATTGAGCTTACGATAATCAATGCGAACTCGCCAACCCGTTACAAGTCGAGTAGGAATCAACTCGTTGTTTTCGTTGGGAACAACGGTGATTCCGCCTTTCTTAGGCACACAATGGACGGGACTAACCCATGGCGAATCCGAGATAGGGTAAATCATTCCGGCATCTAGAAGTTTGATAACTTCTTTTTTAATGACTTCATGAATTTTTGGATTAACCCTTCTTTGATTCTGGATTGCGGGTTTAAAGTCATCTTCCATGAGAATTTTATGAGTACAAAAATTAGGATCAATTCCGCGAATGTCGGAGATTTTCCAAGCAATTGCTTTCTTATGATTCTTAAGCACATCGATAAGTCGGGATTTTTCATCTTCTTTTAAGTCCTTAGCAATAATGACGGGCAACTTATTATCCTCCTCTAAGAAAACGTACTCTAGATGAGACGGTAAATCCTTAAGCTCTAAATCCGGCGGATTGTCAATGGAAGGCTTATTCAAAGTAGGATCATCGTTTGTAACCTCTTTAGGAGTAGGTGGAGAAATATTGTCCTCATTGAGAAGTCTCTCAATAGTACGAATGTCTTCATCCCAATTGGTGGGAGAATTATCATAGTTAATCTCGAGAGGACCCAAGCTCGCTTCAAACTCATCTAAGTCACTTTCTCCAAATGGAGTCAATGAAGGAGCAATAGAAGCTACGGTCTTAACATGAGGTAAAGGAGAAATCCCGCTCTTACAAGCCTCGTGAAAATGTTCTTCGCATGCTTCGTCGAGCACATCGATGAAATTCACGGATTCGGGCTCATCGGGAAGTTTGGAAAGTTTACCCATGTTAAAGACGATTTTGTCATCCCCGACCCTCATGATAAGTTCACCCGCGGCTACATCAATTAATGTACGCCCGGTTCTCAAGAAGGGTCGTCCCACAATTAAGGGAACACGGGGATCCATTTCATAGTCGACGACGACGAAATCGGCGGGAAAAGTGAATTTGTCGACTCCTACAAAAACATCCTCGGCTATCCCCACCGGATAAGCAACCGTACGGTTAGCTATTTCCAATGTCATACGAGTGGGGACTAGCTCGGGTAAAGATAATTGTTTCCACACGGACAATGGCGTAAGATTGATACTCGCTCCGAGATCCGCCAAGGCCATACAATTCTCAACACCTGGAAAATTACAAGGAATAAGGAATCGACCGGGATCTCCTAACTTAACCGGTAATTTTCTCAAAAGAACCGCGGAACAATTCTCATTCAATTGGTATTGGCAATATCAAGCAACTTTTCCTTATCACTTAAAAGATCCTTAAACATCTTTAGGCATGTGAGCGAGCGCCTCGGCAAAGGTGATATTGAAATTCAATTGTTTGAACATTTTTAGGAAGTTCGAAACTTGAATATCATCCTTATTCTTCAATTTCTCTTTCCGCAACCTTGAGGGATAAGGTATATTGGGTTGAGATGAAGGCTTTGGAGTGGATTGCTCACTAACATCCTTTGGAGGAGGAGGAGGAGTAGAAATAGAAGGTGAAGGAACCGGTTTTGGAACCGAAGGTAGGGTATAAAATTTGGGTATCGGTGGAACATAAGGTGTAGACGAATGCATAACGGGAGGTATGTCACAAGTGGAAGAAGAAGGAGGTTGTGTCGAAGAAGAAGGAATCTCGGGTCCTTGGTTAGGTGGGGAAGGTTCTACGGTGGTCTTACCGCTCCTAGTAGTGATAGCATTAACATTAGCCCTAGGATTGGTCACGGTGTTCGAGGGAAGGGTACCTTGGGGACGAAAGGTTTGAATCATAGTCAAAAACTTCTTATCGGTCGATTCTTGTATCTCTCTCATCATTCGTTCATGGTCGGATAATTTTTGTAAAACCAAGTCCATTTGAGGATTGTGCATGTTCATTTGATTATAACCTTGATTAGGAAAACCTTGGTTTTGATATTGATTAGAACCTTGATTAAATCCTTGATTTTGAAAACTTTGGTTATTATATCCTTGATTATTTAACCCTTGGTTTTGCCCTTGAAAATTCCCTTGATTTTGATTAAAACCCCGTTGATTAGTATTTCCTTGAAAATTACCCCGTTGAGGACCTTGGTTCCTATTTTGGGCAGGTGGGGGTGGTCTTTGTGGTGCTACAAAACCCGGGGGAGCCAAATAGTTATTAGACTTGTAAGACAAATGGTTAACATCAACATTTGGTTTGAATTGAATCCGATCAATTTCATTGTTAATATAAGCATAAACTTCTTGTTGATCATTGTAAACCTTGTCACAATTAAAGTATGAATGTGGTCCACCACAAGTCTCACACGTTTCACTTTTTTCTTTCACGGCATGCACATGTGTAGTGAGGGAGTCGGTTCTTAGAGAGAGGTTTTTCACAATTGAAGTAAGCTCCTTAATTTGATCATTCACCTCATTATTACTCGTACTAGCACTTGCCATATTAGCCCTAACACTTTTGGTTTGCACTTTTGCCTTGTTCTCAATAATGGCCCAAGCCTCGTTCATTGTTTTCACAAGAATATTGCCCCCCGCGGCACTATTAAGTGAGTCTTGGTCGTTTAGAGTTAAACCATTATAAAACGTGTTGATTTGATGAACTTTAGTAAAACCGTGTTGTGGACATTTTCTCAAAAGATCTTTAAAACGATCCCAAGACTCACTAAACGTTTCCCCATATTGTTGCTCAAAGTTGATTATTTCATTCCTTAAGGACGTGGTCCGTGATGGTGGGAAAAAGTAATTAATGAACTTGGTCTCTAAGTCGATCCATGTGGTAATACTTTGGGGTGGTTCCTTATCAAGCCAAATCCGGGCTTTTCCCTCGAGGGAAAAAGGAAAAAGTTGGAGGCGAACGGCCTCTTGGGGCACCCCATTGTATTTGATGGTATTAGCTAATTGGATGAAACGTTTGATATGAGCGTGTGGGTCATCATTAGTACGGCCTAAAAATGGTGTAGCGGAAACCATTTGAATAAAACCCGATTTAAGTTCGAAATGATTAGCTCCAATATTCGGCACCACAATCGCGTCATCGTTTCCTTCAACGTGAGATTGTAGAATCTCAATCATTGGTCGATTATCCGTTGCCATCGTATTGTCGAAAGCTCGATTCTCGGGATCGGCTTTAATGACGGTCTTTTTGTTTTTCTTCTTCTTCTTTTTAGAAGAATTAGAAGTATTTGGTACACCAATCGGTATGTATGTATGCGCGCGAGTGCGCATACAATTAAAACTTTGGAATGAGGTAGGTGACCTCGGTCGACTTTGAGAGGAAAAGGATTTTCCCTCTCGAGGAGCAATATGAAAAAGCTACAAAAATATATACGTAAATACTACTTGAGTTGGCAAACCAATAATCGGTCGTCCCTCTCAATATACGCACAAGCGAGCGGGGAAACGAGGTGGTACAAAGTACTTAAAAACCTTTTTCCTTAGACGGCCTTTTATAGCGCGTCGCCTTATACCCACCTTATAGTTTGTATATGTCAAGTTCAAACGTCTTACTAGTATTTATCTATTTTGCCCTTTTTTTCTCGTTATGGATTCGAATACAATAGTTAGGTGATGAAATCCCAACTAAGGCCTTAGTTGATAAGTAGGTAATTTTATTGTGCTACGTAATATAATATAATAATAAAAAAATATTTTTGTATTTTTTAGAAAAATATATATTCACAAGAAAAACGAAAGAAATCGAAATAAAAAATTAACACTAATACGTAATATTTTTGGTGTAATACTTTTAGGAAAAAGTATTACTTTTGATTTTTTAATTTTTTTGGTGCAATTCTTAGGAAAGAAATTGTTTTTGTGATTTATTAATTTTTTTTTGTATTTTTAAGTTTTTGATTTTTTTGTATTTTTGATTTTGTTGCGAGAAACGTAACGTTCAAAGGATGAACGGATCCCAAAATCCAAACGTCTTCACGAAAAAACCGTCAATCGTACGAGCGAAGCGGCAGCGGCGCCAATTTGAAACTCGGATTTTTAATCCTTTTTAATGCAATTAAGTTCGTTTTTCCTCGATTCGACTCGAATTTGATTTCCGGTTTAACGTTTCAACTTAACTTGTTTTTGGTAAAATCTATTTTTTTGGGTATTTTTAAAACTAATTGCTATTAAATAGAAGAAACTTTTAAATAAAACTAATTTTAACTATTTAAACTAATTTGAAAACAAAATAACACTAATTAAAAATTTAAACTAAATGTAACTAATTAAAAATAAAAGTAAATATTTAAACTAATTTGAAAGTAAATTTGAAATAAAAATATTTGAACTAATTTAAATTTAAAAATAAAAGTAAATCTATTTTAGATAAAATGAAAACAAATTTAAAGTTATAAAAGTAAATAAAAATATTTTTTATCTTTTGTATTTTTATAAAAGTAAACTGAATTAAAATAAAATACAATAAAACTTTTTATCAAATTTGATTAAAGCTAATAATGATATAAACTAATTTAATTAAATAAAAACTGCCAAATATGAACTATCCTATATTAATTAACTGTTGCAAAACAAAACACAAGAAAGGGTGCAGCTAAGATGGTTGGGACGTAGGGCTTGTATGCGAGAGGTCACTGGTTCGAATCCAACCAGTGACAATATTTTGTTACTATTTTGAATTTTTTTGGAACTTTGATTTGGACAGAAAAATACCTCAGACCAATTGGGTTTGAGATATGCAGTGAAACAATAAGCAAAACGAATCAGTCCAAAAGCCAAGCTAAATTCAAATAAGCAGATTAAGCAGTTAAGCCGAAAAGCCCAAATAAGAAATACAGTCAAAATAAGCAATAACTAAACAACAAAAATAAATCTGAATCTAATAAGCTGGCTAAACCAAATAAGCATATAGACTAAGCAATAAGCAGGTAATAATTAAGCAAGTACAAATCCAAAAATCCTAAATAAGCAAGCCAAAATAAGCAGTTTCAAAAGCTAAGCTAAATTCAAATAAGCAGGAAACAAATACGCAGTAAACAACTAAAGCAAATCTAAAGATAATTCTAATAAGCAAATCCGAATACTAAAAAGCAGTTACATATGACGAGCCAAAACTAATAAGCAAATTTCAATAACCGAATCAAAAGCTAATCAAAATAAGCTAAACCAAAACTGAAACCTAAGCAATAAACAACTTAAGCAAGTATGCAGATCCAAACCAACAGAAACTTAAACTAAATAAAAGCTTTCAAACACAACTCTAAATAAGCTAACTGATTAAGCTCTTAAACAAATAAACTAAATTATAAGCAAATCTAAGCAACTCGAATCCAAACAACAAATTAACATGAACTGAATCCAAATAAAGTACTAAACAAGAAATTAAAAGAAGATTTAGAACCGGGTGTCGAATCCGTTGGGCCGTAGGTTGGCGCTGAGCCACCTCAATGATCCGAAGCAAAACCAACAAACACCACCTTTAATTCGAACCCAATCACCACCCTTGTTTCGAACCGGATGAATCAACAAGCAATAACAGCAACCTTTTATATAATAATCTCCCAGTGGGGAAATTACTTTTCACTTTCTTCTTTATATATATATATATATATATATATATATATATATATATATATATATATATATATATATATATATATATATATATATATATATATATATATATATATATATATATATATATATATATATATATATATTTAATTTTTTTAATAATAATAATAAATGACAAACAGTAACAATATATTTTTTTTATAAACGGATTAAAAGAGAAACAACAACTGGGGAAAATTAAATAGACGAGAAAAAAGAGAGAATAATACTTTAAATAAAACTTTTCATTAATTTGTAAATCAAATTACAATACTGGAAGAGAAGAAATTACAAAATTTCACCTATTAATTTAATTACTAAAAATAAAAAAAATAAAGAAAAAGTGCCCCCAAATTACATGATAGATGGGGGTTTTTATAGGGTAACCCCGAACCTTCTAGGTTCTCTTGGTGACCAAGCAAATGAATCCTGGCCCTTGATTTCTTCATTCTTCTCTCTTTCTCTTTTCTTCTTGATCAACGGATAAGATTCATCCTTGTGCACACGGATTGCCACCGTGGCACAAGGATGTGTTTGTTGTGCTTCTTGATAGGTGATGTGGCTTAATGTAATTGGTTGATGGGTGTATGGTGAGGTGGATGAGCCAATCACATCTAATGATATGGCCATGTAGGATCAAGCATGTGAGTGGATGATGCGATTTTTTGGGGGAATTAATTCCCTTGGGTGTTAATTACCCATTGAGGGTAAAAGCCCCATTTTTTTGTCATGATTTTTTACTGATCCGAAAATTAGGGTTTGGAAGGAGATGGAGAGTATTTGGGGGAGAGGGAGGATGCACAGTAAAAGTAAAATGTGTGTGTTTCGTTTGTAACGAAAAAGTGGGGAAAGTGAATTTGTTATTTATTTATTTGTGTGGGGTGGGTAATACTTCGCTTTTGGCTAGGTATAAAATCTTTATCTTCCGAATCCTTTCGAATTGAAAACCGGTCTAAAGTGCGACTCAATCGTCTTTTGGTGAATCAAGAGAATGGTTTGGTTTTGATTATCTATTTTAAAATAATAGCAAGAAATTTAAGTGTCGTTGAGTAAAATGGAAGTATAAAGATTAATACTAAAATGACGAGTACAAATAAATTCTTGGAAACTTAAAGACAATATTAAGAAAAATACTAGATCACTTAATAAAAACTAACACTTGTAGATTTAGTAAAAACAAGAAACTAAACAAGTCCCAATCGGAATAGTGCAATAGGAATAAGCAAATAAATGCCCAGATCGGAATGTATTCCGATCTGGTGCTCGGAATGTGGGGCTTAGTCTCAATCGGAATGTTAATAAAAAGGGTGCCAATCGGAATATCAAACAAAGGAGATGGATCGGAATGATGATGATGCTCAAATCGGAATGTGGAAAAAGGACCAAATCGGAATAATCCTAAAATCAGGCCAATCGGAATACTAAACAGAAACTCACAATCGGAATGTTCAATTAGGCTCCCGTCGGAATGTGTAAAAATGGCCAGATCGGAAAATGGAGAAACCCTTTTCCGATTGATCAATCGGAAAGGGTGGTCTGGTGGGCTGCTCGGAATATCTCGATCGGAAAGGGGTTTAATCCCTTTCCGATTTTTGTGGGATTCGGTTAAAAAGCCAATGAAATAAGCTATTATGACAAGCTTTTCACCAACTAAATCGAATCAATACTAAACCAAATCAAATAAGCACTTTTATCAACTTATCTAACTCGAAAATAAACAAAACTTTTGGATCAAACAATAAAAATATGAGCTTTTAAAGAAAGCTTTTTATAAGAAAATAAGCTAATCATAAAAATAAGCCAATAAGCACAAGAGTCTTAAAGCTTAATCAAATGAAAACTTATAAAATGATCAAAAGATTAACTTTTTAAGCAAGAAATCATTTAGAACAACACGGATCATATGATAATCGCACCAAAATCAATCTAAAATCAAAGAGAAGTAGAATGAGATTAAGGATTAAAACCTTTAAAATAAGACTTGATTAATGAAAATAAGCCATACAAAGTGTTTAATCTTGAAAGATTAAAAGAAAAAGATGAAACTTAGTGAGAGAAAGTTTAAGACTTTCTCTCTCTAAAACTAGAACGAAAAATGAAAAAGTGAAAACTAGCTAAAACTATCTAACCACCCTCCTAATGACTATTAGGAGGGTATTTATAGGGAAGGCGGAAGGAGTGCATGTGTTGCATCTTCTTTCTTTCTTTTTTCACGTTTCCTCGACTCGACTTTAATTCTTTGTCTTTGTCGTCTCGGGATTTGAACTTGTCTTTTAGTTTTCTTCTTCTATTAGACTTAAGTTCTTCGACTTTGTTAAACTTCCGTCTTTAGACTTTTTCTTCGATAAATCTTCAGAATAGGCCTTGGACTTCCGTTCTTTTTGCACTCTTGATATTTTGACTTTGTCTTTTCCCGTTTTCTTCGATAAAAGCCCGTGAAAACCCGTGTTTTCTTCCTTTTTCATATTTTGGTCCTAAAACACAATAAAAACACAAACCACGCATAATTCCGACTTTTACGACATAAATCACACGTTTTGGTCTTGTTATTATTGGAAATAAGTGGTAAAAGGATAAGTGTTTTCACACTTATTAAATCCCCTACACTTGACCATTGCAATGCCCTCATGCAATGCATTAATTTTAAAGCACGGTTTACATTTTCCATCATTAATAACCCACCTTGGCCTTTATTAAATACTAAACATAAAAGATAAGAATAAGTAAAGAAATTAAAAACTTACATTGGGTTTTGGCGGGCATGAACGTTTATCATCCTCAAGTTTCACTTTCCCCATATCAAGCTTAAAAACGAGATCATTGTTATTATAAGTTAGCAGACTATCACGAACTCATGTGGGCCAATTATTCACTTAGACTCCCTTATTCCTAGGTGTATCTCTTATATTTTATTTTTGTCTTGAATGATCACGAGGATGTATTGTTTGACTTATTTCGATAGTTATTTAGGCCGAAAATAAAGTGAACGATTTAATCAATAGTTAGCTAAGGACCAAATCTTTTAAAACTGCTTCTCGGGACCTTATAAAGTTCATATCTTGGCATAACTCGCTTCACGATTTGAGACCTTTCTCGGACCGATATTTGGCAGCGACTTCATACTTCGAATCTTTGAGAGACGTTCTTGAAATTATGGTCTTCTCTTCATAATAGTAATTTCTTCACTTGAAGTTTTGAGAGATTCTTCATCTTTGGACCACGACTTCTCATTTTTCTCCAATCTTTATTTTGGACTTCCATATACAACGATCCGCCTCCTTTTAGGACTTGGATCTATTTATCCTCATACCTTGTTAGGGTCTTTTCGGATAGACTTCTCCATGACTTTTGGGGAGTTCTTGCTTTTCGTCGTGTGTCTCGATCCTTCATATTGATTTTCGATAAATGATTCTTCACATCAATTTTGGATCTTTAGCAACAAAATATAGCCCTCATGCCTTGTTAGGGCCTTTTCGGACTCGCCAATCTTCGCATCCCGCTTCAATAAGTTATGCCTTGGCTATGAACTCTAATCCGTACCGAGCAACTTTTAAACGATCTGGGGCTAGTAGCTAAGTAACCTTTTAAATCGTACAACCTTATTTATTGAAGATAAATTTATTAACAATCGAAGGGAGAATAGGCTTATAATTAACTCACATAAATTCACGAAAGAATACCATACTTATAATTGACTCTATCATCTCTCGTTCTCCACAGTTTTAAATCTCAAGGAATGAGACTCGTGGATGTTTAGCCTATTAAATCAAAGTTTTGGGTTTTCGAGTCGCCTATAGGATCTTGCAAATTCTTAGACTTTTTCAAGTTTAGAAATCGCGTTTTAAAGTTCCCTTGATAAACGACTCTCTAGGATCAATTATAGGAACTTGCGAAAACTTCTTGTTCTTAACCCGTGAGAGTTAAGACTTTCGCGTTTTATAGCTCCCTATATAAAAGCCTAGCAAAACTTGAACTAAACACGTTAAGGATACTAGCTAGAGTAAACTTAGGTAAGTAAACTCGGGTTGAGTCAAAATGTTCACGACTAAGAAAAATCTAAAACCACTTTATTCATAATTTATTCTAGCAATGGAAAGAAACTAAACATGATAAAGGAAAATACAACTATACAACTAGGCCAAAATAGATTAAAAATTTTGAAAAATGTCGAAAAATCAAATTTTCTGGTTAAAATGAGGGCAAATTCATGGAAAAGACCACTTACTTCGTTAGAAGTCCCCCCTACACTTGAGATAAACATTGTCCTCAATGTTTAAGCATGTGGGAGTAAACTCCCCTACACTTAGGACATTGTGCACTTTGTTTAAATCTTGATAAGGAAAGGACAACTAAAGTCAATTCAATGTGAACATATAAAATATGAAAAATTGAATCACAAGAGTTTAGGATAAAACTAGGAAGATGGGAACACGGTATCACGGTTCGTCAAAAGTCATCAAGATGCTCTCTGAAGATTGAATCCCTGCACAGCACAAGAAGCAAGACAACAAACATATGCGGGGCTCCCCCTACACTTATTATGTAAAGCAGTAAAGGATAGATCACGGGTTGCCTCCCGAGAAGCGCTTGTTTTTGTTCACCGAGTCACGAGCCTGACTCGACCCATTTTTAGTTCATGGGGAACGTGGTGAGGGATGGAATCATCTCTTGAGAGATGTCCTCACCAAAGTACAGATTCAGACGCTGGCCATTCACCTTGAAATTGGGCCCATTCGGCTGAGAAAGCTCAATGGTCCCATAAGGAAAGATTTTGGCGATGGTGAATGGACCAGACCAACGGCTCTTCAACTTGCCAGAGAAGATCTTCAACCGAGAGTTAAAGAGTAAGACTTGATCACCAACGTGGAACTCTCGGTTCTTGATTTTTGCGTCATGAATGATCTTCGTCTTCTCCTTGTAGATCAGCGAGTTCTCATAAGCTTCATTCCTCAGTTCATTTAGCTCGTTGAGTTGAACCTTGCGATGATCACCGGCTTTGTTGATGTCCAAGTTAGCCCACTTCAAGGCCCAGTGCGCCTTATGTTCCAGCTCGATTGGGAGGTGGCAGGCTTTCCCGTACACAAGACGATAAGGTGTACAACCGATCGGGGTCTTGTAAGCAGTACGGAAAGCCCACAGAGCATCATCTAACTTATCGGCCCACGCGGCGCGATGCTCTCCCACAGTACGCGCAAAAATTTGCTTCAATCCACGGTTGGAAATCTCGGCTTGCCCATTGGTTTGGGGATGATAGGCGGTGGAAAGACGGTGATTGACACCATACTTAGCCATGACTCTTGCAAATTGATCGTTGCAAAAATGAGTCCCGCGGTCACTGATAATAGCACGAGGAACGCCAAATCGAGCGAAAAGATGCTTCAAAAAGTTCACAACCACCCACGCATCATTCGTAGGGAGAGCCTTGGCTTCAACCCATTTAGAAACGTAGTCGACGGCGACGAGGATGTACTTGTTCCCTTTAGATGATGGAAATGGCCCCATAAAGTCGATGCCCCATACATCAAAGATTTCACATTCCTGTATGAAATTTTGAGGCATCTCATCCTTATGTGTGATCTTGCCTTGGCGTTGGCAAGCATCACAATGCTTAACCATTTCGTGAGCGTCACGATAAATGGTGGGCCAGTAGAATCCAGAATCAAACACTTTTTTAGCGGTGTAGTTGGGACCAAAGTGACCACCGGTGGGTCCTTTGTGGCAAGCTTGGAGGATGTCAAAAGCTGCCGGTCCGTCAACACATCGACGAATGATCAGATCAGCACATTGTTTGAATACATAAGGGTCATCCCAAAAGTAAGTATTAACATCATTCAAGAACTTCTTCTTTTGTTGGGATGTTAACCCTTTGATGAGAATACCACCCGCTAAGTAGTTTGCAATGTCCGCAAACCACGGGGTGTCATCAAGATTGAGATTTATAGACATTAAGGTCTCAAGGGGGAAAGAGTCATTGATCTCTTTGTTCGGATGATCCCCTTGTATGGATCCTCAAGTCTGCTCAGATGATCCGCGGCCAGGTTTTCGGCACCCTTCTTGTCACGAATGTCAATGTTGAATTCTTGAAGGAGTAAAACCCAGCGGAGATGTCTTGGCTTAGAATCATGCTTTGTCATCAAGTACTTCAACGCGGAATGGTCCGTGTATACGATGGTGGGGGATAAAACAAGATAGGGGCGAAATTTCTCAAAAGCATAGACAATAGCTAAAAGCTCTTTTTCGGTTGTCGTATAATGCAATTGAGCCCCCGTCATTGTTTTGCTAGCATAGTGGATTGGTTGGAAGTGTTTATTCACTCATTGGACCAAAACCGCACCAATAGCAAAGTCGCTAGCATCGCACATCAATTCAAAAGGCAACTCCCAATTAGGGGTAACCAAGACCGGTGCCTTAGTTAGCTTGTCCGTAAGAAGGTTGAAGGCTTCGAGACACTCTTTAGAAAAGATAAAAGGAGTATCTTTTTCCAAGAGGTGGGTCATCGGGCGAGCGATTTTAGAGAAATCCTGAATGAATCGACGATAGAAGCCCGCATGACCCAAAAAACTTCTCACACCCTTCACGGTTGAAGGTGGAGGTAATTTGGCTATGACATCTACTTTAGCACGGTCGACTTCAAGACCGGCTTTAGAGATTTTGTGTCCTAGCACAATGCCTTCTTTTACCATAAAATGGCATTTTTCCCAATTTAGAACAAGGCGAGTGTCTTCGCACCGCTTAAGCATACGTTCCAAATTGGCAAGGCAAGAAGAGAAGGAATCCCCAAAGACCGAGAAATCATCCATGAAGACTTCCATGGTTTGCTCAACCATGTCATGGAAGATAGCCAACATGCACCTTTGGAAAGTCCTGGGGGCATTGCATAAGCCAAAAGGCATTCTTTTGTAAGCAAATGTGCCATAGGGACAAGTGAATGTTGTCTTCTCTTGATCTTGGGGGTCGATGGGTATTTGGAAATAACCCGAGAAACCATCAAGAAAGCAGTAATATTCATTACCCGCTAGACGTTGGAGCATTTGGTCCATAAAAGGTAGAGGGAAATGATCCTTTCTCGTGGCGTCATTGAGTTTGCGGTAGTCTATACAAACTCTCCACCCAGTAACGAGACGGGTAGGAATTAACTCGTTGTTTGCATTGGGCACAACGGTGATACCAACTTTATTAGGCACACAATGGACTGGACTAACCCATGGTGAATCCGAAATAAGATAAATCATACCCGCATCAAGAAGTTTGATAACCTCTTTTTTGATGACTTCATGGATTTTAGGATTCACCCTTCGTTGGCTTTGAATTGTGGGCTTAAAGTCGTCCTCCATGAGAATTTTATGTGTGTAGAAGTGAGGATCAATTCCACGGATGTCGGAGTTTTTCCAAGCGATAGCTCGTTTATGCTTCTTCAACACGGCGACAAGTCGGGCTTTTTCGTCTTCTTTCAGATCCTTTGCGATGATGATCGGTAACTTCTCGTTGTCTTCCAGGAAAACGTACTCAAGATGAGGAGGTAGGTCCTTAAGCTCGAGAGTGGGAGGATCCTCAATAGATGGTGAAACTAACGATGGATCATCATTAGTCACCTCTTTAGGAGAAGGAGGAGACAACGGGTCCTCATTGAGAAGTCTCTCAATAGTACGAATATCTTCATCCCAATTAGTGGACAAATTATCATACGTAATATCGAGAGGACCCAAGCTAGCTTCGAAATCATCCAAGTTACTTTCTCCAAAAGGAGTCAATGCTGGAGCAATTGAGGCAACAGTCTCAACATTGGGTAGAGAAGAAAGAGTACTTTTGCAAGCATCATGAAAATGTTCTTCACAAGCCTCATCGAGAACATCAATAGGATTAACACTCTCATATGAATAAGGTTGCTTAGAAATCTTACCCATGTTGAAGACAATTTTATCGTCACCAACTCTCATGATTATTTCGCCCGCGGCTACATCAATGAGAGTGCGACCGGTCCTCAGGAATGGACGTCCAACGATTAATGGAACACGAGGATCCATCTCGTAGTCAACGACAACAAAATCCGCCGGGAAGGTGAATTTGTCAACGCCAACAAAGACATCTTCGGCTATCCCCACTGGATAAGCAACCGTACGGTTGGCTAATTCCAAAGTC
>CM046882.1:279569089-279579089 GCA_025667525.1 Glebionis coronaria | reverse complement strand
TGTGCTATAGTAGCTAATCAATTTGAGGTCTCTATGAATGCATTTATGGCAAATATGAATAATGGAGCCGGTGGATCTGGTGGAGCTGGTGGATCTGGTGGATCTGGTGGATCTGGTGGAGCTGGTGGATCCGGTGGAGCTGGTGGATCTGGTGGAGCTGTCGATACTGGAGCTGGTAATACTGGAGCTGGTAATACTGGAGCTGGCACTACTGGAGCTGGTAATACTGGAGCTGGAAATGCTGGTGCTGGAACTGGTGATGCTGATAGACCAGTGATTCCTAAAAACAAGAAGTGTAATTATACCTCGTTCATGAAATGCAAACCTCCAACTTTTAAGGGTACTGAAGGTGCTGTTGGGTTAATGCAATGGTTTGAAAAATTGGAATCCGTGTTTCGATTTAATGCAATATATATATATATATATATATATATATATATATATATATATATATATATATATATATATATATATATATATATATATATATATATATATATATATATATATATATATATATATATATATATATATATATATATATATATATATACTAGTGGCAAAACCCGTCCGATGGACGGGTATGACATCTGATTGTCGTTTAACTTTTTTGTATTTGGTAAATGTTTTATTGTGAATATCATTTACGAAAATTTTACTAAAGGTATATCCGTTTACGAATGTTTATATTGAATGTACTAAAAAATTTCAAATGTATTGTCATTTACATTAATTAGTGGCACTTTTTAAAAAATAATTAGATCTCATCCACAAAGATGTAGGGCTGAGCAACCTTTTAAAGCCGATCTAAACCAAATAAACCGAACCGAATATATATTGTAGGTGTATTGTTCATGTTTTTAAACCGAAACCGAACCGAGCAAAACCAACATAAATATAAAAAAAACTCAACTTTTAATGTGTTCGATTTATTTTTTTATACGTCAACATTTAATTGATTGCAAAAAAATGTGTATTCGTCGTCGTATTAAGCGAGTACGACCCATGATAATATTGTGTCAAAAGAATTTTTATAATCTTGAATATATTGTACACTTTACAGGTCAACAGTTAAATTAGTTATTTAAAAGCATGAACCTACTTCAATAATTTATTTTATCTTATTATACATTAATAATACTTGATAAATTTTTTAAATCTTATAGTTAATATATTTGGTATAGTGAATAAATTATTTTGAATATTGGATACTGATTTGTGGAGGTGGCAAAACGGGTTGGGCAGGTGGGTTAAACGGACGCAATCTAACATGGGGAAAAAGCATATAAATACGTAGAAATTAAAAAGCCGGGAATAAAAAATTTAATGTAAAAGACCCGTCAAATAGGTTAATTAGTATTTTTCATACGTTCCTTAAACCCATGTAGTATCTTAGATGTGCAATCGTTTACCTCATCAATAATAATGAATGAAAAACATGTTATAAATGTCATATTTAACAATATGAGCGACAAATTTGTATTGAATAGTCGACACAGTACCAATATTTATATTTTTTGGAAATGACTTTCTCATTTGCATATTTTTTGACGATATTTTTTTTTATCAATTCTTAAAACATCACAAACCATGATTTCATGGTGTTACCATAGAAAAAATAAAGCTTATTTATTTACATCCGCACACTCAGTCAATTGACTAAACCGAGTCAAATCAAGTTTTAGAACATTAACATTTAGCGTCACATACAAAAAACTTATTCATTTAGTGTCACGTGTACAAATTTATTCTTAAAAGAAAAAGTTGTTATTTTTTAAGTTAATTCATATTTTGGATGGCATATGTACAAACTTATATAAGAAATTGTGATACTTTTAGTAGGCAAAGCCAACTTTTTGTTGTTTGGGCGGAGAAAAGCAGACGTAAAGACTCGGGTGCTATTATAGTTTAGGACCCCTGGTTAGATCCCAACTAAATGGAAGTGATTTCTAGAAAAGGAACACGAATGCGGTTTTCACATCGACCCGGTCGATTCACCGGGTCCGGATCAACTCGGGTTAACCTGGTTTTCTACAAAAAAATTATATTTTAAATAATTAACAAAAATTATATATAAAAACTATAAAATTCTCGTATATTGAAGTTATAAAATGTTTACCAACCAATATAATATGTAAACAAAACTCTATCGCAAAGACGTAGAATTTACATATTTAAAAAAAACTCGAAAAAATCAAAACCCATCCGGGTCTTGAGAACCGAGTTTGCCCGGATCACCCCAAACCCAGCGAGTCTACCCGGATTTCGATAAAATGAAACCTAGGTTAATATGACCCGTTGAAACATTGCGAATGACAATCGAAAGGTCATTGAGTTACTGGTCATGTGATGAATAAAGTTCTGTTAATAAACGTCTCTCAAATCTATATCAATACTCATGTCAGGAGAGTTACTTGCTAGCAAGTCTACCTTATCTAAGACGGACAATAGTACAGATATTTGACGTCCCAAACATCATTTTTCACTATGTTTCACATTTCGAGACTTGCATATCTATTTTCATACAAAGAAATAAAAAAGCCTTGTACACGTTTACAATATATATCTCTATAAAATTACGGATTAAAGAATACATATATCCATTTAACTAATACAAAATTCCTACCAGACCATGACCATTTGTTTTTAAAAGGTCAAGCTTCAGGAAATGCTTCAACACCAATTGATAACATTCAAGTAGTACATGATAAAATTAAACTATAAACTTTTTTAAAAATTTATTAAAAGGAAAATAGAAGGTTTTTATGTTGTATGTTAAGGTACCTTCAAAAGTGTTCATGACTTTAGGTGACAAACTGGTACATAAGAAATTACTTTCACTCTGCAGCAAGATCACAAATTAAATGACTATGTATTCATATTTACATGCTAAGATCACAAAAATCCACATACAAATATACAATTAATAGTAGAATAATACTTCGTATATTTCTCATAATGGGTCTCCTGTACTATAATTTGTATCTAAGAGAACACTACATACATGACAAACTTCATATGAACACCTACACATAACAATAACATAACAAAGATTAACCACTAATTTTAACACCACCACCTCAGATATTCAACAAGAAAAATAGCTTTACCTATCAACACCTTGTTTCAGACTTTCAGACGTCATCTTGGAATATAAAGCATCTCACGTGCACCAAATGAACCGATTTAACACACGGAAGATATTGACCCCTGATGTCACAGTACTTGATCCTGTCCTCCAGCACTTTTGTTATGTACAATGTTTTATACCTTGATACTTACAAACACATGCCACTTGAAGGTCATTCTTTTCAACACTGGCCAACGACACTTCTTTCTTACTAATTAGACCTATTTTAACACTATGAACGGGTCAATTTATATTGTGTTTGATCTTAAAAGGGGTCAAATAAACCAAGCAGCAAAAAAACATAGGCTTGCCATTCCATCATTACACCCAGACAGTATAAGATGACGGGGAGCTGTTGTCGACCACACCAATGTTATATACATATAGTATATCGGTATCCTTATAATTCTATAAGTCTTATAATGCCATATTTGTGTTCTATATAAAGTTAAAATACTATTGACTGTGCATCTACGATTACTTTTATAACATGACATATAGTAATTGTTGTGAGTGATTGTTAACTCAATCGCATTTAATAACAACTTTTTACTTAGATATGTCTGACCTCTACCTACATATAAATGAAAATGACGAATACAAATTATCAAGTATCGAATAATTTCTCAAGCAGTAAATTTTTTTTTCTTGCAAATGTTTAGAAAATAGAGTAATACTGGGTGATACAACCATTAGAAGGACGTCGAGGCAATTATGAAAATAAATCTATCGAACAGATGGAGAAGTGTTGTGATACATCATCTCCACCCCTTTTAATGCACTTGGTATGTTTCTTCAGGATTATGATCATATAAGCTTTCACAAAAAATAAATAATTATTAAATTCTAGACAATATGTGAAGATCATAACAAAAAACAGATTGATAAGATCGAGAGTAAAAGGTAGCAGTCGAATAACATTCAAAAGCAAGTAATGTTTCACAGAAAAACTTTTTGATACACCAGCTAAATGTTCCTAAATCAGAAGTCAAACTCAAGAAAAGGAACTAGATATATAGTCAAACTCTGTTCAGTGATCTAACCAAGTTTGGCATCCTATTTGCTCAAACTAACCATATAAAAAACTATACCCAGAAGTACAATAAGATGTTTTTCTGATTTACATGGCTCGTCTCGAGTCTCTGCACATGGAAAACATGCCTCAACATATAAAAAGGCCATTAATGCTATCAGGAAGGGAAGAAGTGTATAATTCATCTTCGCATGATGATGCTTATATAAATTCCAGAGTATGCGTTTTGTGTCAATTACGTTTTATCTTTATTCGGCCTTCTCAAGTCTTATGTCGTTCTAGTCAAGAGTGCCTTGAATTCATCAGCTTGCCTTGCATTTTACTTGTTATGATGCTACATATGACACCGACCCCGAGTATGATCCCTAAATACTACGAATAACATCAATTCTGTAGTAGTGCATATCTAAGGAAACTCTTTGATCTCTTTATATACGGATCGGTATACCTATTTATTAAGGAAGTAATACATTACTCAACAAAATTTTTGAGCCGATTACGCTTAATACACTATTTAATTTTATAATGTGGTTATGTTGTTTTTTATCCTTAATTTACATTAGTATTAAGAATCTTGATATGTTAGTCACAAGAAGTTACTAAGGTAAATTTTTGGTGCAGTCATCTGAGTTTGTTGCAAAAAACATTATAGGAAATGCTCCTATGTATTGTACACGTAAAGGTAGCTAATTCTAAATGTCAGTAAAAAAACACCAAAAAAAGTTGAACTCTTTTTTTTAGTTAAAGTATGCAAGTTCTCAAAGGCATGTCGGCTTCTTTTAGATGTTCAAATATACCTGTATCTACTTAAAGATGATACTGGTTGACGTGACATCGTCATGTACATCAAGAATGAATGATAATGAGGTAAAATAAGCATTTCAAACATCAAAAGGTTTTAAATTCCCTTTCACAAGCAAATATTGTGTAAAATGAAAAAAAAGAAGCCACCAAATGATTTGGGCAATAAGCAAAAGCAAAGAAATAATACTCGAATGAGAATAGAAAACTGTGTACACATTTGAAAAAGATTAGAAACACTGCATGCACACTAAGAATGATAGAAAATTCAATATACTACTCCAAAAACAATTAACTTGTATCCATCGACACAACGGGTGAATACCCAATGTGATGTTGGGATGCAGAGAAATTGTAGGTTGTAATTTGTGACATTAATTGGACAATGTGAGCTGATACAGAACTACAAATGTTCCTGGAATTCGTATTCGAATGCATCCATTAAATAATCAACCTGACAACCATATCAAGAAGTTTGACCACTGGCATGAAATTTATTACATAATATATATATTCGACAAAAATAACAGAGCACATAAAGAAAACATGGAAATGAAAATAAAATAATTAAAAAAGAACATGACCAGTATTCATCTTTTTGAAAAGAATCGAGTATTTTTCCCTTTAGGTATTCATCGGTTTTAACCTGCGTAGGCATTTTCCTTTGTTTTGCATAACATATTTGTAGTAATCAGATTCATACTTTGCTACAGCTCATTAAACATTCAGTTGAAATTTTTTAAGGCTAGATCATATACAGGATTGAGACTCAATTAGCCCTATTCTCTTCTTTGTAAATGAGTATATAAACCAAGTACTAACCAAGAATGATGCGCAAGGAAAACCCAATAGGGCCTGCACCATGGCACATTAGATCAATATTACTCTGTTTTACCTAATATCATGGCTGTGATTAGATCTCTATTACTATATTTGCCTCATGATAGAGTCAAAACTAATTGATATCGGTTATAGTAAACCTAATTATCAAACTTTAACTAACCCGTTAATAGATTGACTATACCCAAAACAATCTAACTTGATTATCCCAAACAATCGAGTCTGATAATTTTACCACAATTTAAACATAAAATAAAAATCAATCAATTAAAAACTGTTTGAGGTTAACTTTGAATCATCAATCAGACCAAATTCGACCTATAAAAATCATAAACCTTATCAATAACTGAAAATTATTACAAACCTGGTATTAGAGGCATATACTGTACATGGTACTAAATAGGTTTGGCGTCACTGATCGAGAAAAAAAATGCTAATCATGAATACATTAAAATCAAACAGGGTAAAAAATGAAAAGACGTAATTCACAAACCTTAAAAAAAATAAAATCGATTATACCTTGGATTTGTCAACGGTGTGAGTTTGTATGATTTAGGGTTATTACTAATTGATGAAGAATTAGGGTTTTTGTGGATGATCGTTAGATGTGAATGAATGAAAGAAAATTAATCGTAATGAAGTTTTATATCTGGTTTTATAGGGTGCGAGTAAGTTCTTTGGGTTCGGGAGTTTGTAAGCCCAGAACGTAAGCCCATGTGCTGACGTGGATTAGAGCATGATTAGTGACGTGGCAAATCCCTCCTCTTATATATACTTTAAAGATATATATATATATATATATATATATATATATATATATATATATATATATATATATATATATATATATATATATATATATATATATATATATATATATATATATATATATATATATATATATATATATATATATATATATATATATATATATATATATATATATATTTATATATATATATATATATATATATATATATATATATATATATATATATATATATATATATATATATATATATATATATATATATATATATATATATATATATATAGGGGTGGACCTACACTATGCGAAGGTGGTTCCCGGGAACCACCTTAGAAGTCGAAACCCTTTAGAAACTATAAAGAGCTAAAACTGAGGACCTACCTTGAAAATGAACCGGGAACCACCTTACGTTTAAGTTTACATGAAATGGAAGACAAAGTAAGGATTAAGTATTAGAAATCAAGATTTACGCAGTTTCTTTAATGGAGTTTTAAGGTATGTTTTGTGTCAAAGAAGAAGATGACACAGGGTCCAAAATCTTTTATATGTATAATATATATATATATATATATATATATATATATATATATATATATATATATATATATATATATATATATATATATATATATATATATATATATATATATATATATAAATATATATATATATATATATATATATATATATATATATATATACATATATATATATATAAATATATATATACATATATACATATATATACACACACACACACACACACATATATATATATATATATATATATATATATATATATATATATATATATATATATATATATATATATATATATATATATATATATATATATATATATATATATATATATATATATATATATATATATATATATATATAGTGAAGCGCTATATACAGAACCTGTTTTTTGGTACAAGACTTACATAACCATTTTAAATGGATTTAAACCAGTAGATGAGTCTAATTAAAGGTTGAGATTGAGTGTGCCAAAATTGTTAATAAATAAAAAGATAAAGGAGTATATTAAATTAAAAAAAACTGACAAGGGTATTATAGGTAGTGCACTTTTATTTTTTCTATTACTTTCCATAAAGAAACTGTCATTTTATTTTGCCTTTATCAATGCATTCGGATCTCTATTATTATTTCTATATCTCTCAAACCTTATCTACCTTTCTCAGCCGCACACAACTTATCTAACCTAATTCATACACCCTAAGATACGGAAACGGTGCGGTGGTTGTACAGGAGGATCCGCGACAAGGACCAGGCATGGATGATCACGGTCGGTGGAGGACGAGGACGGCGATTGGACAGAAAGTAAGATCCAAAGTGATTCATTATTTTTAGTATATAACTTTGTTGTTCATCTTTTTCTTAGATCCGGTATGAATTGAAAAGTCCGTGATTTAGTCGAACTAAATTTTTATGTATAGATCGAAATCGATTAAAGACGGTGATGATATTACGCCTTCAACGAAGACGGCTCGATTTGTCTCGCAAGGACTCAACACCGGACCAAGGAGATGACCCTCACCCACATCACGCCCGAAACCACCTTGCTTAGATTTGAAGCTACCGACCACGCTAGTCGCCATATTTTCGATGAGAGACCTTTCAACTTTAAGGTATGATAATGGGTTTGACTTTTCAAATGAAGGTCTTGCATGATATAGTGTTTATAATTGCAGTGATAAAAAATGAAGGTTTATAATTGCAAATGCTTTTAATTTTTGTTTAGTACATTGAACTATTTTAAGGAAAGCTACATAGATAGATCTAGAGCCATCTAATTAAAATGCCACAATTACAGTGATGTAATTACAATTACAGTGATGTTTTAACTATAGTTTTACAAGTACAGTGATGGTGTTAGATAAAAAAATTTATACGACGAGTTAATTAACATTTGGAAAAAGTATAATATAACTAATAACTATTGAGACATGATTTATTCATCTTGTTATTGGTAAATGCTTGACGACCATTTATGCCAAAAGTCTAAATATTACGAATTAAAAAGCTTGTCTTTGGTAAATGCTTGATGACCATTAATGCTAAAAGTCTAAATATTACGAATTGAAAAAAATGGTTGCTAGTAGTAGTAGTAATTTTTTTTCTACTCATTGGTAGGGATTGTGGGGCTGTGTTTGTCTCATATGGTAAAAAGCATATAACAACTCTTTACAATTGGCTCCCCCTTTTTTTTCTACAGGTATTGCATCATGTGATCAGTTCGGATAAAGTTTCATGTTTTTTTAGACGCAACGGTACATATATGTTTTTTTGAAGACGCAACGGTACATGTATGTTTTTTGAAGACGTACATGTATGTTTTTTGAAGACGTACATGTATGCTTTTTGAAGACGTACATGTATGTTTTTTGAGGAGGTACATATATGTTTTTGGAAGACGTACATATATGTTTTTTGAAGACGTGCATATGTTCCTGCCATTTATACATACTCATTCTGATGAGTTTGATAAGAAAATGAAGATTGTACATGTTTTTTATATTGTGTGTATATTTATATTTAACAAAATACACTGTATATAAATTGTATTTTTTTATATCATTTTTTGTGTATACTGTTTTTGGTTGTTTTAAGTTTGTAAAGGTCACATTTATATGTTTAGTTTTGGTCATAAATTTTGAAGATCAAATGTACATATATGCAATTATCATTATAAGCAAAACAAGATTCATGGCTAATTTATGCACGAAAAAGCAAAAAACGTATGTAAATTCAATATATAAAAAAACATATGTGCAACTCTTTGAAAGCATAAATATAGAAAAAAATATATGAATTTTTTTTTTATAATTTCAATATTTAAGGACCTTAAAAAATGTTTATTTAATTAAAAACTAAAAAAAGTGTTTTGACACTTATACCCTTTTGAATTAAATATAAATAAAAAATAATACTAAATTTTGATTGGATTAGAATGGTTCTGTAGGTTCTGTACCAAAAAAGAGGTTTTGTATATAGCGCGCCCATATATATATATATATATATATATATATATATATATATATATATATATATATATATATATATATATATATATATATATATATATATATATATATATATATATATATATATATATATATATATATATATATATATATATATATATATATATATATATACATATATATATATATATATATATATACATATATATATATATATATATATATATATATATATATATATATGTATATATATATATATATATATATATATATATATATAGAGTAAGGATCCAATTAGAAGAAACTTAAAATAAGAAGTGGCGAGAAGAGACTAAAACCACACATTTGAGATGCAACGAATTGCATTAGATGCATTTCTATTCATGTAGATGCACCATCTTGAGTTTCGAAAGTTAATT
>CM046882.1:279547624-279565124 GCA_025667525.1 Glebionis coronaria | reverse complement strand
TACAGTAAAATCCGCACTTGAATTGAGTATCGCAGTTTCAGGTTCCTAGAATTATACTCAAATCATGTAAATTCGCTCTTTTCATGAGATTAGTGTGGCCACTGTTAGGATTATAGGGAAGATAATCATGGGCTAAAGATCAGCAAACAAACAACAAGCATATCAAAACATGGGGAAAAAGAGAAAGGGGTGTTTGGGATTCTTATTATCATAAGTGAATTACATTGTGCTGGATACAAAGTTAGTGATACAAATGTAGCTATACAAGTGAAAAAAACCTACCTAAAAGCTTAAGCCTAAAGTACTTCTTAGTTAAGATACATAAGCAAAATTACCAAAATTCTTTACTACCTAATTGACCAAGTATCCTTTGTAGGTCAAGTTAAATAGCCAACAACCTCTTCCATACAATGCTGCAGATCACCATGAGTAACTTATAGTCCTATGGCAGCACTCACACCAAATGTTCTCGGAAAATATTTAAAAAGCGCCTTCTCATAGTTTGTCTATTCTATACAAACATTCCCAATGAAAGTTAGAAACTTTTACCTGACTGAATATTATGGGTTGCAAGAATGAAAGTGATTGAATATTATCGGTTGCAAGAAGAGAGCGACAAGCCCCACATTAGTTTTGTCAAGAAACAACATTCCCATGAAGCTGAGTCTGCAAATGTAGAACTGAAACCAAACACCAGCGTCGGCTACAACCATAATTGGGATCAACTCTTCTCGCCAAGATACCTCCGTCAGTGAGTTATAATCATATACAAAATCTTACCTACACAATTAACATAAACCACACGTATTTCAAATTAAAAAATCATTGAAATGCTTTACTCTAAATTATATGTAAAATATGTTTCGGCTCGTTTTAATTCCAAGACTACTACATTCATGATAGTTTCTCTTCTATCTCGTGGCTCGTGGCACTAATGACCACACCCTTAGATAGTTTGATATCCAATAGAAAATGACAAAACTCCATAATTGTTTTGGTGATCTTGGAGCATTTCAAGAATTACCTCAAAAGTTAATTTAATTGTAAAGGAAAATCTTTTAGATTAGCTTCATTGTTGGGCAGACTATATACTTGTATGAGGCAAGGTCTAAAAGATGGACTATTACCAAGTAAACAAATAAAAGTTGAAGGGCACAGAGCTTACATTTATCCCGTTCATTACACCAGGACTGGTAGCCCCAAACTGAAGAGAATATGCATGTGGAAAAAAGAAAAATAATATATGTTAGTATAAAAAGTAGACAAAATGCAGTTTAGTTAGTGTTTAGGTGTTAGCAGGTATATTGACCAAACCCGACCAGTCAAGTCAATGTCCTCCATAAGGTAGAATGATCGTGAAAGAGTTAATTACTTGTATGCGAAGCAGATACATTACCTTTTCTTAACATAATAGAAAAGATGATTAACAGAAGAACATGGGCAAGTGCTGAATGACTCGTACCAATTATGACGCCTTTGTAGTGGGTCATACCTACAACAATCAAGCAAAAGAGATTCAAATACCGTCAAAACTGTAATAAAACTTGCAGCTTATATACACAAAGAATACAAAAACAACCACGGTTAAACTAATTACAATCAAAGAGACTACGATGTCGTCAATTATTCAAAAATTAGAATAAAACTTATCATATAACCTGATCATATCACATAGAAACTGATCATATCATATAGATGTCAATTGAACACTCAGAAAATACCAAAGATGGATCAACCATAAAATACCCAAAAAACGAATATAAAACCATAAAATACATAAAAAAAATCATAAAAAATTAAAAGATGAATGGTATTAGTTCTTTGCTAAAAATATTTTTGATACTAATGGTCGTTCTCTACTTCCCTTATGTGCGTAATATTTATACCCATTTATTAGCAGCCTAGTCATGTGAACCCGATCCTAACTTACATATGTCGCAGGATTAGCACGCGCATCATCAAAAACTTTAGTTCCATTCACAAACCTCGTTTTGCTAAAAAAGAAATAAGCATCGTTCTCATGGTACCCACAACTTACCTTATAGGGATCGTTAAAGCTTGTGGCCGAATCATATAACCTGCTATTGACCTTATATACGTACTGTCATAAATAATTAGCACAAATAAAAGTACCATTTTCTTTTGAACTGCTTATTAAACTCTATGGCCATATTATTTTGACACTTGATGCACTAGTACCCATCCAAGTTTCTCTTACCGAGTTGCTTCTTTTTCTGCTACTGAAAGCATTGTTAATCCGCTTCTCGAAAACCCTCTTGTTTGAAGAGTCTTTAAACTTCAATTAGACCTTCAACGACGTCTCTACGGAGGGTGACAACTTTCACCAATGAAGTGGCGCATACGGTTTGTAACTTCATTATCTGTATCAAATATATTCAAAAAGTAAGCCTATATGTTTTTTCAAATTTTGATAACCCAATTAGCCTACAAAGAAGCTAACGTATACCTGCACCTCCTAAGCATCCATAATCAACGCATCTCGATCTCTCTATCTTCAACTAAAACCTTCTTTTAAAGATGCTCTTTTCCGGTTTCAGTGATCTTGTTTTCAGCCACCTCTTCAGTATAGACCTGGGTTTTTACAATGATACATAACAGTACAGAACGTAGGTATAACCCAAATCTAAATAGTGAAACATACCAGAAAGAAAAGAATAGATTTCAATATGAGTTTGAATACAAAGACGAAACTGATATGAGCTTAAACTCATATCCTTTTATCAACAAATAACCCTAAAACATGAAGCAAAATACCAAATTATTTGGCAAAAACAGTATTATGTGGTATGTTTGTGTTTGTGTGCACTTGTGTAGGTAAGAAGATACATTTTCAAGAAAACAAGGAAAAATCAAGCTCAAATGGATGAAAAAGACAAAAGAGGATCAAAAGTGACAAGACTTTGAAGTTCAAGGACCTATCTTGACAAGTTATGAAAGTTGAAGGACTTAAAGTGCAAATTATGAAAAGTCAAGATTCAAGTCAAACCTGGTCAACTATCAAGTCAACTCAGTCAAAGGGCCATTTTGTACAAATTATGGAAGTTAAAGGACCAAAAATGTCAAAGGAATGAAGATCCTAGCTTGAAACAAGAATCTGCCAAGTCAAGGGGCTTGTTTTGCCAAGTTTGGAAAGCTGTTAAAGTTTAATCCATGTGATAGAGAGTTCAACCAATGGGAAAAGAGAATACATTTCACACGGATTGCCACATTAGCTTATTAAATACCCACTTCCGCTGCCCCACATTTATTACAATATCTCAACAGTGTAATCCGCAACACATCTCCTCAACCAATAAGAAGATGACACGTGTCATCTTCTTCACAAAGAAAATTTCCAGAATCGGGATTGAGATTGAAGCCGTTTCATGAGAAGATCAAAACACCAAACTTGCTCAATTTGGGAAGACGAATTCAACGGTGCATATTAATTAGCAAATCATCCATTAAATCAAGAATCCCCAATTCAGTGTTCATACCTTCAAGTGCCAAATGCAGAATTTTTCCACGTGGCAAGTTATTACTGGTTCTGACACGTCACCAATCCCAACTAATTCTCCTCTCATGCCTATAAATAGATAGCTTGTACTTCATTTTTCATAGTAGCCTAATTTTGTAAAAACACATAGTTCAATTTCCCTTTCCTTTTTCTCTCACTTTTACCCTAACTACTCAAGAGTCTGACAAACTCTTGAGTCAGTTAGTTAGTTAGTAGCTTGTAACAACCTTTATAACTGAATTCACTCAATAAATTCAAATTTCCTTTTTCCCGCCAAATTCTGTTATTCAAATTCCAGTTTGATCTTGTTGCTGTTGAGTGTTATTGTTGCTGATTGATGTTTGTTATGATCAACAATTGATCATAACTAACATTTGTGAAGATTAGAAGCTGTTTGATCAGAATTTGTTCATTCCTAGTTCTTTTGGAGATTTCAATGCAGTTTGATTGATTCCAGATGAATTGTAGCTGTTTGATGGTTGATTTTAGTTGAATACTAGTGATAGGTGGTGGTTATCACTAGGGCAAGAGAGCTCAGCGCTCCTCTTCTTCCCAAAGGATTTCTACATTAGGTTCTAAAGTTCTTGTTTTAGTTCCTCTAAACAGTCAATTGCATGCTCAATTTCTTAGTTTAATTCTGATGGCTGCATGTTTTACTTGATAATAGTTGAAGTTTGATTGATTTTAGTTCATTTGTAGCTTAATCTTGCCTTCTTGTTTACTGAATTGATAGCCTTTGTAGTTACTGCATCATTTTTGTCATCTGTTTAGCCTTATAGCTTATTTGCTATTCTAGTCTTGCTAATTGCTTGGTTTCAGTTTTACTAGCTTTCATTTTGTTCATTAAAACTAGTCTGTATAGCCTTTGAATCAGTTTAATCCATTACTCAATAAGTCTTTGTTAAAGTTTGATCATAACAGATAAGGGAGTGTTTGGGAATAGCTTTTAAATAGATTTCAAGTGTTGGAAATTTGTGTTTAATAGTTCATTTCTAGTCTTTAAGTGGTAACAAGTAGTTTTAAGACATTTGCTAGTCAAATAAAAAGTCAAAAAGGTAAATGGCAATAGAATAGTTTGGGTTAGTCTTATTTTAGCTTTAGTTTGAAAAACTTACCATTTTCAGTTGCTGATTTCTCATTCATTCTTGGATGAAATTTCCTCAAACTTGTTTCTAGTTATAGCTTATATCATAAACTTTCAGTTTCTAAGAGGAAATTCTACAGTATTAGGTAATAAGCTAGTAATAAGCTTTTTGGTCAAGGTCTGAGCATTTGTCATTCTCTGATATAAAGTACCTACTGTTTTCTTAGTTCTCCAATTCTACTTCATCAAAGTTGTTATTTTCTTTCACAAATCCAGTTAGAAAGTATTGAATATTGATTTTTGAAGTTTTGAGCTTTTTGCAAAAAGTTGGTCAAACTTGGTCAACATAAGCTCAAAAGAGCTTATTTCAGATTTCTAATTCATTTCTGGATGAAAATGTTTCTAGTTTGATTTCCCGTTCTTTAAATCAAGTGCTTAATCAGTTTCATCACAAAAATCAAGTTGTGACTGATTGGAATAAGCTGTAGCTTATTTTGTGCTTATCAATAAGCACTCATTTGCTTATTTTTGACTTTTAGCTTATCTCCTTGAACACACGTAGTCTTAATTGGATTTTAAGAGTTTTGCAAGTTGTTTCAGCTGATTTGGTTGAGTAATAAGCTCAAACGAGCTTAATCTTCATTGTGTCCCGTTTTTGTTTAAAAGTTTTTAAAAATTGCACTTAGGTCCCTAGAAGTTTAATCAGTTTCTATACCTAGCTAAACTTCCTAATTTTGTGGTATTTGCAAAATTTAGTCCTTTACATTTGAAAGTTGTTAGTTTTTAGTTAGAAGTTTGTTGATTAGTTACATTTTTGGTTAGTTAGTTACTAGTTTTACATAATTGGTCCTTGTAGTTAACTGCTTTGCATTTTTAGTCCTTATAATTTTTAGAATTTACATTTCAAGCATTTACATTTCATAGAAATTACATTTTCAGTCCTTTTAGTTTTATATTTTGCATTTTAGACATTTACTTGAATAAAATTTGGTATTTGCAAATTGTTTTACGTATAAGTAGTCTAATATTTTTCATTTTTAAATAGTGTTGTTTGAATTAGCAAATAGATTACCAAGTAAGCTTGAACAACCAAGAACAATAATAAATCTGATATTGATTGGACTTTCTATTGGTTAAGAACTAAGAAAACGAACTTGCATTATATTACATTTCAAATGGCGCCGCTGCCGGTTCTTTGACTACACGAGAGACTATCGATTGACGGTTTTCATTGGCTTTTGGGATCCGTTCATTTTGTGAACGTTATTTTTTACGTATCATAAATCAAAAACAAATAAAAAAATCAAAAATATAAAAATATATAAAAACTAAAAAATTAACAAAACAATTCTTTTCCTAAAGAATTGACCAAAAAAATTAAAAAATCAAAAAAGCAATCTTTTTCCTAAGAGATTGCACCCAAAAATATATATTATTGGATTCTCTCGGTTTTTATGTACATATAGTATTTTCCTTCAAAAAACTCATAAATACAAAAATATTTTCCATATATTATTATAAGTAAATACGTATACGTATAAGAACAATCAATCTACATATCTTCCATAAGTATTGCCGAGGCAATACACCGTGTTGAGGGGCGTTCCGGTCCTTGACACGCGTATCGATCAAACAAAATAAAGCAAGAATAGATAAATACTCTCAATAAGCAACAATTCGAAGAATACGAACATTTAAGTGAATAGAAAGGCGATGTGCTATAAAATGCCATCTAAGGGTCAATAGGTACTTAAGTGCTTCGCGCCACCTAACCCCCCGTTCACTTGGGAGTATTCTAAGAAGGAAGTCTTCATTGAGGGTCTTGCACCCAAAGTAGTAATACATATATTGTTATTTTCTTGTGGATATTTAATATCGAAACTCGAAGAGGATAATCCATTTCTCTTCAAAGTCACACGAGAGCTTCTCTCTCATTCCTCGTATTGAGTTGCATGCTCACTCGCGGGCGTGCACAAATACCGATTGGTGTACAACCTCTTCCTCCGAAAAGGAAGAAAAAGAGAAAGAGTAAGACCACCACCGTCCACCAAGCCGATCACGAGAATCGTGCTTTGTCACCACCACAAGAAGCCATGGCTATTGATAATCGTACTTTGTATGAACGTATGCAATCCAACATTCATGGATATGTTAGTGCCATTAAGATTCCCGACTTTCCCGCTAACACATTTGAGCTACATACATCTATGATCAATATGGTTTCTTCATCACCTTTCTTTGGAAAACAAAATGAGGATCCTCATGCTCACCTTAAGAGATTCCTTTCACTTTGCAATACCATTAAGCATAATGGGGTTCCACCTGAGGTCATTAGATTGATGTTAGTGTCATTTTCCTTAGATGGGAGTGCTAAGCATTGGTTAGACACCCAACCACCCGATAGTATCACCACATGGGATGATTTTACCACTAAGTTTTTGAACAAATTCTTTCCTCCACAAAAGACTATGGTTTTGAGGAATTTGATTATGGGCTTTACACAAAAACCTAGTCAATCCTTTGGTGATGCTTGGGAAGAGTATAGTGAGTTGTTGAGGCGATGCCCTAACCATGGAATGGATGATCTAAGCCAAATCAATACCTTCTACAATGGCCTTAAACCTCACCACCAAGATTCACTAAATGCTTCCGCGGGAGGGAGTATTCTTTTCAAGACATACCACGAGGCTTTGAACATTATTGAGACTAAGGCAATGGTTCAAACAAACAATCCATTTGAAGAAAAGGTTCATGTGATCCAAAACACTTCTCAAACCCCTTGTGAACTCCAAATTCTTAAAGAGATCCTTCAAACAGTCAAACAAGGACAAGAAATGACTCAAGGCATGATTCAAGATTTTAAGAGCATGACATTGAACAATTCCTCAAATAATGTGAATGCCATCACCATTTCTTGTGTTACTTGTGGAGGCCCCCACTCTTATGAACAATGTGATAAGGTGCAAGGGTATCAAGGGGAATGCTATGCTTATCAAGAGGAACACCGTGAACACTTCAAGCCTAACATCAATCCAAATAACCTTTCTTACAAATCCCAAAATTACCTTACTCCACCCGGATTCCCACCCCAACCACCCACCCAAATTCCACAAAATCCTCCTCAAATTTTAGCAAGGAATCAAGGGCAAAGACAACCATACCAAGGAAATAACTACAAGGCACCCAATCAATTTCAAACTCAAGCAAATACTTTTTATCCACCAAATCAAGGATTTAACTCCCAACCTTTACCTTTCCAACCTCAAGGTTTTCAAGGTTATGTGCCACAAGAGTTTAAAAAAATGGATCTTTTGCAAAAGATGAATCAAGAGAATGAAAGGAAATTCCAAGCTATAGAAAAGAAAATCAATGACCAATTCAATAAGGTTTTAATGGCGGTAACTCAAAGACCACAAGGGGCTTTACCTTCCAACACACAAACAAACCCTCGGGCTAATGTCAATGCTATTACAACAAGGAGTGGTACAACAACAAAGGATCCTTCACCTCCTAAACCTACTATTGTTCAACCCACTTGTGCTCCTACTTGTGATAAGCCTTCTACTTCTACTCCACCTCCTCAAAGTGCTCCTATTCACTCAAACACACCTTCTCAACCACCTCATACTTCTCCTTTACCTTCCACACTTCCCAATGAAGAGGCTTACAAAGACAAATCTTCCACCACAACACCTATTCCACCTACACCAAAACCCAGTCTTCCATACCCTTCAAGGTTGAAAAAGGACAAGTTAAAGAACAAAGATGATATACAAGTCTCCAATTTCTTAAGGATGTTCAAGCAACTCAATATCAACATATCCTTTGCAGAAGCTCTTGCTTATATGCCAAAGTTTGCTAAAATGTTCAAGGATTTGCTCTCAAACAAAGAAAAATTGGTTGATTTGCCCAACACATCACTTAATGAAAATTGTTCCGCGGTGTTACTTAAAACATTACCAACAAAACTTGGAGATCCGGGGCGCTTCTTGATACCTTGTAATTTTCCCGGTGTTGAAAATTGCATGGCTTTGGCGGATTTAGGGGCAAGCATAAATCTCATGCCTTTATCGCTTTGGAAACAACTATCTCTTCCCGAGCTCACTCTCACTAGGATGACTCTTGAACTAGCCAACCGAACCATAGCTCACCTCGTAGGTATAGCGGAAGATGTGTTTGTAGGTGTGGATAAGTTTACCTTTCCGGCCGACTTTGTAGTGGTCGATTATGACATGGATCCTAGAGTGCCTTTGATTGTTGGTAGACCGTTTTTGAGAACGGGTCGTACCTTGATAGATGTGGCGGAAGGAGAATTAATTATGAGAGTAGAGGATGAGAAAGTGGTGTTTAAGTTAGGGAAAGTTTGTGATAGAAAAGAGGTTAAGGAGTCTAGACCTTGTGAGACTATTAACATTGTGGATGTGCTAGATGAAGTGTGTAATGAACACTTTCATGATGCTTGTAAGAATGCTAGTGATGAGATTCCACATGTTGAAACCGTGGCCTCAATTGCTCCCTCTTTAACACCTTTTGGAGAGAGTGATTTCCTCTTGGAGGAATTTGAGTCCAACTTTCTTGGTGATGATGATTCTCCCATTAATTGGGAAGAAGATATTCTTACAATCCAAAAGTTGCTCAATGAGGACCCTATTCCTTCCCCTATTCCACAAGAGATTACCATTGAGGAACCTTCCATAGTAAAACCTTCCATAGAGAGTCCACCTTCCATTGAACTTAAGGAACTTCCATCCCACTTAGAATATGCTTTCTTAGAAGGAAAAGACCAATTACCGGTGATTATTGCTAAGGAATTGAAAGAGGATGAGAAGGAGCAACTTATTGAAGTCCTTAAGAAACACAAGAAAGCCTTAGCATGGAAAATATCCGACATAAGGGGAATTGATCCACATTTTTGTACTCACAAAATCCTTATGGAGGATGACTATAAACCCGCCATTCAAAACCAAAGGAGAGTTAAACCAAAAATTCATGAGGTTATTAAGAAGGAAGTGATTAAACTCTTAGATGCGGGTATGATTTACCCCATTTCCGACTCTCCATGGGTTAGCCCGGTTCATTGTGTTCCAAAGAAGGGTGGAATCACCGTGGTGCCTAATGAGAACAATGAGCTTATTCCCACGAGACTTGTAACCGGTTGGAGAGTTTGCATTGATTATAGAAAACTCAATGAGGCAACTAGGAAAGACCATTTCCCGCTTCCCTTTATGGATCAAATGCTTGAACGCTTAGCGGGAAATGAGTACTATTGTTTTCTTGATGGCTTTTCGGGTTATTTCCAAATACCCATTGACCCTAAGGATCAAGAAAAGACCACATTCACTTGTCCATACGGTACATTTGCTTACAATAGGATGCCTTTTGGCCTATGTAATGCACCGGGGACGTTTCAAAGGTGCATGATGGCGATTTTCCATGACATGATAGAGCAAACCATGGAGGTTTTTATGGATGACTTTTCCGTATTTGGGAACTCCTTTAGCTCTTGTCTCACCAATCTTGAGAGAATGCTTAAGCGTTGTGAGGAAACACGTTTGGTGCTTAATTGGGAGAAATGTCACTTTATGGTGAAAGAGGGGATTGTTTTAGGACACAAGATATCCAATAAGGGATTAGAAGTTGATCGAGCCAAAATTGATGTGATTGCTAAGCTTCCCCCACCCACCTCGGTTAAAGGTGTGAGGAGTTTCTTAGGTCATGCGGGCTTTTATAGGCGCTTTATACAAGATTTCTCTAAGATAGCTAGACCGATGACTCATCTCTTGGAGAAAGAGGCTCCTTTCATTTTTGATCAAGCTTGTTTAGACTCTTTTGAGACCCTTAAGGAAAAATTGACTAAGGCTCCCGTTTTGGTTTCTCCAAATTGGGAATTACCTTTTGAGCTTATGTGTGACGCTAGTGATTATGCGGTGGGGGCCGTCTTAGGACAAAGAGTTAATAAGCATTTTCAACCTATACACTATGCGAGTAAAACCATGACCGGTGCACAACTTCATTACACTACCACGGAAAAAGAGTTGCTTGCTATAGTATATGCTTTTGAGAAGTTTAGACCATACCTTGTGCTTTCCAAGACCATAGTGTATACGGATCATTCCGCTCTCAAGTATCTTATGACAAAACAAGATGCTAAGCCTAGGCTTTTGAGATGGGTTTTGTTGCTTCAAGAGTTTAAGATAGAGATTCGTGATAAAAAAGGGGCCGAGAATTTAGCGGCGGATCATTTGAGTAGACTTGAGCATCCTTTTCAATGAGATTTCCCACATCAAGAAATCAATGAATCCTTTCCACTAGAGGAGCTCATGTCTATCTCTTCCCAAGAGGATGCCACACCTTGGTTTGCGGATATAGCAAACTATCTTGTGGGCAATGTGCTTATTGAGGGTCTTACTTATCAACAAAAGAAAAAGTTTCTTAAGGAAGTTAAGTATTACTTTTGGGATGATCCATATCTTTTTAGGCAATGTGCGGACCAAATCATTAGACGGTGTGTAGATGGGCCCGAGGCATTTAAGATCTTAGAGGCATGTCATAAAGGACCTACGGGTGGACATTTTGGGCCTAACTACACCGCCAAGAAAGTCTTTGATTCGGGTTACTATTGGCCTTCCATTTACAAGGATGCCCAAGAGATGGTGAAATTTTGTGATGTTTGTCAAAGACAAGGAAAAATTACACAACGTGATGAGATGCCACAAAATTTTATCCAAGAGTGTGAGATATTTGATGTATGGGGAATAGATTTCATGGGACCTTTTCCATCCTCTAAGGGAAACAAGTATATACTTGTGGCGGTGGATTATGTGTCCAAGTGGGTGGAGGCTAAAGCCTTACCTACTAATGATGCTAGAGTGGTTGTAAAGTTCTTGAAACAATTGTTTGCTAGATTTGGTGTACCTCGGGCCATCATAAGTGATCGTGGTACGCACTTTTGTAATGATCAATTCACGAGAGTTATGAAGAAATATGGAGTGAATCATAGACTTTCTACCGCGTATCACCCTCAAACAAATGGTCAAACCGAGGTCACAAATCGTGGTTTAAAGAGAATTTTAGAAAGAACGGTGGGAGAGCATAGAGCTTCTTGGTCGGATAAGCTTGATGATGCTTTGTGGGCGTTTAGGACGGCTTTTAAGACACCAATTGGTTGTACTCCTTATAGGCTTGTCTATGGAAAAGCGTGCCACCTTCCATTTGAGTTAGAACATAAGGCATCTTGGGCTCTCAAGTGGGCTAACTTTGATTTAAACCAAGCCGGTTCACATAGGAAAGATCAAATCAATGAGATGGATGAGTTGAGAGCCAATGCCTATGAGAATTCTTTGCTATACAAGGAAAAGACTAAGAAATTGCATGATGCTAAGATCAAGAATCGTGAGTTCAAAGTTGGAGAGCCGGTTCTCCTCTTTAACTCAAGATTGAAGCTTTTTGCGGGCAAGCTTAAGTCGAGATGGTCCGGTCCATTCACTATTGCTCAAGTGTTTCCATATGGAACTCTTGAGTTGTCCCAACCCGATGGTCCAAATTTTAAAGTGAATGGTCACCGTGTTAAACACTACTTTGGGGAGGACATTTCCGTTGAAATGGTCCAAGAGGTCCCCATTTTCCCCATGAATTAATTCATTGTGGGACGAGTCGAGCTAGAGACTCATTAACTCAAGCATCGTATAACTAGGTTTAGAGTGTTGTAGGATAGAAATAAAGGCATAGATTTGGAGATAAGTGTAGGGGAGACCTTCTTTTGTCTTCATGCTTGTTTGTAGGGTTGCTCACTCATCTCATGCTTTGGAGCTTATGGAGGAGGCCCTTGTATCTGGTTCACTTCGTTACTTTAGTGAATTTTCATTGACACCTTGTGCTTAAACATGATTTCACTAAAGTTGTCCTTTCCTTAACTTGGGTTAAGCAAAGTCTATTCATTGTCATAAGTGTAGGGGAAGTTTTTATACTTCCATGCTCTTAAACATTGAGGACAATGTTTAGCTTAAGTGTAGGGGGGTCT
This sequence comes from Glebionis coronaria, assembly GCA_025667525.1. Classification (NCBI taxonomy): domain Eukaryota; kingdom Viridiplantae; phylum Streptophyta; class Magnoliopsida; order Asterales; family Asteraceae; genus Glebionis; species Glebionis coronaria. The sequence continues at coordinate 279,552,503 of CM046882.1, read as the reverse complement.
TCTATCGAAGTGACCTTACCTAGAACTTGTCATTGTCTTGCATGATAATTGGGAAAATTAATTTTTCAAACATTTTTCGAATTTTTGATCTACTTTGGCCACCAAAAATATGCATTCATAATTTTTGCATCAATCATTTTTCATTTTGCATAACACATTTGCATTGTATATATATTTCTTTTTCATCAAAAATATATAAAAAGGAGAAATATAATAAACATGGTTTTAACAAGTTTAGACTTCTTTGACATATTAGGCCCGCCATGGATATTTTGACTCAACCCGAGTTTGCTTATTTTAGCACTCTCTAGCTAGTATCCTTAACCATGTAGTCCTTCATTGGTCTATTAGGCTAAGCTTCCACCAATTTCATTCTTTGAAATTTTAAATTTGTGGAGAATGGGAAATGATAGAGTTGAAGCAAGTGTAAAAGGGCTAGATAGACTTTATTGCAATTACTTATGGTTAAACCCTTCTCTTCTTGACCTCTATTTTCTTCGCTTGTATATAACTGTTAATAAATAATCAAGTACGGTTTTAATTGGTTTGTAATCTCTTATGCATTTTTGGCTAATCATTTATGGTTGATATGAGTACGTCTTAAGATTCTAAGTCAGCACGTTTTATGTGTACTAGACTTATGTCATGCTCCATATTTAGCGGGTGTTTTTCCTTTTCTTCTTTTCAAATTTCTTTGTGAGGAATAAAGAAAAATAAGAGCGGCTTATGAAAAAAAATGAGTGGCTAGGAAAAAAAAAAGAAAAGAAAAAAAATAAAAAATAATGCAAGACTCCCAAGAGGGGCAGTGTGGTGTTAATTATAGTGACTATTGAGTTCTAATATTACCTTGACGGGTTGCGGGGATTCAATAGATTGCTCCAATCCAATATTACCTTGACGGGTTGCGGGGTTGAAGATCCAAAATCTCAAAAAGATGCGGATGTAAATTATTGCGTGAGTTTTATTTTTCTTTCCTTAGCGAGTGTGTAGTTACTTATGAAAGCATGACATGAGGATTTTACACATAAGGCGAATGACTTATTACTCTTAATACGGACTTGTATTAATTATGAGCGGTTTTTCAAGTAATGGATGAGAAGATTACTTAGGATTAAAACCGTGCTTCCTTATTTTTGGATTTTACACTTCTTATATTTCACACTTGAATAATGACAAATTTGCCCACAAGCAATTTGCTCAATTAATAACCGGTTCCACATTTAATTGTCATGAATAAGTTGATGCACTTTTTACTTGTGAATGCAATGATCCCATTTATTAGCTTGGTATGGGGAAAGTGAAACTTGAGGGTGATAAGTATCCATGGTATCCAAGCCCTAATCCAAATCATAGATTTCTTTATGAGTTATTTCCATCAAAACCATTTCAAGAAAAATCAAAAAGATATAGATAGAATTGTATTTTGATTCATTGCATTATTAAAAGTCAAAATCATGCATCATCTAGTATAGAGTAGTGTAGATGCATCTCATATGGCTAAGGTGGATTAATTATGAGGGAAATATAAATTTTTAAGCCTTGAAATATAATATTGCATGAGGACATGGCAATGCTCAAGTGTAGGGGAATTTGATATGAGCTTAAACTCATATCCTTTTATCAACAAATAACCCTAAAACATGAAGCAAAATACCAAATTATTTGGCAAAAACAGTATTATGTGGTATGTTTGTGTTTGTGTGCACTTGTGTAGGTAAGAAGATACATTTTCAAGAAAACAAGGAAAAATCAAGATCAAATGGATGAAAAAGACAAAAGAGGATCAAAAGTGACAAGACTTTGAAGTTCAAGGACCTATCTTGACAAGTTATGAAAGTTGAAGGACTTAAAGTGCAAATTATGAAAAGTCAAGATTCAAGTCAAACCTGGTCAACTATCAAGTCAACTCAGTCAAAGGGCCATTTTGTACAAATTATGGAAGTTAAAGGACCAAAAATGTCAAAGGAATGAAGATCCTAGCTTGAAACAAGAATCTGCCAAGTCAAGGGGCTTGTTTTGCCAAGTTTGGAAAGCTGTTAAAGTTTAATCCATGTGATAGAGAGTTCAACCAATGGGAAAAGAGAATACATTTCACACGGATTGCCACATTAGCTTATTAAATACCCACTTCCGCCGCCCCACATTTATTACAATATCTCAACAGTGTAATCCGCAACACATCTCCTCAACCAATAAGAAGATGACACGTGTCATCTTCTTCACAAAGAAAATTTCCAGAATCGGGATTGAGATTGAAGCCGTTTCATGAGAAGATCAAAACACCAAACTTGCTCAATTTGGGAATACGAATTCAACGGTGCATATTAATTAGCAAATCATCCATTAAATCAAGAATCCCCAATTCAGTGTTCATACCTTCAAGTGCCAAATGCAGAATTTTTCCACGTGGCAAGTTATTACTGGTTCTGACACGTCACCAATCCCAACTAATTCTCCTCTCATGCCTATAAATAGATAGCTTGTACTTCATTTTTCATAGTAGCCTAATTTTGTAAAAACACATAGTTCAATTTCCCTTTCCTTTTTCTCTCACTTTTACCCTAACTACTCAAGAGTCTGACAAACTCTTGAGTCAGTTAGTTAGTTAGTAGCTTGTAACAACCTTTATAACTGAATTCACTCAATAAATTCAAATTTCCTTTTTCCCGCCAAATTCTGTTATTCAAATTCCAGTTTGATCTTGTTGCTGTTGAGTGTTATTGTTGCTGATTGATGTTTGTTATGATCAACAATTGATCATAACTAACATTTGTGAAGATTAGAAGCTGTTTGATCAGAATTTGTTCATTCCTATTTCTTTTGGAGATTTCAATGCAGTTTGATTGATTCCATATGAATTGTAGCTGTTTGATGGTTGATTTTAGTTGAATACTAGTGATAGGTGGTGGTTATCACTAGGGCAAGAGAGCTCAGCGCTCCTCTTCTTCCCAAAGGATTTCTACATTAGGTTCTAAAGTTCTTGTTTTAGTTCCTCTAAACAGTCAATTGCATGCTCAATTTCTTAGTTTAATTCTGATGGCTGCATGTTTTACTTGATAATAGTTGAAGTTTGATTGATTTTAGTTCATTTGTAGCTTAATCTTGCCTTCTTGTTTACTGAATTGATAGCCTTTGTAGTTACTGCATCATTTTTGTCATCTGTTTAGCCTTATAGCTTATTTGCTATTCTAGTCTTGCTAATTGCTTGGTTTCAGTTTTACTAGCTTTCATTTTGTTCATTAAAACTAGTCTGTATAGCCTTTGAATCAGTTTAATCCATTACTCAATAAGTCTTTGTTAAAGTTTGATCATAACAGATAAGGGAGTGTTTGGGAATAGCTTTTAAATAGATTTCAAGTGTTGGAAATTTGTGTTTAATAGTTCATTTCTAGTCTTTAAGTGGTAACAAGTAGTTTTAAGACATTTGCTAGTCAAATAAAAAGTCAAAAAGGTAAATGGCAATAGAATAGTTTGGGTTAGTCTTATTTTAGCTTTAGTTTGAAAAACTTACCATTTTCAGTTGCTGATTTCTCATTCATTCTTGGATGAAATTTCCTCAAACTTGTTTCTAGTTATAGCTTATATCATAAACTTTCAGTTTCTAAGAGGAAATTCTACAGTATTAGGTAATAAGCTAGTAATAAGCTTTTTGGTCAAGGTCTGAGCATTTGTCATTCTCTGATATAAAGTACCTACTGTTTTCTTAGTTCTCCAATTCTACTTCATCAAAGTTGTTATTTTCTTTCACAAATCCAGTTAGAAAGTATTGAATATTGATTTTTGAAGTTTTGAGCTTTTTGCAAAAAGTTGGTCAAACTTGGTCAACATAAGCTCAAAAGAGCTTATTTCAGATTTCTAATTCATTTCTGGATGAAAATGTTTCTAGTTTGATTTCCCGTTCTTTAAATCAAGTGCTTAATCAGTTTCATCACAAAAATCATGTTGTGACTGATTGGAATAAGCTGTAGCTTATTTTGTGCTTATCAATAAGCACTCATTTGCTTATTTTTGACTTTTAGCTTATCTCCTTGAACACACGTAGTCTTAATTGGATTTTAAGAGTTTTGCAAGTTGTTTTAGCTGATTTGGTTGAGTAATAAGCTCAAACGAGCTTAATCTTCATTGTGTCCCGTTTTTGTTTAAAAGTTTTTAAAAATTGCACTTAGGTCCCTAGAAGTTTAATCAGTTTCTATACCTAGCTAAACTTCCTAATTTTGTGGTATTTGCAAAATTTAGTCCTTTACATTTGAAAGTTGTTAGTTTTCAGTTAGAAGTTTGTTGATTAGTTACATTTTTGGTTAGTTAGTTACTAGTTTTACATAATTGGTCCTTGTAGTTAACTGCTTTGCATTTTTAGTCCTTATAATTTTTAGAATTTACATTTCAAGCATTTACATTTCATAGAAATTACATTTTCAGTCCTTTTAGTTTTATATTTTGCATTTTAGACATTTACTTGAATAAAATTTGGTATTTGCAAATTGTTTTACGTATAAGTAGTCTAATATTTTTCATTTTTAAATAGTGTTGTTTGAATTAGCAAATAGATTACCAAGTAAGCTTGAACAACCAAGAACAATAATAAATCTGATATTGATTGGACTTTCTATTGGTTAAGAACTGAGAAAACGAACTTGCATTATATTACATTTCAGAAACCCTAATCGCTCACGCAACTAATAGGATAATAGAAAACAAAGAAGACGACATTAGGTTTATATGAATCGAATGAGTAAAAGAGATATAAAGATATTAGGGTTTACAGGGAAACAATATATGAATAGAATGAGTGAAACAGATATGTATTATTTAGAAGTAAAAAATATATTCCGATTGATATATTTTCAAAAATAATATTTCTAATGATATAGTTTCCAAA